>OY735231.1:22420894-22463394 GCA_963457665.1 Thysanoteuthis rhombus | reverse complement strand
TCATTAAATAAAAAAATTAAAAAAACACAAAACAATGAAATCAATTCAAAAGCCAAAATAGATTTTATTGACTTTGAAAATATCACAGACAGCTGAAAAAAAAATGAGTCACTTTTAATTGAATAACTCCTCAATTATCCAACGTTTTGAGTGGGGTATCGATAGAGTTCGATGAGTCGTTAGTATTGCAAACATCCTGTAGAAGTAATAAAGAAAATTGAATAAATGCAAATTCAGAAAATAAATGAAAGCTACAAATTCATGGCATTCATTGTAAAAAACAGATTTACCACCTAAAGGGACGAAAAAGACTTTGCTTAAGTGCTGAACTAAAAAGGTTGAATTATGTAATAGAAATGCTGGAGAAATATTCAAAAGTGACTATATAAAAGATTTAACAACTTATGAATGCTTTGAGAACAAGTATTTCAGTAAGTCGATTACTAAAAGTGAATTTGATAATAGAATCATAATCGAACCCAAAAGGGGTTGAATAAACAAAGACTATTTTATTTAATTTTAAGATCAAAATTGCGTTCATCATAATCATAATATGAAATAATTACCTAATATATACTGAACAGTTGATATCAATAAATTAAATGATTATTGTTTATTCATCAAGACACTAAGATGAGGACACTGTTTCAACTGAATCAACATATCAGATATGAAGAGAAATTGTTTCAGTTAATCAACATTCAGAAAGTTTTGTTTAAAACTTTCAGCTTCAAAACATAAAATCCCTAACCAATGAGTATTATGCCATTGCTAAGTACAGGTTAATATACTCACCCCCTCAAGTTATAGCAAAAGAGCTCATTTTCAGGGGATGCTCCAAGAGCCTAGCCTTGTGCCAACGCTAGCTCAGCACAAGATTTTTATGAAACCACCACTAGCATTAACTGAATAAAACAATAAAATAAAGAAAAGATACACACCTCTCCAGCTGACTCCTTCGAGTCACTTTCTAGTTCATCTATGCATCCCAAACACAGTAAGTTTTTTTACCTACAATAATATAGTAAGTTTTTGTTTAATTGTATCCAGTAATTTTAATAATCTTAATTGATTGGAGTTATTGATTAATGTCAACATCACAAATACCAATTAAGTTTTATTTTTATTGAAACAAAATTAAGTAGTTGAAATGTATAAACGCATTACTAATGTAATCATACTTTACTATATTAATATAGTGAAGTAAGCCATGAGAGAGGCTGTGTAAAAATTATCTCTAAACAATTTTTACTTTACATTTGTGCAAGCATTCAGTGGGAATATACTTCAGTGGAAGAAGAAAGATTCTGCCACATTCTTACGATTCAAAATTAAAAAAGAATCAGTTAAATTCAATTGTTACTATGAAATCATTCAGAATTTCATAATTTCAACATCTATTTCTTATTAGCATAATCTTTTCAGCAGAGTTTGGTTCAGAACTCACTTTCAAGTTCAATCCTTAGTGTCAGTAACTGAGCAGAAAGTATGCCTATTGTGTAGAATAAGCCAAATAAATCAAAGGACTTGATACTCTTGTCTATTATGAACTGTAGCGTGCTTCAAGATTGATTACAATCAACGTATTGGACCCCTTATCCAAGCAGGAAGCGAGGAAAAAGTCAGATGAAATAAAATAAAGCTACATAATTACCAGGGGGACTATAGATATAATCTTGTGAGAAAATTTAATTTTAATCACACTTCAAAGAAGAATTAGAACTAAAATTGAATCAATCAATTTGTTTCGGTGTTTCCATTGCATCAGAATTATATCTTAAAAGGAGGTTTACCTTCCTGGGAAAATCCGGATACTATCTTCTGGGTTTGGCGAGAGGGAGAGGCCCAAGAATATATTGCATATTCTGCCTCTCCAGCTCTTCAAATAGCTCTATCACAATGGCTCTGTGCCGGTAGCAAAAAATGTAAATGGGGGGGGGGGTTTATATTCATGACTTTTCTATCCGGACTGAAAGAGAAAAAGGAGGTTATTCAACCGATTCCAAAATTCCTAATAAATCAAGAATTTCGTATTGCAAAATGAGGAGTCTTTTGAAACTAAATATGCGAAGTTCATGTGCAAGAACTACAGACGAGATACAAAGACACAGTGATGAAAATCCACCTAAAGACATGAGAGAGAAGAACTGGAAATAAGGAGATTTACCGGATGAAAGTAATTTTTCACTTCGTCCGGAGAATTTCAACATCATTAAACAGTACGTATGAATAATATAGACGATTTCACAGCAAAATCGACACTCAAGAAACTTCTAAGTCTGGTGAATATCAGCATATGTTTTTATAACTCACGTATATGGTAGTCAAGTTTAAGCGAATTCAAGCTGTGTTTTGTAATAATGGTGCTCTTACTTTCAAAGTCAAATATTACTGTATAGCCATTAGATATGTTTGTCACTAAACAAGCAATCACAATACTCTCGTTAAATAAGACCCCATGACTGTTAGCCACAATAATTTCACCCAGTAAAATTCTTTCAAGTCCATGTGTGTGGCGCAAAGTGCCAGAACTTAAGGTGTCCAATATTCCGGTCACCGCCAACTCTCCCGATTTCAAATATCTTCTCCCCCACTGCAATGTTATCTCCCAATATTCCAACATTTGAACATCTCCCATACGTCAAAATACATCCTGTCACAAATGCCAAACCAGAGGAAGGAAAATTACTGGAAACATCTGACACTACAAAGTTTCTTCAAATAAAACAACTTTATTTTCATGGAGCTTCGTGAAAGCATTTTTTAATTATAATACACTTTTCAGAAATCTTTTCTATTTGTGTAGAAATTCAGTTGGAATGATAGAGAATGTAAAACGAAAGCAAAATGTGTCAGTTCAATCAAAATATAATTGTTCAATTCTCGGTTACGAACTAAGGGTTATTCTAGTCCCCTGGGGCATTCTTCTGAAATTTGTAGAATAGACGTACTTGGACCAATTGAATGAATTATAAATTGCGTAGAATAGAATGAACAACTGAAGAAAATGGGACTGCTGCAACAGCCCCATTTTCTTTAATTGTTTATTCTCTTAACGTTGTCTTAGTTGAGTGATATAATAACCGTGTAACGATGGGAGATCATTTGAAATAAATTTCTATACAATATAACAATTTATAATTCATTCTGTCCATTTTTTAAATACATACCTGTCGCTATTTATTTCTATTGATATTCGGACCATCCTCATCTTGGTTGTTTTTCATACAACGTTTTGGCCATTGCACTCTATGGCCTTTATCAGGTATCATCTGGTAGATTTCGGGAAGTAACGAACCCTCTTAGCATTAGTAGTATTGTTATATTGTCTCACACTAGGATCGAACCTAGAACCATCAGATTACTTTACAGTAATTTGTCTGATGCTGTAACCACTGCGCTATGTGTCCACATGGACACATAGCGCAGTGGTTACAGCATAATAATAATTTTTTTTCGACACTTTCTTTTTTTCTCTCCAAATACTTTTTCTTTCTCTCCAAATACTTTTTTTCTTTTTTCTCTTCCCAAATCAAAAATCAAAAGTTACCGTGATATTAAAGTATAGAATTGAGAGTTTGGTTTTACTAGTGGTGTGTGTGTGTTCAGGTGAATAGTTGAAATTATGTGCTGACATTTCTGTGGCATGTAAATCTTCATAAGATCATGTCTCAGGACTGTCTTACAACCCTCCAATGTTTTGAGGGCAGGTTTTAGAGCTGTACCATACACAATTTATAAAGCTACACCACTGTATAAATTGTACAAATTCTTCTAAATCTGTAGCGTAATATTTTCTCATTTGTTTTATGAATGCACACTAGTATTTTGTGGAGTCTCAGACTCTTTGTCAAAAGTATAAGTAATAAGATTATTACCAGGGCCATTTGTGTTCATGGGTCTGAAATATTCAAATCTGCTGAAATATATCCAGGTGCTGTCCCGGTTCTTGTCAGCACTTCAAGTAGGAATGTGTGGGTTTTTTCCTACTCAGTCAAGTATTTTGCTGCCTGGTCTAGTACGTTTTGTGCAGTCCAATATCATCTCGTTTAGATTGATTTCAAGTCTTAAAAAGTGGCATCCTAGCTGATTTCTGGATTCTTACTCCCCATGTCGATGTTTCTTTATCAGTGACGTGTGTGTAATGAGAGAACCCCAGAATGTGACTAGGAGGGCAAAAATCAAATAAATAACATATGATTGTGTACATGTGTTAATTTTCATACCTGGAGTCAACATCTTAAATGAATTTTGAAGGAAAATAGTTTTTTTTTTCCCTTCCCCTCAATCCATGGTTGTTTTTTTTTAATGAATGGTCCTTCTGTCTGATTCTTGTATCTAAAGTCAACGTCTTAAAGTTCAATAATCATTCAATTATCAAAGCATTCATTCCCATCTTGAACGAAGAAATAAAAAATGACTTTTCAATTGACTTCAGTGGAAAAAAGTTTTAAATGCTCAACCTTACATGGAGAGATCACAAGACAGTACAGTATATAAGGAAGAAAACGGATGTCCGTGACATCATAGAAACTATTTAAAAAACCCAAATGGCAATGGGCAGGCCATGTTGCAAGAATGAAAGACGACCGATGGACATCACGTCTCACAACATGGATCCCCAGAGATCGCATGCGGAACCAAGGCTGACAGAACACAAGATGGAGAGATGAACTGGACAGATTCAGGAAATACTGGCTCAGCGACGCCCATGATAGAGAATTGTGGCGAATCCTGGGGAAGGTCTATGTCCAACAACGGACGTTAAAAGACTGATGATGATGATGATGATGAAATATACACGAACAAATAAAAATATTCATTTTCCTCACCAAAACCAGTCGAAGGGAGGTAACTTTTCAGCCAGTCAAAGGAAACTTGACTGACAGTTCCTGAAACAAAATAATCATTTTTTTCTCATATGGTGTGCATTTGATAGCTCAAAGGTTTTGAAATTGTATTCAACTTTTTTCTTGATTTGTCCTCCCATATGGCAAAAAAATCAATTGAAGTGTTCATCTGTACAAAAAAGGTTAAGTAAACACGACTTACATCCCTTTACGGTAGTCAGCTCTGATAATACAGCTGACAATTTCCATCATCAGAAGAAGCAGCCTA
The DNA here is from genome assembly GCA_963457665.1 of Thysanoteuthis rhombus. Taxonomy (NCBI): domain Eukaryota; kingdom Metazoa; phylum Mollusca; class Cephalopoda; order Oegopsida; family Thysanoteuthidae; genus Thysanoteuthis; species Thysanoteuthis major. Next base: position 22,458,276 of record OY735231.1, on the reverse strand, counting down.
AAAGTTACTGATAGTTTTTGTTATCATATATTATTATAACTAAAATAATTAACCAAATTTAATACACTCAACTCTAAATATATCAATTTTTCATTGAATTGCTGATTTTGATTCTGTAAATAAATACTTATTCAAACTTATTGCATTCCATTTGCAGTAGGAATTGTTGTTAAAAAATAATTGTATTTGTATAAATTATTTTGTACCAATGCTTTTGTTCATCTTTAGTAATATAACAAGGTATACCTTTCTCAATCAGTTTCCAGTACAAAACAATAACATTATTCGGGGACTTATCTGATCATGACTAATTTTTTGTTTTCAATTTCCAAGACCTTCTTCTCTTCAGAATTTATCAATTTTGAAGAAAAAGTTAATTTTGAGTTCAAGGAAAAATTGACTCCAGGAATGTTGTCTGAAGTCACCATATTGTGGTCAACCATCACATTATGTGCAGTAACAATAAGTTGTGTAATACTGAGTGAGATATTGCTTTTAACAAATCACTACCGCAGAGATCAGTTGGCTATGAAATTATTAAAGGTTTAAATTTTAGGTGACAAATAGAATGTTAAGTAAACATACATACTGTAATTTGTTTCAGTTGACCTTTAAGGAATAAAATTCCTTCTTTAAAAAAATTTTTTTCTAAAGCTCTTTTTTAGTAAAATGCCTTAATGAAATAAAGTTATATCTTATAACAATGCTTTTTCTGCTACTCGGTTAAATTTGGACATTTTTTGAGCTTGATCTAAAAACGGTATAATGCACAGCAAGACGAGACAAACTGAGAAAATATCAAGTGTATGAAGAGATATTTATCAATTTAGTTTTAGTTTCTAGAAAGCTCTTGTAACAGGGGAGACAACTCTGTCTATACACTCAACATAGTTGTCTTCTCTTGCAGAATCATTTCCAAAATGGAGTTGTTGCCTGATGCAGATAAGGGTCTTTTCTTCAGACTATAGGGCCTGTGGTATGAGGAATTTTGCTGAGGCCAGGGAAAGGCCAATAAGGTCTGGCTTTTGGTCTATGGTGAATTATGAAATAAGGGATATCAAAGAAAAAATAGGATTTGAACACACATATAGAAATGCAAGGTTAACATTGGTGACCAAGAACATGAGTGATATATGCCAGGATATCAAATATTGGTTATATATTGGACCCTGGAAGCCAGAGAGTTTAGCTTGCTTGTATCTTGAGAGTTGTGTCTAAAAAGGAAGTTGAACTGTTTGTTATATACACATATATCCAGACAGTACATAGTGGGCATCAGAACACACACACTCAAAAATATCTCTACCTCTTATATTGTGCTTTGTGTCTCTAGTAACTCTCCTCTCCCTTTGACGTGTTGGTTGTCTTTCGATCCTTGATTCCGTCTCATCGTTTATTAAAATATTCCCATTTAAGCCATGCTTTTCTTTTGTCTCATCATTTATGGTTGGCTTGTTTCTCTCTTTGTGTTGCTTAATCAGGTTTGTTGTGGTTTGAAATGATATCAACAGAATAGAGGTGGGAAACCTGCATGAAGTCGACACGTGACAAACACTCTGAGCTGATTTCAGCCCCCTTTGCCGGTCGGTGAAGTGCGATGCTGGTCAGGCCATAGTTGACTAGTCACTGTATCTCTGCCTCGAGTCACTCCCACCTCACCCACATTGTGACCAGATCCAAGTGAGAGCAGCTGTTGGCTAAAAGACTCTGCAGTGCTGGAACGGAGGCATCACAAATTGAAAAGGAACACTCAACACTGGGTGTAAATATGCAAGTAGATTTATATCAGTATTATTAGAAGATGACCGGTCAAGATATATGCCAATGCGGGTGAGGTCACTATGGAATGACTATTAGTCTATCTTTTAGTTTATCTGCTTGATATCTCTTAGTATATCAATTGGTATAACTTCAACTTAATTCTCGAATCAAAATCATCAGTCATTCTAAGAATCCACTTAATGTCCCTTGGTATATCTATCTGTATAGCTTCACGAAAGATATAATCTTCTGGGGGTCAAGATTACTAGCAGTGACAAGGAACATGGAATTCTATGCAGTGTCCTGGGGACTTCTCTGCACCCACTTTGCTGCTACTCGTATACATATAATTGATGCTTCCTTATTCAAGGTTGAGCACTCTTCAAGTGAGGTAACTTGTTCATTATAAGCTTACACAGTGCTCTTCCAACTTAGGAATAGAGCACTCTGGTGGATGGGGAATTATGCGTGAGTGAATATATTGCTTAAATTCAACCATACTGACCGCAAGGTTCAGTATAGGGCAGAGGTATGATGCCAGCCTCTGGGTCTGAAGCGAAGGTTTGAATCCTACCTCGTGGTACTGGATGGGATAATGGATAGTCTATAGCCACACTGAAGAGTTGTAATACAACAAAACAGCTGCCTGTGGATGACACAATTATTTAATTTTTATATATATATATATATATATATATATATATATATATATAAAAAAAGAAGTTTATTACTTTGATTACATAAACTTTTGATCATAAAAAAAGTTGTTTTCATCTTTGTTTTGATTGGATATATTTCATCAAATAGGCAATTTTGCAGACACCTAAATAGCTTCATATAGGTAATGAAAATATCATTTTATATTGATCTTTTCAAGCTTTTACAATTTTTTCCAAAATATTCATAGTTGATATGTTTTAAAGAAACAAGCAGAGATAGCTTATCATTACTTACATTTAAAAAGCACCCAAGAGTGACGCCATTTAATTTGAAAGAATGATTCAACAGAGAAAATTGATGACGTCATGATCAAAAAATAGAAATATCGTATTCCGTCAAAATACACATCATTTGATAGATCTAACTTCACTCAATTTAGATATGCAATTTGCAAAATTGCAAAAATATATAGTGTTATCCTGTGGTTGACTGAGTTAGCTCCCTTGCAAGTTACTGCTCCAAACAAGAGTTTGAGATTATATAAATATATTTTTTTTAATTTTTTCTGAGAAAACTATTTGCATTTTTCGGTTAATCAGACCTGGTAGTTATTGGATCAAAGAATTGATGGTCCCAGTGCAACCTATTAACAGGAATCTAGGGAACTCATGTTCAAAAACGCTTTGTACTATATTAAAAACTTTTCTCTGAAAAGTTATACAATTTAAATGAAGACACATGACAATAAAAAATTTTATTGCGTTAAAACCTGATTTATAGTTTTGAAAACTTGTGGGGATGAGAATTCAACTTGCATGATATCATCACAGACTTCAATATCTTCAAACATTTTTGAGCAAATTCATCTCAAATTATCAAAGTTAATTGGGAAACTATCATTTTCCAAGAGAAAATTTGCACTCAAAAGATATTCTAAAAATGTATTTGTTCATTTTGTTATATTTATAAACCATTAAAAAAAAGTGCTGTGCCCCAAGATGAGGTTTGAATATCACATCCACAGGAATAATTTTCCTCTTTTATTATCAGATTCTGTTCACCGCAAAAATTGAATTAGTTTTAAGCCTCTTGAATTGAATTGCTTCAAGTACTCATAGGTACTTCATTACCTCCATCACACTTATTAACTTTGGACCCCCGCCTCTTTTTAGAAACTAATCAATAGGTGAGGTAGAAATTGTGTAATACCTCCTCTAAAAAAACCAAAGATACACTTGCAAAGTGATGATTCTGGGAGAAAAATGGTCTTTCCACACATGGTCCAATACTTTATAATGGTTCACTGCCACATATCAAAAACATAACTGGTGTCAAAGCGAACTCATTTCAACAAAAACTTGACATATTCTCAAACTCTTTACCTGACAGACCTGCAGTTCCAGGTTATGCAGCCAGGAGACTGTCTCAAACCTTCTATTATTATCACCTTTGTTTATTATTATTATTTAAAATTCATTATTTATTATTACTATTCTTATATTTATTTATAATAATAATAATAATAATGATAATAATAATAATTAAAAAAAAATTTTTTTTTAAAGTCTTCCTTATGACAAATTTCTCCATGCACAGCTAATTGAGAACACTCTAAGCTGTGTGATTATGGTGGAGGCATCCCTTAGGTGGACTGATATTCTGCCAAAGGGGTAGTCATAAAAACTCGTAGGTACAAAGTCCTGGTCTCGACCAGACTTGAGACTTGCAAGAATCACTAAGCGGATGCATGCAAGAGAAACCAGGACTTTGTCTGCGGCCTCCATACATCTTTGAGAGCCATTTCTCAACCATCAATGCATTACGTCAAAAGTGTCATGTGAAGAACATGTACAAGAAAATAAGAATTGATTTTCACTTGCCGCAGGGAAATAACACCCATTACCCAGTCTTCAGGCAGTACAGAGGGAAACTTGGATAAAGAGAAATTCATTCCAACACAGACTCTAACATGATAGAAAATTATGGATCCTGACTTCTGCATTCTAATGGATTTGTAAATTACTCATTTATTCTAACTATCATAAGTGATATATTCAATAATTGTAATACAACAGTGAATGCAGTGTTTGTGCACAGAACATTTTGGTGTAAGATAGCTTTTTCCTAGTTTTTCTTCAGAAAACTGAGCCGTTTGGTCAAGCTGTCCTATAGTTGTTTACAGTGTGCAACTTCAGTGTTGTTCCATTCATCTCTGACTGGTTCCCACGGCTGATCAGTTTTCCAAAATCTTCTCCCAACCGGTTTAGCTTTAATATGTGCCTGTATATTCTCTATGGGATCAAGATCTTTTATATATGATGGAAGGAGATTGGCTCATTTTTTTTTTTTGCCCAGGAGTATACTCTGTTTTTTTCTATTATTGACCTCACTCGATCATTCCAGGAATTTCCAAATTTCAAAGTGTGTAAGAAAAAAAACAATCCACTGAAAGAGTGAGGAATATTGTTAGATGTTTATTCAGGATAAAACATCATATATAAAATGAAACATAAAAGGTAGAACAATTCCATTATCCCAATTCTATACAAGATTCCAATATCTCAATGGGAAACCAATGCAGCAATAGAAATGAAACCCTAAAAAAAAAAAAAACAGGAACACTTTTGAATCAATGAATACATTAAATTTCAAAGATTTATAATTCAAACACGATTTATTCATATACACCTACTCCATGACTTACAACCAGATTCTGTTCCAACAGGTAGGTTGTACCTCCAAACAGTCGTAAGTCGGAGAGATTTTTTCTGAAGCGTTTATATGCTATGCTTTACCATTAAAAATCTAGTACATTGCTACCTTTACTCTGTTTTCCTATTTAAGTTGTGATTTTTCTGGAAGTCAATTCCAAATTTTAAAGAAAAGAAAAAAAAAACATATAAACATCAAAATCAGCAACATTCAACTTTAAATCATGAAAAAATTTTTTAAAAAAAGCAAAAAAAATCATTTCAATATTATGAAGACTGGATTCACAAATTTAAAAAAGCCAGAAAATCCACTAAATTAGCAACACTGCTTTTATTCCATACCAATTTAAAAATAAAATAGAAGACAAATACTTAATTGTATTTTAAAGATGAAAGAGAGGTAAAAAAAAATAGTATTTAGTTTAGTTATCTTCCAATAACAGTAAAAAATTGTTCAAGTCAATGTGTGGCATAGATTTACATGAATTTTTCATATCCATATATTTTGGTTGTAAGTCTGGGAGTAGGTGTATATATCATAGAAAGCTTTAAACGTTAAAGATGTAAAAAAAATTTTGAAATTCACATCGTTTCAGTAGATTATTTCCAAGTATCTGTTAATGCAATTAATGTAAGATTTTCAAAAGGTTCTATGCTTTACACAGAATTAGATATCATAGAACTATATATGAATTTTTTTTTTGTTGGGATCATCAATTGCTTTTGCCTCTCAAGCTATGATTTTAATATTCAGCTAGTCATATCTAATAATAATATATATATATATATATATATATATATATATATCTTATAGTTATATAATTTTTAGGGCTATATCATAATACATGTAGTTTGTTATTTCATGTAAGGTATTTTCATAATGTCTTAGCTCAAGTAGATTTTGAAAGCTTTAAATGGGCAAAGGGATGAAAAAGTAAATAAAGGCTCAACATAAGCTAATATATTTCTGTACTTAAGATTTTTTAAATTTTTATTTTAAAACAAACACTAAATTTCTGTACATGTCTTCCATGCAAAAAAGACATTACTGTAAGTAGATTTTTAAAGCTTTAAACAAGTGAAGGGAAGAAAAGAGTAAATAAGGACAGGGGGGATTATTTTTATGTATTTCTAGTCATGAAAATTTAAAAAAAAAAAAAAAAAAAAAAATCATTCACAGGGGAATATCTGGTTTTAATCATAAGACCCCACTCTTGTACAAGTACACATTTTAGTTTTACATATGCCGTCAGGTAAATTGGATAGTTAGTTTAGAGGAGAAAGGTGTGAGGACTATTTTCTTAATCGTTTCCATTTCATTGTAAATAAGAACACAAAACATTGAATGTTTTATTTTTCATTTTTATTCATTTAGGTTAAAATTAGTTTTAATTAAGAGACTTGGATAATTGAATGTAAATAAAAGTATACCTGGTTTTACAAATGATAAATTAGATTTTTGATTAAATGGAAATTATATGAATTGTGTGCACACATAGACAAACAAGATAAAAATGTAAATACTCACATTAGCCATGCTCCCAGGTTTACAAATTTTTATATCAAAGAATTTATTTTCAGCATCTGATGGTAGTTTCTCAGAATTAACTACAAAAAAAATAGTGCTCAGATAAGTAAAAAAAATATTTATGAAACAATCAGTACTTGATTACATATTTCTTTAGATAAATTTCTTCAAAAATGCCAGATGCTCTATTTTTCAGAAAAAGGTAAACGGAAATTCGCAGCTGGTCGAGTAAATGTAAGGGAAGTAACTCAAGCTGAGCGAATGTCTGGACCTACATAACGGCAAATACCAAACAATCTGATTATCCATTTCTTAAATTTGTATCTATTTTATTAGATGAAGTATTATAAATCATTATTATTAATTTTGAGCAACTATTCTTCATTGTTGTTGTTGTTTTTACTATTGCAACTGTATTGCAGTGATAAGAGCAAAGGCACATTAAGGGTTGTGAGTACGATTCAAAACTTATTCTGTATGCCAATCTGCGCTGTTAATTTATTTATTGCCCATTGAGGAGAAACCAGCCCGAGTTCAGTTGCAATAATAAGCAACATAAATTAAAATGAAGGAAGTAGTAGCAAAAGATTGATAATAATGAATCTGATGATCAATTCATTGTTTTCAAAACAGATAAAAAAAAAATTTAAAAAAAAACAATCTTAAGTCAATTTCCTTTCTTACATAAAAATCTAACATTATCCAGTCCTGACTTGGCAAGAGGCTCTCTTAATCAGAGGCACAGTATAGGCTAAGACAGCCAGAGAACAATCTTATTGCTGCATGCAACACCTGGTATCCCCAGATGGACACCAATCTGAGTAATGACCAGGCTCAACGTAGCTTAACTTCGATGATTTTATGAAAACCGGTGTATCCAAACGCAATTTGGCTGTATGTATAAAAATATAATAAATAATTCATAAAAATATACATTTTTTTGTATTAATATATTTATTTATAAGGATAAAATAAGCCTGTGTATATCAATATGATAAATTTTCAATAATATCGAAGACTTTTCCATTTAGTTCAGTCAGTAAGAGAGCCTCCGGGCAATCAATTGGTTGTGAATTTTACATATAAGTTTAAACCCCTAATTTTGGTGAGGGTTTGATCTTGTTACAGAGAGAAAACAAAGTCAACTCCAAATTTTGAATTGAAATTTGAAGATTAAAATATTTACCATCGATTCTGAAGGCCCTCGCTTTGGGAAGCAATTTCCATATGGATTCCTCAGAGGATCTGACATCATTCAAATTAATCTGGGAAATATTCCCATAATCCAAAAAGAAAACTTCTACCACATCTTTCTCAACTGAATTGAGGACCCAAGCCCTAAGGGGAAAAAAGAAAACTTGTTTAAGTATACATATTTATTTTCTTTATATATATATATATATATATATACATATATATATATATATATATATATATATATATATATATATATATATATATTATTCTTTTTTAAATTTGAATAAAGAAATATAATAAAACGCATAAGTGCAGAAAATTATATTGCTCACAACAATGTTGGCTTCTAAGTTCTACAAGAAGGAAGGGCAGTCATTGGTGCATAGATATGGAAGGGGTGAAGGAGGCAGGAGTCTTAGGTGTTCTGGGCATTTTTTTAAGAAATATGATTCTTTTCTCAAAAGTCTTTAAGAGTAGCTTCCCTTTAGTGAAAAAATCTATGCATAATCAAATTTTTTAAAAAACTAGAAAACGCTCAGGGAGTGCATACTTTTGCCAACGCCATTATCCCTATAAGAAGGAGAGGTAAGTGTACATGGATCCGCCCAAAAATTAACTCACTTCATAGCCTATTACCAACTCTTCCCAAAATTTCATTGAGAACCTTCAAAGACAAGTGGAGAGAGAACTTTCGGAGATATTGTGTGGTGCAGACAGTTACCTAGGGTAGAGGGGGGGTGGAAAACTCTTTTCATTAAGAAATATTCCCTAATGGACTCAGCAGCTGAATACACTCTGAGCAGTGTTATTACGGGGGAGGTATCCCTTCAGTGAACCTGTCAATGGGATGGTCATAAAACCTGGTAGGAATAGAGTTGTCTTGACCAGACTTGGGATTTGCATGGATCACTAAGCTGATGTACAAAACAAAAACTGGAACTTTGTCCCTAGCTATCACATCCCATTGAGAGTGTCTCTTGAGGGACAGATGTTTTATCTTATAACCAAAATCAAAACAATATTATGAATATTTTGCAGCAAGTTAAGTATAAGCAACCAAACCTGGATTTCTTTGTCAATGAGGGAAACAGTTAAACATGATAATTAAAAAAGCAGTTTTTACATAATTGTAAAGTGCCATTATTAACAACATTAGTCCTTAGAAAATTCAAACAAAATCCATTTAAAAACATTTCGAACAGGGTTACCAACTTAGATATGATTTTTCAATTTTTCATTTGTTGAAGTAACCCTCAAATGAAAAAAAAAATTTTTGAAAACATCTCAATTGGCAACTCAAGACTTTAAAACACAAAAAATATTTAAAAAAAACATTCAAATATTTTCAACGTTGGACTCAAAAATTTAAAAAAAAAACAAAAAACATCTAAATTGACAACCCTGATTTCAAAGAGAGTAAAGGAATGAATGGTAATCAAATTGTTTCAAGCCGTTGGTTGTATAATACTGACCAGTACATTAAGTCTAACAAATATTAAAATCAATATTTTTGCGAGAATTTTTTTAACCAAAAAATTATTTGATTTATCTTTATGAATTTAGAGTATTCAAGAGAATTGTCGAGTGCTCTTATTTTTGGAAAATAAAATTGATTGCTCATAACCTTGATTTTTAAACAAACCTGTAACTTGAATTTTATTTTATTTTTTATTTTTTCAAGTTTAAAAATTTGTTGGTTTGTGAAAATTTAAAAAAAAAAACCTAAATCAGAAATTCAAATTCTCCAACTGCAAAGTCTCTTCAACTTTTTTGCTTACGAAATTCATCTTTTTATATTTTTAAACTTATTACCTGTTACTAAAATTTCAATTCAAAATTTTTCCAATTTAAGTAAAAATTGTTTGGGAATTTAAGAAAAAAAAATTTATAACTTACAACTGAAACTTAAATTTTATGTATCATGACTATTTTTGTGTAATTAAGAGTGTTTGCTGGTAAAATTTATTTTCAAAAGATTATTTATACAATGCACACCAGAAAGATTTTTTTTCCATCATATTTTCCTTGGACAACCCATTTTTCAGGCATTAAATTTAACTTAGGGATGGAATCAACAATAAATAAATAAATAGTGAATAATTTACCTTCACCTTAATTTTTGATTAAAGAAAAAAACTCAAAAAAAAAAAAAAAATGAGATCAAAGGCAAGTCAAAAATTACTCCATCATCAAAAAAGTAAGTAGAAATATCTAAAATTAAATCAAAAACTTCCAATTACAGAAATGATGCAGAAAAGAAAGCCAGTTTAAACTGCAAGATGCCTCTTAAATTTTATTGATCACAACTATTTTAGTGTAAATTAAAAAACAAAAGTGTCTGTCTGTGAAATTTATCTTTTTCAATTTCATGATTATATTCCATTATTTCTCGATAATTTGTACATCTCAAAAAATTGTACATTTTGTTAAATTGTTATCAGAAAATTGTTATCAGTAAAATGTTGTCATTGAATGGTAGTCGGTAAATCTACTGGATACCAATTGCTTTAGCTAACACCTAATGGAACTCCAGTCAAATGAAAATTAATAACAGAGATTGAGACTCACCTGTACCATTCTCCTTGATATAAAGCAACACATTTCATTTCTTTCTTTGACAGAACATATTTTGGCCAGCTCAAAGCAACAGACTGTAATTCATTGTGTAAAACCATAAAATCTGTCAAATCACTGTTCTAATGAAAAGAATGAAAAGAAATGTAAATTCTCAAAGTTGTGGACAAAAAATTAATTACTTCAGGGAAGGAAAACTCAACAGCAAAATTTCTCCTTACAGAATGAGGAGCAGAGTGACTTTTTACTATTTCAATGGACTCTTCCAGCGATTACATTGAAGAGGAGAAGAGTTTAAAATGTCGAAAATAAAAAAGTCGTTGAAGCTGAAATTTTCTTACACCCAAGGGTGGTCCCTCATTCAGTAAATAAAAAGTAAGTTCAGTAGTTTGCAGCATTTAACAAAAATCCAAAGACAGTTCAGTTGCTACTCAATCTATTTTCGAACTTATCTCTATATGCAAATGACTAACGTTATGTACAGTTCCATGAAATATCAAATGGAAACAATTTCTATACAGCAATCACGTGCCCAATCGATAATTGGTTCTCGCATTTATCGAACTTCATTCGGTGAGTAAGAAGAATGTTTGCTATGGTCAACGTATTCACTGTATTCATCAAACCTCATTCAGTAAATCCAAAGTCAGTTCAGATGGATCCACGGGTTGATTCATTACATCGGGGGTTTGTTATAACAAGGGTTTACTGTACTTGGAGATTTTTTGAAATCTAGAAATCAATTTTTACTTACAGAAGAAGAAAAAATGTTGCCCCAAAACAGTTCATTGTTGATTACTGATGTGATCATTATTTGGGATATGTCTGAGCATGAACCTAAAGATGGTTGAATTTGGAAATGTTTTACAAGAATTGCCATCTTTGCAGCTTCTGCTTTGAAAGGCTCATCTGAAATAGATAAAAGATAGGTCTGGTTAGTCACTTAATAGAAACCATCACATAACCAATGTGCCTTCTTGAGGGGTAATCAATTATTGGAAAAAGGGATGATTAAGGAATAAGTTACTTTTCTCACCTTTTGTTGGGCAGTGATCAATCAAAAAAAAAAGTGTCAACGCTGCTGAACAGAAATTAAGAGACCAATTTAGATTAACGTCATAAAATGAGCCCCCGCTAAAAACTTGTTCTGGCAAGAAATTTTCAGAAAACAATAAAAAGTTGGGGGGGGGGGGCCTGCAAGCTGATATGACAGTGGAAAACATTTGAAAATCAATCTTTTTGAATGCCATCAAACAATAAAAACAGAAAAAAACTTTTTGGGTTACCCAATACTTGATAACTTTCAAAATGATCTAATCCTAACGAGCGAGAATTTTTCTGAAGAAATTATATGTTTACACTATATTCAAATGCTGCCTTGAACCGAGTAAAAAAAAAAAAATTAATAAAAGTAAATTTGTAATTAATCACTTACAAAGGAGAAACTAAATGGTCATAATCCTCTCTTTTAATTTGGTCCATTTCTGTATTTTGACTGCTGCATCATTTGACTACCAAACCTTGTTATAATTTGGATTATCAACTATTTTTTTGGCATCTGCTAAAAATATTGGGATTTTACTTTTTACACCCTGAGATTGACCGTTTTGTAAATGGACACATTTGACTTGATGCCGGGTGATATCACCGTCTTAAAAACGTAAACAAATAACTTGTGTTTACAGAATTTACATACCCTTAGATAAAGGAGTCAATTTTGTTTAAAAAAAAAAAAAAAAAAAAAAAAAAAAAGAAAAAAGGAATTTTAGTCCTTTCAAATTGAAAAGAAAAGAAAAAAAAAACTAAAAAGGTTCTATTTTTCATCAAAATATTCCAAGACAGAATTAATTTCATGAACAAAGCCAAGTACTAATACACGAATGAGATCCAAACTGAGAAAAGAAGTTACTTCCCTTGAATTTTATTTTAAAAATTTGAGGCTGGACATACAAAACAAACATTCTTTGTGAAAATAGTTTGAGGTTTGAGTGACATAATTTAACACCCAGTAAAGAAAATTCATTAAATTCATGTAATTTCACTTGATGAAGTACTATAAATCATTTTTATGAATTTTAATAAAAACTTTTAACTTCAGCTTAATTTTTCAGTTGCTGAATAAAAGTTACAATAAAACTATATATTTTTTTTTTTAAATTAAAATAAAGTTCGCTTACATGGATTTTGAAAGCTTTAAACAGATGAATAATGGAAGTAAAAATAAATAAATCAATGAATGGAAGAAATTTTGTCTCAATTTTTTTAGTTGCTTTATGAAAGTAAGTTTTATTCATAAAAATTAAGCACAAAACTGACATTCTCATTGTTCTCATCCCAACAATGGATGAAGTAAATAAGTCCGTTCAAGGGAAGTTTTATCAAAACTTTTATCTAGTAAAAAAATCGGGTAAAAAAAGAAGAAAATTTTTAAAAGCAACAAGAAAATTAAGCTAAAAGATAAAAAGTAGTCCTAAAAATGAATAAGAATAATACTTCATCGAATAAAATTAAAGAAAAAATATCTTTATCACTCACACTGTAAGGAATTGTTATCATGTATATTGGGCCTCATAAAATTTGGAAAGAAAGAAAAAAAGAAAAAAAGAGAAAGATTCAAAGTGAGTAACTTTCTTTCTATGTCATTTGGACCTCACTCATGTTGGTACCCGAGACATTTGTATAAAACAAACTGACAAGACATTATATTGAGAGGAAAAAGGTCAATGCTTCTGCAGAAATCAGAAACAATTATTTTCCACCCCAAACATTTTTTTTTCCATCAAATTAATCATCTAGTTCAGCATTTTAGTTACAATGTAAATAAAAAACCTTCCTGAAAACTTGGAAAAAAATTATCCAATTAGACTGATGTCAAAAACTTAATTTAGATAAATTTTTATAGAATATTTTTATTGACATTCTCAAATCATAACTGAAAAAAGAAAAACATTGTTCATTACTAAATGTTACCTTCAATATAAAAAAATGGAAAAGTTCAACAAGAAGAGATGTAAATTAAACTGAATGTTGAGCAAAACCCATTAATATGAATGGCCATAGAAGATTTTCATCAGAGAAATTATAAAATCATCAGCCAGGCCTATTCTTTTTTTTTTGCCCTCTCTCTCATTGGAGGACATTTTTGCCCTCTCTCTCATTGGAGGACATTTTTGCCCACTCCCTCAGGACCTTCAGCTAGGCTTGTCAAAACCACTAAATTTGAATTAATAAATAATTAAAATAGACTGAACTTCCCAGACAGAATTTTCTTACCACTGAATAATACACTTGTTATAACATGGAAGTTAGGGTCCATAATTTATTAAGTGAGTCTGCATTGAAATGGATTCTCCATTTTTACAGACATTGATCCAAGTCCCTCCCCCACCAACTTCTTCAAGACCAGCCCTCATAATTTGTGCAGAAATGAAGAGAAAACGGTGGGGATGGGGGTAGGCTGAGGCTAGTCTGACAGGGAGTCAGAAATGGATATAAATTTTTTTTAAATGTTACACTTTGACAAAACTTATATATGTAAGAAAAGTTTACAGTAGGAGTAGTAACTATGTTAGTAATTCTTTCAGCGACAGATCAAAGGGCATTTTAAGTGAGTCCGCATTGTAATGAATTTTCCATTTTTAAAAACATTGACCCAAGTTTCCTCCATCACAACTTCTTCAAAACTGACTCTCATAATTCTTGTAGAAATGAAGAGAAAATTTTGGGTGTGGGACTAGGATGAAGAAGACAGGAGTGAATGTAATTTTTCTTTATATCATCAAAACTCACCAGGAGGTTACGTTTTGACAAATTCTACTTTTCAGCAACAGATGAAAGGAAAAAGGGCTAATGAGTTTTGTTTATTGACAACTGAAATGTCTGTCTCATTTCTTTTTTAAAGTTGGTATAATCTGATTCAGTAGATATCTTTTTATTTTGTATTTAATTATCTTCTTGAAAGCCATTTTGAGAATCTGGGTCTATGCTTGAAGCATGTTAAAAGTGATTCCATGTTATATTGAGCCACATTACGACAGGTCTATAAGGCACATTTCTTCAAACCTACTTACCTATTTGATAAATTTTCACTGGTTGATTTTCCTCTTCCATCTGAAGGTTGTTTTCTGACAGCTTCTTATTTCTAGATCTGTTATTCTTTGGTGATTTGACAGGAGGCTTTTTATTTGCAGCCACACAAGGTGATGAATTTGTTTGTTGGCAATTTCTTCCCAATTGTTGTTGGTACTGCTGTTTCGCAGAACAAGAAATGTCAAGATGTTCAAGTTTCTTGTCTAGAGAACTTGATCCATTGCACTGATTGACTGCAGGTAAGGAATGGTTGGAAGAAGATGCTGAATAAAAATCAAAAACTTTGTTTCAGAGGAGGGCAAGAGTAGACTTGATTGGAATTTTCAAGATATTAAATGGTTTTACAAATTATGTGATTCTAATGTTTAAGAAGTCAGATATTATGGGAAATTTACAAGCTAGGTCTATATTACAAAAAAACAGTCTGATCAGTGAATTATGTTCAATTGTAAATGGAGTTTGTATTTATGTACATTGAATATGTTTTTATGAATTTTGTAATTACGCTGAAGTTGATATGTGAATACTGTGTATAGTTGGAGATGCCCAAAGAGCATAATAATATAATTAATAAATGATAAATACAAAAACAGGTAGTCCCCAAGTTATGAACAACTTGCACTTACAAACAGACTGTTATGAATTGTTTTTTTTATAATTGTGTTTCAGACAGCAGTTTGTAATCAACATATTGCCCACCTTCAGTGAAAAAATTTTTTTTTCAAATTTTCTTATGCAAATTCTCAAGGTACCAAGTTTATATTGTTCATACAAATAAATTTTACGTGGGAATATACACATTTAGAACTTATGCTGGTGTTAGTCGAAAAGGTTTTTTGTATTCATTGTTATTTATTCATTTTCTTCATGAACACACACATTAAAAATTTTGTTCTTGAATTTTCATTGGCTTTGTTAGAAAGAAAAAAGCTCTCATTTTTGTCTAAATGAGTGAAAAACAAGGGTCAAGATGTTTTAACCATTCAGAAATTTGTTAGTTTCGAGAGAAATGATTTTTGTCAACTATAGTATTATAGATACATTTTAAAGGCCCCTTCTTGTAAACCCCACCCCCAAAGCAAAATAACAGAAAAAGAAATGTTTTTTTTGTAAAAACCAACAATTTATCAAATGATTCTGCATACGTCAGAAAAAAAATCGCAAATCTCAACCCTTTGGAATGATAAAAAAATTACAGCAGGAAAATCTAAAAAAATATAACTTGTATATAAAAGTTTCATTTGCTAATTCATCAAATAATCGTCAATCAACAACAGGCCATAACGATTTGATGTTTTGCTGATAATTTTTTTTAAATTTAAAAGCCATAGCTTTGAAATGTCGCATTCTACATTTTGTGATTAATGAAAATTTGTTTTTCATTTCTCTACACAAGTTGGGCTTTTTCTTTCTAGCAAAGCCTAGGAAAAAAACTCAAAATGATATTTTTAAATTTTAGATAATTACGTTTTTGAAATAGGGTGTCTATCAGCGAAAGAAGACCACAGGAAAATTTTAAAATAACATAAAATTTACTTCAAATCAACATACATTCAAGTTTTTTGTTTTTTTTGAGTATCAATTGCTTTTTTATCATCATTGTAACAAGTAAATACTCTTTACTTATCATTTACAATGACACTGTTCACCCGGTGCCACAGAATGATGGTCTGAGACAGAATTGCAATAAAGATTAAAATAAAAACTAGTTAAAATTATCAATAAAAATTCTATCATAATTACTGTGTTATTATTTTTTCTTTGATGTTTTTCATGCATAGAAAGGTACAAGTTGAGAACAAACATTTCACTACCCAGTGCTAAATATGTGTCCTACATAACCTACGAGCAGAAACTAGTCTGTAACCCAGGGACTGCCTGTACACAATTGGTTAAAACAACTAAAACCAATTTGAAAATGATTTTTGCAAAGAAGTAAATGAACACAGTTTCTGTGTTCATTCCATTGTTTACTCTGAGAAAATTATAAACCTTGAAATTGACTTCGAACATTGCCCTACATGAGAGAAAAAAAAACTCAAGAATACCTTTATTTTTTCTGTAGGATTTCTGGTTATCATGACATGGACAAAATCCAGTAGAAGTCACCAGCAGAGTGCAGTTTTGATATGAAGCTTTATCAAACATATTAATGGCTTTTTCTGCTTCTTTTTGATTGGGGAAATCCACCAAAGCTTGTGTGCTGAAATGAAAACAATATAAAATATATAAATTAATTTTTTTCTAAAAATAACATTCACCAGTACAAAGAGAAGAGAGAAAAGAGAGAAAAGAGAAAAGAGAAAAAAAAAAAAGCCTATAGTCCAACCCTCCACAAAATAGCAGGATTAAGTTAATTGTAAGTATCGGTTTGCTTCAGCATGACAGAAAAACATACTCATCACAAACAAATAAAAAGTGACATAGAATTTATGATAAAATTTTGCTTTTAGAATCAATTACCTTCTTTTTGGTCGGTGATTATTGATGATATTTACATTTAAAGCATGGAAATCTTGGAATAAGGAAAGGAGCTGCTCCTGAAATTAGCAATAATGAAAACAAATAAATCTAAATAGTTTGAAAAAATATTCAATTTCAAAATTTTAAAATACAGAGGATTCTGCTTTATAGGACCTGCTGAACAATAGGACCAATCTTGTGAGAACCGATTCAAACTTGTAATCACTAATCTGTTTCATTTACCATGACCAATGTTCCACTTATTTGGTTAAGTGCTACCAAATTACCATTTTTTTTCTTTTAAATCTGATAGAATTACTAAAAATACATTTTATATTTCTCAAAAGAACTATCTTTCAAATAATTTTAGCTAGTGACTCAAATTTAAAAATAAAAAAAATGTTGAAAAGGGGAGAAGGTCCTTTTTTTTTTTTATGCAAATTGTCCTCCTTGAATTGACAAAAAAAAAAAGAAGCTGTGTGCATAATATGGAGTTGGGTTACTCAGCAAATCTATTATTGGGTCCAAAATCATTTGATGAGAAAAAAAAGAAAAAAGAAAAAAAAGAAAAAAGAAAAAAAAGAAAAAAGAAAAAAAAGAAAAAAGAAAAAAAAGAAAAAAGAAAAAAAAGAAAAAAGAAAAAAAAGAAAAAAGAAAAAAAGAAAAAAGAAAAAAAAGAAAAAAAAGAAAAAAGAAAAAAAAGAAAAAAGAAAAAAAAGAAAAAAAAGAAAAAAGAAAAGAAAAAAAAAAGAAAAAAAAGAAAAAAAAAGAAAAAAAAATTACTCACCTGAGACATTCCATAAGGAAAATTACCAACAAATAATGTAACATGATCTTGAACGTCTGTCAATTGACCATTGTGCTTTATATTGTCTTGGCTACTCATCCAATCATTCACAAATTTTCTGTTAGCTGATTTATTATTGTATTTACAATGTGATTGTCGGATTTTATTGGGAGCTGAAAAAAGAAAGAGTTTCAAGTGATAAAATTACTTCAAATTCTCTGTTCATAGGCAAACATTAGTTTTAGATTAACAAAAATTTCAGTCAGAAGAGTCAACTCTTTCAGGTGTGGAGCTATTTTTTTTGGCAACAGTTACCAAGTCAGGACAATTCTCTTACATTTATTCCACAACCATTTAGAGCTTTCAAAATCTATGTGAGCTAATGTTTTTATACACAGAAGATACATTTTTTTCTTTTTTAAATAAATACACAAAATTTGTTTTTATGCCTCCTGTGAAATCCATCATGGAGGGGAAGTTTCATTGCATCTTTCATTCAGGTAGGTTAAAAAAGGAAAAAGCCACTAAATAATTAAACGAATGCATTTCCTGAAGGAACTGCAAGTTTGATTGCACCGTGGTAGCAGTTTTCTGAATTGAAGAGCATGAAATCGTATTTTTGAGAGCAATCTATATTTTAGTAATCAATGCCACAGTTCTACAACTGCACTGCTAAGAAGAATTTTAGGGGATATTGTTCTTAGTATGCATAGCTACGATGCAGGGTAAATAACTGTGAAAAGTTGCTAGATCCAACCCAAAATATTAACATTTCTTCTTTAGTACATTGCCAAACCATCCACAAAAAATTTATTTAAATTCATTGAGAACTTTTGGAGATATTGCCAGGAGTACATAAAGCTACGATACAGGGGAGATAATCGTTGAAAATTCCTGGAACCCTTGGAAAATGTAAGCACATTTTCCTTAATCCATTGGCAACCCTTTCACAAAATTTCATTGAGAGACATCAAGAACTTTTTGAAATATTATGCAGTGTAGATACAACTACGAGGCAGGGGATGTGACTGTGAAAAATTCCTGGATCTATCCCAAAATATAAAAACTCCTCCCTTACATTGGCTACCAATCCATTAAATTCGATTGAGATCCATTTAGAACTTTTGGAGATATTGTTCATATGGCTATAATGTAAAGGAGGTAACCATGAAAAAACACTGGATCCATTCAAAAATGGAAGCACATCTCCCTTACCCCATTCCCAACCATTCCCAAAAATTTCACTGAAATTTATTGCGGACTTTTAGAGATATTGTGTTGTGTATATTTAGCTTTCATTATGTATTCAATAGCCCAAAAATTGACAGCTCCAAGTTGAAGAATGACAAAATATCACAGAAAAATATGAAACTTTGAGAGCAAAATTACTGAGATTATTCCAATAAACCAAGATCAATTCAAAATCTCTTTCTAGTATTTGACAAAATAAATTGAATCACCAGAGCCCTTCAAATGGCCAGCCCAACCAACCAGCTAAATCAGATACAGATTCAGTGCATGATCTGAATACACTCCACACCCATTTTTTTGATTGATCAGCATCTCCAAAATGTTTGCCAACAATCAGAAAACGTGAATTTTAATCTGAGCCTTGCTATATAGTAAATATTGTTTGTCCTCAAATTTTATCAAAACCTACATTTTTTACAATCTCATTTTTCTCAGTTATCTTAAAGAGATGTGATTAAAAGAGTATTTTCATCATAAATTACTGCAATATCTATCATTGGGTAGGCATGTTTTCAGTTTTCTATATTATAAAATCATCATCACAGCAGTAGTGGCAGTTGAACAGACCTTCTAAACCCAACAAACAGTGCTGGAAAAATGTCCCCCAAATATTTTTCAGTTGATGATATGCACTTGAATTTTTTTAGCTCAAAATTTTCGGAAAAAGGTGCAGATTATCCATGGGGAAATACAATACTCTAAAAATTGCAAATCATAAGAAAATGAAAAACAAGATTACTTACAATTTCTCTCAGCATTAATATCTTCTAACCTGGGCATGGTGGCAGAAATCATCTTACTGTTGCCAATTTTATAATCAGTACCAGAAGTGCTCTCACTGCAATCATCATCTTGAATATCCTCCAGTTTCGGCATTTCCGGAAGAACTTCAGTCTTTTTACCTGAAGTTGCAAAGTATTTGTTTAACACAATTCATAGAAATGAAACCACAAAACATGGGTATAAAATATAACATTTGTTTTAATTCAATTGAAAACAAATTGAACCATGACGACCAAACGTGGCAAAGGGTTCTACTCCTTTTTCATATATGTGTTTGTGCATTCTAGCACTTGTGGCCTTCATCATTTTGCCAACATATATGAATAATGCTATTCATACTCCAGTAGACCCCATCTAAAAAGTTGTTTTTTTTTCAATGGGGGGGGGTTACCTTTTAGTGACCTTATTTGACAGGTTTATTAATAACGTCTAGATGAGAGAGAGAGAGACAGACAGACACAGAGAGAAAGAAAGAGAAAGAAAGAAGACTATACAGTGTTTTTAACTAATGCATACAGATATATACATAAATATTTCATAACATTTTCATTTGCCAATGAATTATATTGCATTTTGGACAACATTTTTCATTTTATTTTGGATGCAATCATTGTTTTCTTTTCGGATGTTCTAACAGGGATTAGTTTGAAAACTCAATTGGATAAAAATAGTTTTGGTTACAGAAAAATATGCTGTAAAAAGTGTATGTACATCACAGTGTTAGAACAGAATCTGTTTTGTTATTGTTCTCTCCTTGCATGATACAAAAAAGTAATTGTGGGATCAGATAGTCATTAGTGATGATCAATGGATTCATTAGAATCTAAAATGAAGAAAACCATTCCGAGAACAGCCATCAAAATTACTACCCGTCTTTAAATTACGAATGCTGGGTCAGAATGAATAGGGGAAACCATAAGAGAGGAGGGACAAAGGGGTGGAGAGAAGGGGGAAGGGGCGGAGAGAATATGGGAGGGGGAAGGGGCGGAGAGGAAAGGGGGAAAGGGGCAGAGAGAATAGGGGAGGGGGAAGGGGCGAAGAGAAGAGGGGAGGGGCGAAGATAATGGGGGAGGGGGAAGGGGCGGAGATAATGGGGGAGGGGGAGGGGCGGAGAGAAGAAGGGAGGGGAAAAGGGCGGAGAGAAGAGGGGAGGGGGAAGGGCAGAGAGAAGAGGGGAGGGGAAAAGGGCGGAGAGAAGAGGGGAGGGGAAAGGGCGGAGAGAAGAGGGGAGGGGAAAAGGGCGGAGAGAAGAGGGGAGGGGAAAAGGGCGGAGAGAAGAGGGGAGGGGAAAAGGGCGGAGAGAAGAGGGGAGGGGAAAAGGGCAGAGAGAAGAGGGGAGGGGAAAAGGGCAGAGAGAAGAGGGGAGGGGAAAAGGGCAGAGAGAAGAGGGGAGGGGAAAAGGGCAGAGAGAAGAGGGGAGGGGAAAAGGGCAGAGAGAAGAGGGGAGGGGAAAAGGGCAGAGAGAAGAGGGGAGGGGAAAAGGGCAGAGAGAAGAGGGGAGGGGAAAAGGGCAGAGAGAAGAGGGGAGGGGAAAAGGGCAGAGAGAAGAGGGGAGGGGAAAAGGGCAGAGAGAAGAGGGGAGGGGAAAAGGGAGGAGAGGAAGAAGATGATGATGATGATAAAATTAATAATAATAATAAAGTAATATCAATATTAGGTATGAGCAGGCACCTAATGATTTTCATCCTGGATGCAATGACAAAGTATAAGAATCCATTGAGAAAAAGTGAAGAAATTAAACACACAAATCTATGCAAAAATCTTATCCATCTTATAAGGGAAGAAATTTGCTAAAAGAAATAGCACTGGGGGAGTGTGTGCAGCAAATTCTTCAGACTATTGTTTGTTTGCAATACTCCTTGTCAACTGTTTCAACAAGTTGAAAAATTTGTAAAAAAATCCACGTAGAATTAAAATTAATAAAAAATATAACTTACTCCGATCATCAGCCAGTCTTACAACCAATTTATTCCCCATAAAAACTTTATTGTGGTAAATTTCCACTGCTCTCTCAGCTTCACGCATGTCAGGGAAATTTGCAAAAGCAAAACTGAAACATTACAAGTAGAATCATTCAATGATTTTTTTAAAAAATTGTACCAAATCTAAAATTCTTTGGTGCATCTTTTCTTGGTATACAAATTCAAAACCATAAAATATTTAAACAATAATTAAGATGCATTTTTACCAAATATACAATAAAAATTCAGTAGAGAATAGATTTTAGATTTTAATTGACAAAGAAAAGATGGATCTTTTGAAAACGCTATTGGCATGCTTAACTTTCATGACAATCTTTCATGTTCAAGATTTAAAGAAAATACCAAGCAATTCTATCTCTAAATTATTTTAGTAAAGTTATTTGAAAAATTATCAAAAGTCAATACTCACACTTTGTTGCTTTTGTTTAATAGTTTGAAATAGGTGATTCTCACTTCATCGAAGAACTTAAGTAATTTTTCCTTGAAATCAAATGAAATTATTTCATTTAATAAACATCATCAAATTAATATCATTAAATCAACAAAAACATGCACATTGGCAATAAAACTTTACATATTCCTCCTCATTAATAGTATTTTTAAGAGGACTGATTCTGGAATATTTCACAAAAAGTATCATTCCACCACATTATTTAGGACTGTAGTCATACTTCATTTTATTTTTTTGTGCTGCAAAATGCCAAATTTCATCTAACATCCAATATTTTATGGGCACATTTTGACAATTTACTCAGGATATGGGGGGGGGGGATTTTCAAAAATTTCACTTGCAAAATTTTGGTGCATTTCCATCAGCGACTCAGCAATTAAGCTTCCTGAATACCAATGTGAAAGACATTTTTCCTCAATTGTTTGAAATTGAAGCTGAAATTGAAGCTGAAATTCAATGGCTATAATGCAAACTGGTTTTTATAAGTGAATAATCACAATCAAGTATAATTAAATTCTGTTTTTTTCAATTGGTTTCTCAATTTTTCAAAGAAACAAATAAGATTCAATAGAATCAGTATATTTTTACTCAAGTATGGCCAAATCTTATAAGATCACTAAAGTTGTGGTTATTAACCAGATGAGTGACCATCTAGGAATACCAGGTTCCATATGCAGCAACACGATTATTCTGTAGCTGTCTTAGCCAATGCCCCATCACCGATCAACAGGATATCTTGCCAAGCTAGGATAGGACTATGCACCTGGTCCCTTCTCACTCCGATACTGCTCCGTAGATGACATATGACAGTGTGCTCTCCTAGAAGCCACATCAGGAGTCTGCAATCATATTTTCATCCCTATCTCTAATCAGCTCTCACTTTTTGCTTGAATTTTTGTCAAATTCTAAAATGTCTTCCACATACAATTCAAAAGGGACAAGGCATGGAGATCCTGGCCTAACAAAGAAAATATTCTGTTTACCACCTTCAGATTTGGATCGGACACCTGGAGAAGGCCATAGAATGGATCATCCAAAACATTAAGTAAACAACACAAACAATGAGTTCAATCATCAAAAAAACTCTTTGAATTAGTCTTATTTGGCAGGGTAAAAGAACCAGTCATAGACTTTTTCATCTTAACCAAAATATTTTCATCAAGTAAAGTTTCCTTGGATGCACAATAATTGTTAACAATATTCATTATTATTGGAGAAAAAAAAAAAAAAAAAAAATTATATATATATATATATATATATATATATATATACACATACACTTACCCTTGAGGCTTTCATACTAATGTTGCCGATGTAGATCTTGGAAGAACCTGAAACTGCATATAAAATTCAAATTATTTTCATAGATTACAAATCAGAAATTACTATTATTATAAATAAAATCTATTGCCATTTCAATTGTTTGTTTGTTGATTTCTGTCATGCTGATACAAAATTGGCTGCTGCTGGTAAGCAAGGTTGTGTTCACTGATGAGAAGAAGGGGCAACTGTCAAAGTTCACATTTACCTACTGCTACTAATTGCACAGTAGTAGCATGGAAAATGGTTCTACTAAATATAGGCATCTTTGATTTTCCATGAAAAACTAATATTTTTCTCATATTAGAAGAGAAAAGAATTGTAGAAAAAATTTAGAATATACATTTTTTGTTTGTAATAAACTCATCTATAGTGAAATATATATTTGAATGATATGATCATACATAAATAATTAAATCATATTTGATGGGTACTGTGCTAGTATATCATAAATAGCAAATACTCTTTGATGAAAATACTATCCCTTATTTCTTTAAAATTAACTCACTTTTGTTTTGAGTCCTTTCCACTGTGTTGCTATCAACAGAATTGCCCCCAATTGACATGTTCAATTCCTGACCCAAAACTTTGAAGCTGTTGATTGCTTGCTGCTTTGAAGGCATTTTCACAACAATTGTGCTTGAAAAAAAAATAAATAAATGAAAAAAAAATATTAAATTAAACAAATATATATATATATATATATATATATATATATATATATATATATACATACACACACACACACACACACAGAGGGTGTCCCATAAATTTGTCCCTTTTCCGCCAGTTGTAAGCAAGTATAACTGTCTCAAACTCATTTCCCTTGCACTTGTTCACACGATTTCTGCTATATTTGATGAACAATTATTTCCAATAAAAATCATTTTAATACAAAGTTACTTCCCCTTCAACTGGTACAAAAAAAACAATTGTATGGGACACCCAGTACATCAGAGTGTCACAAAAATGTCCAATTTTTATGGGCAGCAACTTGTCTTTACTCTTAGAGTTAACTTCAGGCTGAGTTGCTCCCTTTAGATACAACTAGCATTAATGCCATTTCAAGCTAAGTCTGTTGCTTCCTTTAAAATGAGGATTTACTCAGAGGACACACTTGTATGTATATTCTATTCATATATATATATGTAAACACACACACACTCATATATACATATACATATATAGACGAGAGCAATGATAAATATATAACAAGCGTGTGTATATGTATTAATATATTAAGTAGACTAAAAAAAAAAAAAAGTGGTCAATACCATTAGTAGAACGGTTATAAAAACAAGTCAAGATTTTTTGAATTGTTCATTACAGATTGTACATTCTGTTGACAAATTCAGGAAATACTGGCTCTGCGATGCCCATGAAAGGGAATTGTGGCGAATCGTGGGGAAGGTCTATGTCCAACGACAGACGTTAAAAGACTGATGATGATGATACCACCCATTCAAAAATTACAACTCCATCCACCTATTTTGGAGGCTGACCCACACTGTAGAGTCATTCATTGGTCAGCTCGGCTTAGCTTAATTGCTCTGCAATCAGCAACAGAATTTAAATAAGGAAGGAGTAAAGTCAGATGTTTTTTGATATTAATAAAGGTCTAACTCTTTTACTTTTCCTGTTTAATTTGGTTCATTTTACTTTATGGATGTTTTTTTATCTAATCATTCATTTTTTTTCCCCGTTTTAACTATTCATTTGTATTTTCCTTATATCTTTCAATTAGTTGTTACTCTGTACATCTAAATTTTTAGAATTTAGTTTTTACTCCCGTCATGATAGTTACAATTAGAGGTCTACCTAGATATCCAGTTTTTATAATTATGACTTCAGTATAGCATCAGGTCCTTAACTAAGTCTGCAAGTATACTTGCAACCAAAATTTTGGTCAACCCTTGAACTCCTTTACTCATATGATGATGACCTGAGTGAATAGGTACAATTTGAAAGATTTAAGGAAAATACAAATAGATAAAAATAGTTAAAATGGAAAAATACGAAAATGAATTGAATTAAATAAAATAAAAAAAATTAATAAATTTAAATAGATAAACCAAATCAAATAGAAAAAGTAGAAAAGTTGGACCTCTATCAATATTGTGAAACCAGAAAATATCAGACCTTGTTCCCCTCTATTTTAAATCCCATAACTGACCACAGGGCAGCTTAGTGGAGCTGACCATTGACTTAACACTGTGGGTCAGTCCCCCGAATAGGTAGGTGGAGTTGGAATTTCCAAGTGGGTGTTGAAGGTTAAAAAGAATATCTCTTGACCATTCATTTGAAATTCTTCAAGTGAAACTGAATGTACAATCTAAAATGAACCATTGAAAAAATTATATATATATATATATATATATATATATATATATATATATATGAGATCAGATACACATTTTTATTTCTGCATAAAAGTTAAGAAAAATGAATTTAGACTTGCCATTACAATCAATAATTGATCATAGCATCAAAATTTGGAGTCGTGTAAAAAAAAAATTGCATTGAAGAATAAATATGGCCAGAATAAATTCTATTAATGATATTACTGGAATTTTCCATTGGAAAACATATAGAATAGGAGATCTAGATGTTATTAATAAAACCATCAAAATAAGGCCCAATAAATCAAAAAGCTTTTTTCCAAAAATGAAAAATAAAATTTTTAGAAGGAATCTAGTGGAGCACTGATGCCAATTTTCAAGTCTGTAAGCAAAAGAGTTTGGCCAGGAATGCTGGAACCCACAAAAAAACATACACATACATAAAAAAAAGGAAGAACCTTTGCCACCTCAGTTGTTTAATTAAGGATTTGAAGCTGATATTAAATCATAACTGGAGAGGTTTTGCTAATATACTGTTTCTAATCAATGACACTTTTGTGATATTTAACATTCCTCACTTTATCAAAGTTCGGTTTCATTTGTATATAGTTAACAATACAAATTTTACTTACTCATCTATAATAGACATACTTGAAACAGAACCATACGGGCAGAAAATCTTTTCAATAACCTGTAATAAAGTGAAGAAAGAAAAAACATTCATTTATTAAATAAAAATACTTCCATGAGAATCTCTTTAAACAATTTACATTAGAACTATGTATTCAACATTGAAATACACTTTTATCTAAGATATAAAAATGTATGAAGCTAAAGGAAAAAAAAACATTACAAGCTTATTAGTACAGAGAAACATTTACCAGAAACATTTGATTTATTTATTTTTCTTATTTTTTGGCAGCATAGTATGTTGGGGGGATCAATTTTTTTTTAAAAGCCTGAATTTTAAAAAAACAAACAAGCATCAATGCTGCCAGACACAAAGTGATCAAAATAGCATAAACTTACATTGCAAATTGACCCCCCCCCCACTAAAAGCCTTATGAGGTGGGGGTTAAAAAAATATGTTTTCTCAAGACATAATAAAGAGTAAATGTTTAAATTATCACCACTATTGTTTAATTGGTGTAGCCTGTATGCAGGATACATACATAGCCAGCTGGACAGATCAACCAACTTAAAAACTGAAGAAACCCTAATCCCGACAGTTTCTAATGATGGTCTAGCATAAATGTGATGAATAAAAGGGAGAAACAAAAAAAAAAAAAGAGATTCATGGCCCTGTACACATAATAGATATATAGCAAGATAGCTAGCAAGCCAGCCCAACTTAAAAACTGAGGAAACTTTTGGAGATAGTTATGGTTGATAATTTCTAATACTCAAATATTTTATGTGATGTTTTGTTGTAGTCCAACTTATACTTCAGATCGCATATCTAATAAGATTGATAGTAAATATAATAAGAAAAAGTATGAAAATTAAGCGAATAGAAATAGTACTTACATGTTTAGATCTTAAATAAGAATCCTTTCTGTTTATACATAAAGAAAACAATCCACTGGAATCTGGTTGAATGTTTAACACATCTTCAAAATCTTGAAATAAAATAGATTCAATTTCATTTTTATTTATTTTAGTAGAAGTATTATACATTATTGATTCTTTTCTACTATTTACCTTCATCTTAATTCTTGTTGCTTTTTAATGCAAACATGATGCAGAAAAGATTATGGGTGGGGAGAGTGTTTAAGGGTATGATTTGGATGGACATTTGCCACAAAGTTCCAACCGTTTAGTGGTCACAATGGTCACGCATTAAGCATGCCAAGCTCCAGTAGAGGGTCATTGGTTTGATTCTTACCTGAAACTTATTCTTTATTCCGATCAAGGCTGTTAATTTATTTACTCACAGCTGAAGAGTTTAATTGCTATGAAAAGCAACAACAATTAGGATGAAGGTAAATAGTAGCAAGAATTAATAATAATGACGAATCATTCTATATCTAGACTGCTGTTATTACTCCAAACATAAGATAATGAAAAACATGATAACTTACAATTTTTCTCGTGTTCTTCTGACGGGGACATGGCAGCAGAAATCGTCTTACTGTTGCCAAATTTATCGTCAGTGTCAGAAGCACTCTCACTGCAATCATCATCTTCAATATCCTCTAATTTCGGCATTTGAGGAAGAATTTCAGGTTTTTTATCTGAAGGACAGTTGCACAAACTCAATTTACAATGCATTAAAACAGGACATCAATATACGGGCAGTTTAAAACCTTCGTTTCAACAGGTCTATAAAGTCATTCAATAGAAACCGTCACATGACCAATGTCTTTTGGCAGCAACCATAACTGTCAACATAGGTTTCGTCAGTTTTTAAATTGGTCTGGCTGGTTATGTGTGATTTGTATGTACAGCTAGCACTAATGGAGCTAAAGAACTGAAAATTTTGATATCCGCTCTTTGTTATGTCTAGTAAGAACAAGTTGTTTTTTTTTTTAATACCCCCCCCCTTAGATAAGTTTACAGTCAATTTGCAATGTAAGTTCATGCTAAACTTCAACTGAATTCACGCTTTTTTTCTGAAAATTTTAACTTTTTAAGCGATCACTTCTCACAAAAAAGCAGGAAAAGTTGACTAATTCATTGATCAACTCTTTCTCTGATTTTTTTTATTGATCCAACTAACATGGCATGACAGTCTCTATTGAGTGACTAACCAGACCTGTTTTTGTTTTTTTTAATCTACTTCATGAATTTTATCATAATCTAAAGAATACTACTAAGGCAGGAATACGCATTGGAGGTGGATCTGGATTAAGAGTACACAGTTTTTAGTAAGACCCACTTCTGGCTTGCTAGGACTGTCGAAGCTTTCTGTTTACAGCACTTTGTATACTAAATGGTCACCAATCTAGATATTGACCAGGCTCTGTATTGTTTAATCACTGATCTCACGAGAACACGTGTATCTAACGTGATTAGGCCATAACTGCGTAGCCACAAGGAAAGTTTTCTCAGTCCTGGTCCTTCTTAGCTAAGAGGCATTGAGTACCATTTTCCAAAGTCTCTGGTATGACTTGGCAGTAGATTGAAGCGCTGCCTATTTTTACAGCTTAATAAGTGATAATGGCTTTCTATTCAACACATTTGATACTCTTGGAAAAAGCATTAAGTGACTTCTAGAAACAACCAAAAACAGGCTGGTACAAAAGTTGTGAAGGTGTTTAAAACATTCATACTGTTTTTAGTTTTAATGATTTGAAATATATAAATAAGGGTAATTTAATTAACCTTTGTACAGAGAGGTATCTCTTTAAAATGTCCGCCATTTCCAACTTTGCAAATTCTTGCTTTTCCAATAACATTCGGCGTATCAATTTCGAAGGATATTGGGTCCCGGGCCATCTATTCCTCCTCAGGTATTATTTTTTTAGCTCCTAGAAAATTATTTGAAATGACCTGCGACATAAACTGAGCTGAGTAGAAAGCTGCCAAGTTGATGTTGCAGGATTATTCTCTACATCCTTTGCATACATATACAATTCTCAGCATTTCAGACTGAACATGGTCTCCCTGATCTTGGATAATCACTAACAGAGCCCAACTCTAAAAAATGCACAACCAACTGACACAACATCGACTCAGATAGTGATATCGACACGTTCAAATAACAAGAATATACTCCTAGGTTAGCATTATTGATCCATGGTATTCACAGTCAAATTTCATTATTTTAGTTTGTGGGTACTTTTTCACAATATATTTCCAAAGGTTCCTTCAAGTATTCAAAAAAGGGAAACAAAGAATATTGAAATAGATAAAAATATGATTGTTTTAAAACTTTTCACGACTTTTACCCTACCTTGTAAACTTGGAGGCAAAAAATACATCAGTTGAAATAATGTCAAAAATAACAAAGATAAAGATACTAGTGAGAATAATGCACAATGAATAATGAACATAACCAATGTTTTTTGGGAGCATGTCATGTTGGGGGTGATCAATTAAAAGATTGAAAAAAAGGGGATAATCAATTGATGAGTTAGTAGCATTTTGTTTGGACAGTGATCATTAAAATCTGAATTTTCAAGAAACAAGAGGGCACAAACTAAGGGTTCAATTTAGCAAAAATTTAGATGGTAAGTTGTAACTCATCCTAAAAACTTATTCAGTAGATGAGTTTAAAAAATAAAAAAATAAAAAGTTTTTCTAGACACGAGTAAAATTTTTTTAGCCCTTCGAACTCCATAGGTGAGGCCTGTACACATGATATTTACAGAGCCAGCCAGACTGACCCGAGAAACTGAAGAAACCTATATTAACAGTTTTGGTGAAGGTTATGTTTGACGCTCTCTAATTAATAAAAGAAAATATATAAATACTTACTCTGACTATTGGCAAGTCTCACAACCAACTTATGCCCCATGAAGTTTTTATTGTGAAACATTTCAACTGCTTTCTCGGCTTCATGTACTTCTTGGAAATTCGCAAAACCAAAACTGAAACATAAGTAGAATCAATTTAATGAAAAAAAAATTTTTTTTTAAATTAACATTCTTATTCCAATTTTAAAATTCTGTATCTTCTTGGTATACTATTCTAAAACAATAATGAAGCTATAAAATGCAATCATGATTAATAACAAATTTACAATAACAAAGAAAAAGGAATTTCCTTTGAAAGGGCTAGTGGCATGTTAGAATTTCATGATGAACTTTCATGTTCTAGAGTCAAAGAAAATACTAAGCAATTATATTTCTTCAAATCATTTTAGTAAATTTATTTGAAAAAAATCATCAAAAATCAATACTTACACTTTGTTACTCTTGTTTAATAGCCTAAAAGAGATGATGTTCACATCACCTAAGAACTTGAGTATTTTTGCCTAGAAATAAACGATTTTTTCAATTATTAGTTCTTTGGAACATGCAACAAAAATTTTCATTTTAAATAAAAGATAAGCTAAACTAAAGGACCAATTTAACAAACTTTCATAGTAAATCAAAAACCCCAATAAAAACCTATTCAGGGGGTGAATTTTCAAAAAGCAAAAAAAGAAAAATTATTTTTCCTTATCATTGAAAGTGTGTGTGTTGTGTAAAGTTCCAAATTTCCACTATAACAGTTAAGGATGTGAGAATCCTTGATACTAGATGGATACATATAAATGTCCGAAAATATGAATAATCTCAACCCAGTAACAATGATTAAACCAGTCTGTTGAGTTGGGTAAGTCTCGCCAAGATAGAACTTGGATTATCTCCCCTTCTGCCCAAATCTGACAACCCTAATACAGGTTATAACAAAGGGTTATTTCTGATAATATAAAGTAAAGCTGGTATTTCTTAGATGACAACCAAAGGAGGGTTAATCCTAATCAAGACATTCAAAATGTCTCAATGTCACATAAAACGAACACTCTTATTATCAAAGTTAGCAACCAGAGTGAACAAGTGCCTAATTCAATGTTAGTCTTTTTAAGTCTCTTATTGTTCTTCATTTTTAGTGTTTCTAACTCTGATAAGTCATTCTAAGTCTCTTATTGCTTTTTTAGTCTTCATTTTAAACACCTTTAGTATTTCTAACTTTACAATTGTAACATCAATGAACTATTTTTACTGGTTTTGATTCCACAGCTTAAATGATTCCCTTTTTACTAACCCTTTGATGTGAAAAGTGGTCAAAAGGCATTGTTTAGGGTGACCAAAAGTAAACAAAACAAAACAAGCATCAGTAACATTATATCTAAGATACATTTCAGAGGAAAATACAAATCTGATAGCTACTGAACCAATGACTGAAAACACTTTCACATGATGAAAGAGTTTTTAGACTATTCTGCATTATTTTTCAGGAAGTGAAACAAAAGTCAAAAAAAATAAATAAATTCTGATCTGTAAAAAGTTAGATACTTCAAAAAAGTTTTCATGAAAATCTAACCAAAACTGAACTATGAACAAACTGATTATTGAATGTTTAAAGCTAGATACATTCTTTTGTTAGCATCAGAATCATAATTTTCTGTACATAGGTTAATCAACTTTAGCGCCATCCTGCATAACTAATGAAAATAATATTTTATTCATTATGGAAAGAAATACAAAACTTACTCTTGATGCTTCTACAGCAATATTGCCTATGTATATTTCGGCATCACCTGAAATTGCAGATGATCGATTTTTGATTTAAAATACACAGCAACACAAATTTCAGTACAATTTTTCAAAAAATAAATGTTCCAAAACAGTGATTCCCAAAGTGTGTGCCACAGCAAAAAAATTTTCATTCTTTCTATTTTATTTAGATTTGAATTTTACCTATTTATCATCTGCAATGAATGATGCAAGGTCAACAGACACAAAGGTATTTTTACGTTTTTGTGCAACCATAGCCCAGAGCACATCCATACGCAAGCGCTGAAATGTCAGACATATTTGGTATTTCATCTTTGGCTGTATACCAAATTGTAAATGGTCAGATTTTTCTTAAAAATACGCAGCAACACAAATTTGATTCCTAGATTTGAGAAGCTGTATTGTGAACAACAGGCTCACCAACCCCACTAATAATTATAGTTACTAATAAAGGAAACAGATACATGACTTTTTAAGAATACAAATCACACGATTCATTTTTTTACCAGACAAACCTCATCATGAGAATGAAAATGCAATTCAAAGGTTTTTCGGACAATCAAACTCCTTGTTGTATGGGTAGTTGACACAACATTTCGGCCATTCCATTCTACGGCCTTCTTCAAGAGTACTATCTGAACGTGATGGTGGTAAACAGAATTTGTCCACTGGTAGCAACATTGGAATTGGGTGATATTTTCTTTCCTTGTTGGGCCTGGATTTCCATATTTTTCCCCTGTTGAGTAGTGGATGCCACATAAAGTTGAACTTTGTACTGGTCTGACTTTTACACTCAGTCAGCATGTTGATGTATACAACCTCTTTCGTTTTTCTCCATTTCCGATCATCTGAAAATCCCTTTACATTTGAATAACCCTTCTCAAATACATAAATAGTAAATGCAATCATTCAGTATTTTTTGGCTTTGGGAGTCATAAAAGAATCCTTATCAACTAATGGCGAGTGATTAAGAAAAGTTTGGGAACCACTGTTCTCTAGTGAAAAATATCTTTAAAACAAAATAAAATTTTTGACCAAAGGTTCGACTCACTGTTTTTTTGCTCCCTCCTCATTGAGTTGTCTCCCATGGGAACATTTGATTCTTGACTCAAAGCCTTGAAGTTGTTCATTACTTGAGGCTTCGACGGCATCTTCGCAACTGAACTGATATAGAAATAAAACTGGTCTGGTTAGTCACTCATTAGGAGTCGTCACATGACTGACATCTTTTAGGGGCGATCGGTTAAAGAATAGGAAAAAAGGGGTGATCAATGATTAATTTACTTTTGTTGGGCATTTTTTCACAAGAATAGAATTTCAAAAAACAAGCACGAATGCTGCCATAAATTAACCCTGGGATTAATTAAGCATAAATTTATATTGCAAATTGAACCTCTATTCAAAAACCTATTTGGGGATTAATTTTGGTAAAACAACAATTTTTTCTCAATTTAAGAAATAAATGTTGAAATTTTCAGCCCTCTAGCTTCATTGGTGCAGCCTGTACAGGTGATACATACATTGCCAGCCAGACCAACTCGATAACTGGAGAAACATGGTGACAGCTTTGGTTGATGGTTTCTAATGAACATGCTAATTCATACAGAATAGAATATTTCTTCTTTATTTGTAACTTCTCTTTCTTATATGAAACAAAAAATAAAATTTAATTTTCTTCTATTTCATTTAAATTTGATTTTTTATTCATTCATCATCTGCGATGAATGTTGCAAGCTGGAGTATTTTTACGTTTTTGTGCATCCATAGCCAGAGCACAACCTTGATACAAAATACCATACGCCACAGTTGAAATGTCAGGCATACTTGGCCTATCATTTCTGGCTGCATACCAAATGAAAGATGCATTACATATATTATATAACAGAAAGTAAATTTTCTACACAAACATGTTTACGTTTCTGCCCTGTTTTGGCCTCTTCAGGTGAATGATCATGTATGTTTTAGATTCCTGTTTGGGGAATTCGGCAAAATTTTTTTTGGGTGTAGAGAGGTGGGAGAAGTATTCCTTTTGTTATTTTGTTTATTGAGTTTGTAGTGGGTATTTTTTGTTTGGTGGTTATGAATTACGTGTCAAGGGGTATGGTCTGAGTGTTGGAGTTGTCCATGAGTGGATGCTGGGCTGTGTGTTCTATGGGGATATCTTAATTTTTCCCCAAGGAATCATTAGATTTATTACCTATGTTAGGGTCCTTTATGACTATGGTGGGTTGCATTGTTCTTAATTTGCTTAGACAGGGGGAAGTAGACGATGAAGTTCTTTGAGATGACTACCTGGGTAAACTGTCAATATTAATTTTAGTGTACTGATGTATACAACTCAATAACCTATACATTAGTACCCATAAACATGTTCATGTAGCAAATCTACTTTCTATTATATTTCCAGCTCTACTCCAGGCCAACTTAATAATCAAAGTTTGAAGTCGAATGTATCAAGCACTCTATGAAATAAATTCATCATATATCAGACATTGCTTTATATCATATGTTATATTACAAACCTGATATGTACTATTTTTCGGACTATTTTTTTGAGTTTAAATTTATGGGGCTGACTATTACATAGATACTCCTTTCAAGGAGCTGAAATTCACACAACAATCCTAAATACTGTATCAATAAGCAAAAGCCCAAATGGTCTCTAAACAAATTGAAGACTATAAATTACAGTAATATTACTGACATTTCTATGTACCAAAACACACTTTGTACTAGCAAAACACAATAGGATTGTGTAGCTCTTATAATTTGAAAAAATGTTCGAGTCAAATTCTT
Source organism: Thysanoteuthis rhombus (assembly GCA_963457665.1). NCBI lineage: Eukaryota > Metazoa > Mollusca > Cephalopoda > Oegopsida > Thysanoteuthidae > Thysanoteuthis > Thysanoteuthis major. The sequence goes on along the minus strand of OY735231.1, from coordinate 22,423,417 downwards.
TTATTTCCCTTTTCATTTTCTCATCAATTATTTTTAATGCTTAAACAAACATTTCAAGTGACTGGTGTGGTTTCTGATTAAAAATCACAAGACATTTGACTATCATACTGATCGCTGGAAATAAAAGAAATCCTCAACAGCTGCACGTCCAAATCGAACCCTACATTAAGGCAGGAAGGAATCAACTCTGTTAACACTGTAAAAGAAAAGCAAAGCATTAACGAAAAAAAAAAAATCCATCAGTAGAATTTAATCAAAATCTTTTTGACAGTATGAAACTGATAGTAATATTATATTATTAATGCATTTCAGCCTAGCTGTGTTGCTATCCATAGCTGTATTTACATCTGTAAATGGTAGGCAGACATACGTTATCACGGTTTTAAGTAACCAAAATACACCGTAAGTAGCCATTCAGAGATACAATAATTATAGTGAAGTACTGGCAAATTCATATTAGCCTAGCTTATATAAGAAATGATGATGTGATATACGGACACACTACTAATATGCTCTTAATGAATTTCAGGCTAGCTGCAGAGCTACCCATGACTGGCAAGCTAGCTAAGCAGAAATGAAGCATTTCCTAAAAAATGCACATCACCATTGGTTCATCTGGATAATGCAGGTCAATATCAAATGTAACAACCAGTATTTATAATAGCCTTCTTTGATTTCTCTGTAAGTATTTATTTAGTGGGACGTGTTTTGATGCATAGCCCAGAACATGATAGCGTAGAAAAAATGACTCCCCCATCTTCACATTTATATTCAAGATAATGCCTCGATTCACAAATGTTGATCCGTTGTCTGTGGAGAACTACAATCGACTTTAATGCGAGATACATGGAAAAATCCAATTTTGAAAGCAAATGGACAGTGTATGAAATTGACTTCCACAAGTATGTACAGCATTTTACAAGTTAAAAAATGTCCGTTTTCCAAATTTACAGCCCTTCATAAGATTTGCTACGGGTCCCACACTAGCTTAACAACATTTACCTTTCAAATTTTAAAATTTATATAATGTTTTCATAAAAGAATCAAAATAAATAAAATTATTCAATGTAACTTTCCTACAAAATGTCTGAATGAGTCCGATCATGTCATTGAATGCCTAATCAAATGGCAATGTACGATTACCCTAGATTGATTCCTGGGGTGTGTCCGAACGTAAAGAACCCCTATCGCGGAGATTACTGGGTGTTTAACGCGACCAATCGGGTCGGGTGACTCTAAGAAGATGTGTGACAGGATATTGATTGGTTCTATGGGTTACGTTCGGACACCTTTCAATGGTGTCTGCGATAGTTTTTTCAAGGGCCCGGACAGGACCGCATACCCCCTCCCCATGCAGGTTTGAACACTCCTTGTTTGTCCAGGTTTAGGTGTGACCAGATATCGATCTAGAGTGATCAGACACCGTTCAATGTTACTCGTGTGGAGCAATGTAATATCAAAATAAAACTTATTTTGAACTAATAGCAGCGAAATTATAGACAAAATAAAAATAACGGTGTTATTAATCTTTGATTTGATAGGTAAAAAACGGTGGTGTTTAACCAGCAAAGAGAGGTTCCAGAGGTCATTCGTAGACTCTAGAAAAGTATGGGTTTTTTTTGTATTAAACTCTATAATTATACAGCATAATCATCAGAAATTAACACAATGATTTAATTAAACGCATATTATGAAACATGAATTCCTCAAACTCAATGTTATGACGGAAACAAGAGCATCCGTCTGACGAGTTTCATGGTGCGCTATCTATGAGGACACGCAAATGTTTAATTTCATTGATAAGTTGGTTTCTAGTGAATATATTGTTCAAATATACTTTTTAATAGAAACAAAAAACTTTTAAAGCCCATGCCTGACTCCTGGGACCTCTCTGTGCTGGTTAATCACCATAGGTTCATGTACGTCAAAACAGGTTAACAAAGAAAAACAACTTATTTATCAAGAGGTTGTAGGAAAACTAAAGTTCGAATATTGTATTCACCGGAAAGTCGGGGTTATTTTGTGATGAAAAGAAAAAGATTAAGAGAGGTGTTCAATTAAAATTCATAGCACGAAACTTGATGAAGCTTCACCAAGTTTCGTGAAGGCAATACTTGGACAAAAACTAATAAATAATGTACGTCAAAGTTGATAGGAAGGGTATGAAAGAAGAATGTCAGAGAGAAAGAGTTTCGAACTACCAGATAGACGACTCCCTCCTGAATAAGGTGGAAAACCACGACCTTTAAAGCCTAAAAAATCCCAGCTTTAAATCATAAATGATTGCAGTAGTCGTTAGGTTCCTATTGCACAAAGTGAACATTAAGATTCCAAAGTTTTAGAAGGATTCGTGGCTGAACAATTGTTGAACAGGAACGAGAAGAGTCCCTGTCCAAAACTGGTACCAAATTTTCATGAGTGGTTATTTTTTGGTACTTTTTAAACTGATAGATCGGTCCTTCAAAGTTTTTAGGTGCTTATTCAACTATGAATTTTCCAGCCTCAAAACGAAAGTGCTCATTC
>OY735231.1:22363394-22415894 GCA_963457665.1 Thysanoteuthis rhombus | reverse complement strand
ATACTCAATGGACATAAGGGAAAATAAGATTTTTGGAAAAAATGTTTTCAAAGGTTTAGAGAAAAGGGTTCTTTTTACAATGTAACTACAATGCTAAAGTGGAACCTTACTTTCCATTCAATATATATATCTTTGTATCTTATATTTTTACGTATAATTCCCCATGGGGCTAAAAGTAAAGGGAAACAAGTCTGAAAGATTTAGTTTTTTTTTTTTTTAATCTTCAAATATTTAGCCCAGCATAGACATAAGTACTTCAGCTATTAGGTTGGTGCAGATATAATTGTGTCTTTTCACCATCAACACAAAGTTCAATCAAAATCAGAATCTACACATTTTCGAAACAAGTCCACTTATTTCGAGGTCGCGGAACCAATGAATTCTTCGAAGACGTTTTGAGCAGGAAGTGGCCGAAAGCTTGAAAAAGTGACAAAGCACACCACAGATACTAAGCTGACACTGATGTCCAAACAATATCTCCAAAAGTTCTCAATGAATTTTAGTGACATTTTGTGGAAGGGTAGGCCATGGGGTGGTTATATTCAGAAAAGTCAGAAAAATAGACAAAAAAATTTTAACACAATATTCAAGTCAACCAATATTTTATTTGAAATTAAAATACATATGTTTAAAAATAAACAGATCAACCATTCCTTATCAACAGTGGGGAAATAAGGCACATCTTGATTAATTTCAACAGTTCATCTTAATAAGTTTATCATTGTATTACAAATGGCAGCATTGAAACAGAGAAGCCTCAATTATTGGAATGAGACTGGTGGAGAGTATTTTGTTCGGATAATTGATTCAGATAACAGACCAAGTCATAATGAAGTAAGCCATACTGAACACAATTGTGTGACCTTGAAATCTTATTCAGATAGCCGAGGTTTCTCTGAACTTATCATTTAAAAGGCATTCTCTAAGCAATATAAAATTTACTTGTTTATAGACAGTATAAAAATAGCTTATTTTCTTTGAATAAAAAAATTTGGTGGATCTCGGCAGTAAAATCTTAAATGTTTTAAAGAAAAAAAATCTGTTTTTCATTTTAAGGTTAAAAAAATATTACAGATCAATTTGATCCTTGAAAACCAAGAAAATTTCACAAAAAAAATTTTTATACATAATCACACATTCATGAACAGATTTCAGTATCTGCATCCCTAGATATACAAAGAACTTATACTTTAAAAGAAATCTTCCAGAGTTTTTTATATTTCTACAAATTCACCAGGAAGATGGTTTGGGTGCAACCTTTGCTTTGACGTACATCAATTCATGGCAGCGTCAGTAAAGATTTATGAATTCTCCTAGAATATTTTTTCCAGGTTTTATGTGGGAGGTTCTATTTACAATATAACTATAATGCTATAGTCAGCACTTAGTTTCCACCATTTTACCAGGAGTACGGTGGATATAAAAATATGGAGACAAAATAACATGGATAAATAATTGGGAAAGTGAGAAACACTAACCCTAAACCTACCAACTAACACTAACTTTAACTACGTACCATATTAACTCTGTTGGCAAAAAATGAAGTAGAATAGAAAAATGCGATTAAAACTTGTAGGTCTTTCTGAAAAAAAGAACGTAGGTAGCACACTGAACTAATGGTGGTGCGCTCAATCTGATAAAGACATGCTTTTAATTTCATTATTATATTAATTTCAGATCAATATGTTTAGTTATATTTTAATAAGAAAAATTGAACTTTTTAGAGCCTCTGTATAATTTTCAGAGTCTCTCTATGCTGGCTAAATACCACCATAGATTTGCATGTTAAAGCAACAATTCCCGATTTGTTTTTGTCATAGAAACCTTTTCAAAGAAGCATTAATAACGATTTACAAATTATTTTCTAACTGCAAAGATTGAAAACAAAAGTATGAAATTTCAAATTAGCAATCAATGTGAAAAACTCTAAAATCTATTTGTCAAGTGGTTGAACAACCGTGGCCAAAAATACTAAAGATATTTGGGGGGGGGGGAAAGCTTTTTGACATTTTTGGTACCTTGCTTTGATGGATTTATCAAAAACATCTAGATTTTTCTGAATCTAAATGTTTCTAGATTTTTTTCTCTTCACTCTTACTGTGGAAAATGCCAGTGATGTCATAAATAGAATTTATTCTGACCATATTCATTCTTCAATGGAATTTTTCTTCAAATGATTCTAAATTTTGATGCTACGGTCATTCAATTAGATTGCGATGGTAAGTTCAGATAATTGTTGAATTGAAGCAAATTTTTCATTGAGAAACTGGAACAGAACTTACAGAAGAATATTGTTTTAAGAAAATATGATATAATATTTGATCTACATGAAAAAAAAAATTAATGGGTACACCAGTATGCCTACTATCTGAAAGTAGAGTATTCCTATAAAAGCCATCTCTAAGTTGAAATAGTGTAAAGCAGAGAAGCAATTACCATTAATTTATATGGGAAAATCTTTTAAGCGTTCCCAGACCCAAAAATGGTGAGGATGGTAGATCAAGCTAAGTCATTGGAAGTTGCCAGCGTGGGAGGTACAGGAGACTGGGGTGTGCAGGGTTGGCTGATTTTGACAAAAAGGAAGATAATTTGAGCCTCATCTTGGAAACTTACTCCAGATACATGACAGAATCGTGTTGAATTTGGTAATCAAGCAAGTCTTGAGGCAGAGGTTCAATACCAGCTTCCCATCTCAAGAAGCTGTTTGTTATTGAAGCTCTGCCTTCAGACAAGCTCAATTTCCGAGTTTCACACTATCCCAATCTCTGTTTTGGGTAAGTCCCAATGATAAGACTTGGATTATCTCCCCTTCAGATGTAATCTGGGAACACTATGTATAAGCACTGGCGGCACCAGTTTGGGCAAATCATTATTATTTATAAAAAATAATTTTTACGTCCTCATAGTTTTCTGGCTTAACCTTGCCCCATCTGGAATATGCTGGCGCCACCACTATATGGAAGAGAGTATGCTCTATATCTATAATGGGACACTGCAAAACAAAAGCCAAATGCTACTTTTGCTTCTTGCCTTCTTTTGAAAAAGGAGAAAAAGTAGCATATTCGCAATCTATTAGGAAAAGAAACTAAAAACAATTTGACACAGTGGAAGAGTCCATTGTTTCAATCGGTGGGTAGATAATATTTTCATCAGCAAAACTGTCACCTTCAAGTTAAAGAATCCATGGTTACGGACAGAAAACCACACTGTTCATTATATAAGTGGATAAAGAAGATATTTGGAAAGGAAATGTCAATTGCCAAACAAGAAATTCTTATCTAGATTTCGTTAGGCAGATCATCGTATATGATATTGTTGGACTATTTCCCTCATCTACGAGTTCATTTGCTAACAACAGTTTTGGCTATGTACCTTCCGTACTGCGTCGGATGTTGTTGGTTCTAGAATGTTGAAACATTTTTCCGAGTGCAGACTCAATTGGACTGGACATGTCACATTTGTTTTTTGCACATCCAGGTTATGTTTTCAGTGTCAAATACTGAGTCACTGCCCTTGCATTGGATGACCCGTTTGTTTCTTATGAGAAGTTCCCAGATGCTATTGATATTGATGCTTGGTTGGTTAATTAGTTTGGCTGAATAAAGTATGTGTGCCACTCCTTTCAGGCTAATTGTTTTCCCTGGGGGTACACGGCTGAAACGTTATTATCAAATGAACACGTAAACATTGAAAATTAGTCCGACCTCCTCAAACATTAATGAGAAGAACTATGATTCGGATGACTCCTGGCCTTCCCTTGAAATACGACGAACAAGCGGTAATTTCATGTGAAGTTTTTGCATTTCTTTTTGATCCGAAGAATAACTGGAAAAGTCAAATGGTGCAACTATGGCATGTGCAAGTCGATTCCACGTCCAATCTTGTACAGAAGTTTTTGTAAAATCACACGCTGTAATTTGCTTTAATAATTGAGGATAAGGACACTTTTCAATAATGGCTGGAATCAGTTTTTTACTTCGAGAACCTAAAAGAAAAAAAGAAAAAAGGGTCATGTTAGTCTCTCAATAGACCATCTTTTGGTACATTGGAGGTAATCAATTTCAAAATTGGAAAAAGAGGTGATTGATGAATAAATTACTAATCTCACATTTCGCTGGGCAGTGATTATTAAAATTTGAATTTTTTAAAAACATGCACTGACACAAACTAAAGGATCAATTTAGCATAAACTTACATTATAAATTAAATTTTTTTAAAAAACTCTCTTCTAGACATAGTAAGTAGCAAACACTTGAATTTTCAGCCCTTTAGCTCCATTGGTGTAGCCTTCATGTGTGATACATACATAGCCAGACCAATTCAAGACCAAATAAACCCATGTTGACAGTTTTGGTTGTTGGTTTCTAATTTCAAGATTCAAGTTTCGGTTTTGGAGCATCAAATTCTACATATATCATAAGATGGAAAGTACAATTCAATTTATACGAGAGCACACTTTAAGAAGATAGTTGAACCACCATGGCCATCAAAGATGGTGAAAGGTTCTATCCCTTTTTATAAGTGTGCATGTTTGCATGTTCCAGGCCATACCGCTTTGGTTACAGACTTGAAAAATGGCATCTATACTCCACTTCTAAAAATGTATATTTCAAAATTTTTGAACATAAAGCTTCCTGACCCTTTTAGGACCTTATTTTGACAGGAATAGTAATAACATCCAGATTCTCAAGATTCCAGTTTCTTCTAGATGTTCTAAGTATAAAAAGCTGGCAATGTCATAAATAGAATTTATTCTGTCCATATCTATTCTTTGATAAAATTTTTTTTTACATGACTTAATTCTGATGCCATGTAGGTTGAACTGCTGACGATTGGTAAGATCTTTTTCATTTCTGTCTGAATTCTAAAACAGCATTTATAAAATTCAATTAGATAAAAATGATGAATCATAACTTCTTGCATCTTCAAAGAATTCTAAAAAAAAAAAATTACCTGGAGATATGCTATGAGCAAATTTCAACTGAAAATCACATTCAGGACTTTTGAGGAAATTCAGTGATACAACAGCAACTATTCTTCGACATCTGGAATTAAAATGAAATGCAAAAAATTAAAAATACAAACCTTAAAAGAATGGAAGTATCAAATGGTTGATTTTTAATGAAATAGAAAGCCTGAACACTTGATGGAAAAATTGAAAAAGAAAAAAGAAAGCTCATCATCTACACATAATGATTAGCAATGTACAGATGTCTTCTGGCATGCTAAGGGATGCAACCGACATGTTAAATAGAATTTCATTCATGTAACTTAGTAAAATACAATATCATTCACATTCTAACGATGTAATAAAAATGCTGAATTTAAAGAAAACTATAAAAATGGAATAAGGTAATAAAAACAAAAACAAAAATCCATTCAAGGGAAATGGATAACCAGGATGATTCCGCACGATGAAAGTTGATAGCACAGTTTAATTTCTCATTTTAAAATTCATTGGCTATATTTCAAATCAGTTTCAATGGCAGTGATCTTGGAGAATGGAGTTCTGTTGACAACAAGTAGTGTAGCAGATAAACCCTCAAATTATGACCAACTGTGAACTTCTTATAGAAAAAGCATGATACCTCAATTTTTAGACATGGAGGGAAGTCAGATTTGACCTCTGAGAACTGAGAGATGTCAATTCAAGATGGCCACCAACTGGGTCCTAGTTCATATGTTTAGTATCGGAATGAAACAGTTGGAAATGTTTTTCTTCACTGAGTTGGGAATACACAATCATTTGGTGATACTTTTGAGATCACTAGAACCCAATTTAGAACATGGTCACATTTTATTTTTTTTTAAGTTAAAAAGACATTCTTTTTCTAATACATTTAGTGCAGGGCAACATGTTGATCATGTTCCAAAGCAATACCATGTTAAAATGTCAAAATACGTGTACAGCAGATGTGAAAAAAAACAAAACAAAACATATTGCAAATTTTTTCAACCACATGATGGATAATTTACAGAGCAGAATTTATAACATCATCTACAGTAATTTCTCATGATTATCACATAGTTGGGTGTATTTATGAAAAGAAAACACCTTGCCCCCCTGAAAAGTATTTAAAGTTTTGTTTTGGGGGGGTCAGATTTGCTAAATAACATAGTAAAGTATACCACAGTCACCACTGGAGAAGTGTAATTTTCTAGATAGTATTAAAAATGGCTGTCAAATCATTTAAATGCTGATTATCCATATTCATTATTCATCCGAGGCAAGATTTTTTTTTGGCGGTTTCTTTTAGTGTCAAATGTGCTCGATAATGTCAAAATTCTCCCACTGTTTGACCACAATAAAAGTATAATTTTCGAGATGGCATCCAAGTAGAAAAAATTGACAACAATTTTTTTACATCTACCGTACCCATACTTTGATATTTCAGGGAGATGTTACTAATAACATGATTGATATGCTGTTCAACATTAAATGTATAAACAAAATGATTTCTTTTGAATATATGGTTAATTTTCACCTTGACCTAAATGCATTTCCTCAAGTTCTAATGATCTCAAAAGTATCACCAATTGAATGGCACCTTAAATATTTTTCTACACTGTTTGATTCCCAAATTTAATATGTTGAACATTAAACACCGTCCACTGGCAACCATATGGAATTTGACCTCTCAAGGTCCTCAAAGGCCAAATCTGACTTCCCTCATAATCTGAAAATTAAGTTGGTCATAATTTGAGAGTTTATCTGCTGCACTATTTGTGGTCAACAGAACACTGTTCTCCAAGGTCACTGCAATTGAAATTGTTTTGAAATCTAGCCAACATCAAAATAAGAAATTAAACAGTGCTATCACCTTTCATAGTGTTATAAGTTAATAACCAACATTTATTTTAGCCATTTGACATATTACAGAGTTCATATACAATAATCTCTCCAAATCAACTTAAGGAACGAATCCAGTCATTTTTTGACAGCATGGGTAAGCTAGTAATCTAATAAATTCCAGGATAAAACTTACATTTGAAACAATGAACAGTATTTAAAGAAAAGTGTTAAAAACAACAAAAACTGGTTTGGTTTTAAAAAAATCTTTCTAGCTAACTATAGTGCTTGGAAATGATTAAAATATACGTAACTTTCAATAACCAGATGATCCCAATAATCCTAAAAAGAAGACTATACAACCAATGCATCCTCCCAATAGTCACTTATGGAGCTGAAACATGGAACCTAACCAAGAGACAGATCCGCAAATTGAGAACCATGCAATGTGCAAGTGAAAGAATTATGCTCAACCTTACATGGAGAGTTCACAAGACAGTACAGTATATAAGGAAGAAGACGGGTGTCCGTGACATCATAGAAGCTACTAAAAATCTCAAATGGCAATGGGCAGGCCATGTTGCAAGAATGAAAGACAACCGATGGACATTACGTCTCACAACATGGATCCCCAGAGATCATATAAGAAACCGAGGCCGACAGAACACAAGATGGAGAGATGAACTGGATAGATTCAGGAAATACTGGCTCCGCAACGCCCATGATAGAGAATTGTGGCGAATCCTGGGTAAGGTCTATGTCCAACGACGGACGTTAAAAGACTGATGATGATAATGATGATGACTTTGCATGAGCGAATCACTGTTGCCCATGTACTTACCAGAACTAATCATCTAGAAAATTACTTGAAATTATCTAAAAATTTATTATATTCATAAATAAATCTTCCATCTAAAATTATCAAAAAAATCATTATATTTATAAATAAATCTTCCATCTAAAATTATCTAAAAATTTTTTGCCCAACTCTATAAGTATGATATATGTAAATCTTTATCATTACTTACCTATCTTCAATCAATTTTGCATTCATCGTGTGCATGGATGATCCAGGTATAACATCACGATCAATAATGCATAATTTCAATTTATGTGGGGGTGACTCCAACTTCTCGATCATTTGCATAACAAACCATAAATCACACGAAGAATAACATACAAAAGCATCATAGAAAGATTCTTGTCCAGTATCAACTGAAAAGAAAGAAATTATGATGAAAATCACTTCAATAAACATTTTACATGGCAAATAAAAGATAGAAAGAAGAAAAAATACTCAAATTTTGAATGGAAGGGAACTTAATATAATAGTATCTAGATATTTTTCCTCGATAATTTTAGATATAATTTAAGGCAGTTTAGATACCAACTGAAAACTAGTATTCATAACTTTTTATTTTCTTTTTTTCTCTCTCTTTCTTATGTTGATAGACAACATAGGAATAGAATCCGTCCCCCTCTTTTCCCTTCTCTCTCTCTCTCTCTCTCTCTATCTATCATTTTAAACTTTTCACTTTTTAGTCTTAACCAGAAGTCTGAAAATTGTCATCGTTGTTAAGTGAGGAAAACAAAGTAATAACTCAGTCAAGACAGAACAAAATAAATTTATTTCTGTCATCTATAATCGAAGCATTACTTTTTTATGACATACGTTTGTAATAAGATGTTGAAGTAGAACTTCATTTTGAATTAATCTGGTAAAGAGTTGAAATCATTCAGACTAAACGATCAGAAAGACTAGCATTGAAGTTTGCTACAGTTGTCTTCTCTCTCCAAGGTCTGATTAATTTTGCATTCTCCGTGAAGGACTATAATATAAGTTCAATTGGTGAAAGCTAAATCACCTAAATTGACCTTCTACAATTCACAGAAGATGGCTAATAAGTAGATGAAGTAGGAGCCTTTAAATACTCCAACTACTGCTTATCTTAATTGGCACTATAACGCATTTCGGGACCCAAATTTGATCAATCAAAAAGATTCACTTCATGATAAGAATTGTTTGGTGTAAAGATATCAAATATATCTATAACAGAAACTAAAAATTTTGAATAGTTCTATTACCAAAAATTTCAATTTAATCAATGTGATGGTGGGAAACAGAATTTTTTCCAGTGGTAACAATATTACTACATAGGATTTGGGTGATGTCTTTTTCTTTCCTTGTTAGGCCTGGGTTTTTATACCTTGTCCTTGTTGAGTAGTGGGAGCCATGTTGGGTTGTCTGACTTACACTCAGTCGACATGGGCACAGGATAGAAAGACATTGGATAATACACTGTCTGTCTGATATCTTGAATAAGTTCTCAATGAATTTCAATAAAATTAAGTGGGAGGAGAGGAGATTGAATTTGAGGGCAGATCTAGGAATTGTTTTTCCGATTGATTTTGTGTACAGCAAGGGTATGAGCTCTCTGACTGCTTTCTAGTAGTGTAAATAAATGTAATGCTTCTTTTCATAAGTAGGAGGGCATTTAAAAAGAACTTACCATCTTCCACAGTTATTACTTCCGTTTCATTGATACTCATCTCATCAGCTTTGATTAGACTTTGGGAAACTAGAAAAAATGAAGACAAGCCAAACTCAATTAAATATTTTAAGAAACATTTTTGTCATTGTTGTTAAGTGAAGAAAAAAGCATTAATGTTCTGTGTATAGGAATATACCATGACTGTACTGAAATACAATGTTTTTCCCTTGATACCAAAAACAATGCACTCCAAATAATGAACTAATACCCTACCCTTCTTGCAAAATATTTTTACGCAGTGTCTGGTTTTATGCCAGATAAACTGCTGAGTAGAATTCACTACCCTGATAGCAGGTGGATGCAAATGTATACAGGATATTCAGGCGGAGATTGCTGAGTTCTCCTGGCAATTTGCAAAATGCAGTTAATAAATCAAGAAGAACGTGGACTCGATAGATGGTGTGTTTTAATTAAATAATCAATTAATGATGTTTTTAATATTTGATGTAATGGGACCGGGCTCATAAAATGATTTATTTTTTACTCTTTACTCTACTTTAAATTACAATATGAATATCTACTTCTTTTCTTAAAATTGACTTTTCAGGAATATTCTCCATAAATTGACAATTGGAAAAAAAAATCTAGTTGAAAAAAGATAAGAAAAAAAGGCAGTCTCAAACTACAGTTTGAAAAAGCTTTTTTTTTTTTCACCAAATTTATGTTTTTTTACTGTAAGTAACTTTCAAACAGTAACCATGACAAGCTTCTAATACACAGCCAATCTTCATTATCTAAAATAGATAATATATATCATAACATAAACATGTTATTATTTTCTCATCTGATATATTCTTCCAAAAGGAAATGGATCACAATATAAACATTTAATACAATGATGAGTAGATAGATATGATATCTGACAATATTATCAACTAGATAATTTGAAAAATAGTATTATTTAAATCAAGTTTATCATACTTACAAACTTTCGGCTTCATCAAAGTAGTGATTTTAAATGAAACAATATTGAAAGATTTTTTCTATTCCAGTAAATATGGTCATATAATATGATACCACAGGAGCTCAAGCACTAAGTATTTTAACTTATAAGGAAACCACAAAAAGAAAAATGGATCCATATATTCAAAAAATAATAGGCAGAATGAATAATGATTATAGTGGATTTTTTGGGGTGATTAAATTTTTTGCTTCATGTAAATACTACCATTCATCTTATTGTCCACTTAATAATAATAGATAATATTATAAACCTGTTACTTCTTCCTCATATGATAATCTTCTAGAAAGAAATAGATTAGGATTACAACAAACAAACAAACAAAAGATGCATGTCTAATTTAAGTTAGTATCAATTTTTTGAATCACAAATTACTATCTGTTCACTTGCTCATTGCCGATTGTTTTTCTTTGAATTCAGAGTCAATCAAACAGAGACAATCCAAGGGCCTTTTTTTTCATAGTTAGTATTTATATAGTACATTTAAAAGTTTCACAATAGATGCCTTTTTTTCATAGTTGATATTTACATGGTACATTTTAGAATTTTCATAGTTGATATCAACACAGTACATTTAATAATATAACAATAGATGCCTCTTTTCATAGTTGATATTAACACAGTACATTTAAAAATTTCACAATAGATGCCTCTTTTCATAGTTAATATCTCTACTGTACATTTAGTAATTTTACAATAGATGCCTTTTTTCAAAAATTGTGAACATATCTTCATCACAGTAATTTCAAAGGCGTTTCCGGAAATGATGAGCATGGAAAAAAGGCCCTTGAATAGTCTTCCTTTGTTTTGTGGGGATTCAGAGTCGACTAATCGATGGCATGCATATGAACAAGGTAATAATTTGAGATTTGAGAAATGTTTAGTTCATTATTAGCCTTTCAATTTTTATTTTGTTAACAAAGGCAGAAAATGAGTTTATAATCTCAGATACTATTAAAGTTTTGAATTTTTCAATATTTGACACACTAGATAACCTTTCTAGAAAATTACCGATAAAACTTATTCGAATTGGTCAAGTTATAATGGACATGGGTCATTACAACTATTTGCCTGGTCAACTGCTCATAATTTTATATGAAGGTATAGGACTATCATATGAGCATAACCACCAGAGAAACAAATACTTTGAGTCTAGTATGGTTTCAGGTAAAACTTGAGCTAGAGTACATTTTCCATTCCATTTTTAATAAATGAAGTATTCAAAGTCATTATAATTTTTATGACTTTATCTTAATTTTATAAGTTGCTTTTTAATGCAATTGTTTTGCTCAGACCGATTACCCTCCAGTAGTGAATAAAGAAATAAAGAATAAGCTTTAGGTGGGATTTGAACCCACATCCCTAAAGAGAAGCACCATTTAGCACAGCCTGCTTTCCCAATTAAGCCACCAAGACTCAACTGTAATCCAAATAACATGACAATATATTTTTTACATTTCTAATTGGCAGCCATATGTTTACATTCTAGTAGTTCCAGTATTTAATACATTTTCATGTTTTATAATTATTAGATGAAATATTATAAATCATTATTTAAAATTTTTATGACTGCTTTTTTTTACCTAATCTTCATTTCCAGGGAGACCTCGTACCTTTTCTACTTCTCCCTTGACCACGGACTGATTCTCCTAAAAGGAGTATTTTTGGCAACAAATGGTTCTCCATCCTTGCCACATAGTCTGTCCACCACAAATGGATCTTCAGTAGCATGGCATCTATGCTTGTAGCCCTGGCTGTCCTTAGGGTCTCATTTGTGATGAAATTGCCGCAGGACACTTTGAGGATGGTGCAGAGGCAATACTGGTGCAAGCGTGTAAGGAAACATAAGTGAAACCGATATAGGACCCAGGATTCAACATCACACAGAACGGTAGGCAATACTAAGGATAGCTTTGAAGACTCATTTTCATGTCTTCATCGGAGGTTTTCTCAACTTCAGACACATTTATCTACCAAAGGCTTGGTTTACTTGATGAATATACCAAAGAAAAAGGATCTCTATGAGAATTATTTGCTTTAAAAGTACTTAGTGCTACTGCATATCAAAATTTACACACGAATTTAAATATAGATATATATATAAAAAAAATACTTACTGGTTGAAACTTGCACGGGATTTGGTCGTGCTTCCTTTTTGTATATTTCCATGTCAAGCTCTGAAAATTATTGTGAATAAATAAATACAATACTCCAAAGGAAAAAAAAGTGATCTAAACATTCATAAAAGTTCGTCATCATTTTTTTTTTTTTTTTTTCAAATAATGGAATGTAGTTTCAAAAACAAAATAATTCTTCAAAATGAACAAAATTAAAGATTATGAGAAATTAAAGTTATGGAGCCCTTTTAAGAAAAGATTTATGCTGAAATCTCGCTTAGACGCTTGAAATTCTAAGAGATAGGATAAAACCTCGGATCGAAAAAAACAAAGTTTTTTCTCAGTTCGAAGATGATCTTTGTTTTAACGCACATTAACATATGATGGTGTTTAATCAGCATAGAAGGGCTCCAAAAGTCATACAAAAGCCCTTCAAAATATGTTAAAGGCTAATAAAAAAAGTATGATCTATTTCTTTTTCATTAAAGAGAATAATTTAACTCGTATGTTTCAGTTTCCGCACCATTGATTGGTCAATTAGTTTGGCACACCAGATGCATAGAGCATCGTTTTCATAGAAATTATCTTTGACGGGTTCTTGGTGCGCAATCTGATAAAAAAAATGCGTTAACTTTCATTTTTGTGTTCATTTCTGATTAATGTTTTGTTTAATGATACTTTTTTAAAATTTTATTTTACTTTTTACAGCTTTCGTGTCACTTGTGGAACTTCAGTATGCTGATTAAACAGAACACCACCATATGCACATCAAAGCGAAAACCCAAGATCACCATTTATTTTATACATCCGTTACGATTATCGTTATCGGATAAATAACCATCAAAGGAAAATAGAATAGAATAGAATAAACAAAATATGGGGAAAGGATTGATCAATAATAATACAGTATTCAGGATGAACAAAATAACCGATTCACGAAAAAAAATGAACTTGAAACTTTCAAGTAAAGTTTGTCGTGAAAGTAGACAGCCGCTTTAAAACTTTTCAGTTTTTGTTCACAAGGATTGTTTAAAGAATATCAAGGAGAAAAAGTAGGATTAATATTCATTTAACAAGAACAATCTCTTAAAGAGAAAATTATGCGAGTAAAAATTTGAAGAGAAATTAAATTACCAAAACATTGTTGACATTCAGTAATGCAATCTTTTCGTCCAAGACAATATATCATTTCGCATAAGTTTCCAATTGTTGCCGTTTCATGATATGAAGAATTCCATGCATCCAATAAAGTTGCCATTGGATCAGAATGAGCTTCAAACTGTTTTATATCCATATAAGTAAATCCAACAAGTTCTGCCAAACCTCGAAAATCTGGACAAAATCCTGAGGTTGACAACAATTCCGATTTCAAGTTCAAATATCGGGAAAGTTGTTTTCTGGATGATATACGGAGAAAGTTTTGAAAATGAATTTGATAATCTTCCTCATCCCACTTATTAAATATCTTTTTCCATTCGGAACACGACTCTATACTAGCCATTGATTATTTTAGATGAGCGGTAAGAAGAATTGATGGGAAAATGATTTATAAAAATCGTTTTTGTCAGAAGTTGTTTCTCAGGGGGAAACACGTCGATTACCCGGAAGTGAACTTGTTGTTCTAATCCGGGCACCGATGTGTGACGTCAGGTCCTGGTGTTCTGAAAATCAATTTCACTTTCTTTCAGCCGAAAGTTTCGGGACGTTAGAAAAAGTTCACACGTAATAACTATGAGAAAATTGACAATGTACGCACCCACTATCTATATCTAAACAATTGGGCAACGATTTCCTCATTTTGTATGCTTTGGTTATGACGTCAGCTTTAAATTATGACATCATGATAAAAAAATTTTTATGACTACTAACTTTTTGGTCTGATCACACCTTTTTTATAAGTATTTTTCTTTAATGACCCCTAATCGGACCGTCTTTTCTAAACTCGTCTTTTATTTACAACCTTATTTCATATTCTGATCACACTTTTTTGAAAGTTTGGGTTTAAAGTGAGGGGAACATTTGTTATAAGTAGTTTTTAGATGCGTCCAAAGGCATGTATAGGTCACTTTTTTCGGCTGGTTGACTCCGATTGCATCAAGCTACTGAAGAAAAGGGCAAAGTGTTAATTTTACTCTATCAACCGGTAGCTATTATATCAGAAGATAATTTGTCATGTCATTAAGAGAATATTTATTTGATCGAATCTTGAAATAAAACGAAGGACGTATTAATTGTCCGTTTTTTTGGGTTTTTATTTTTTAATGAGCCTTTGTAAATGTTTCCTTGCATCATTATAAGACACTTTTTTTTCCATTGAAGGCCATTCCTGATTATGTTGAATATCAATTTTCACTGTCATATCTTGTCGGATTCGTTCTTCTCCGCTCCCTGATACTACAACAATAACTATCAGTTTTCTCAGTCGTATTATGTTCAGTTGATATGAAACTTGATCCAGACCTTCGGGTGAACCATCCCCATCTTCCTCTCCATTTTCCCACTGCTACAACTTCCACAACGAGCAATGTTTAATATCAATTTTCCTAAACATGTCACGTTGGAGTGATATATTACTTTGTCAAAACCTACGGTTAAACTATCACCTTTCTCTTCCTGCTACTACAACAACAACAACAACTTGTGATGTTAGATATCAATTTTCTCAGTTGTGTCATGTTGGATTGATATGAAACTTGGTCCAGGCCTTCGGGTGAACTATCCTCATATTTCTTGTTATTCGCTCCCTTTTCCCCGTACTGCTAATACCACAACTATTAATTTCAAACATAAATTTTCTCAGCCGTATTATGTAGGATTGATATGTGACCTCGTCAAAACCTTCGGTTGTTCCATCCTCAGCGTTCTCCACCTCCTCCTCCTCCTCCTCCTCCTGCTACTACAGCCGAATATTAATACTGAATATTAATTTTCTCCACTGTATCATGTTGCATTGACATGAAAATAGTTCCTGGTCTTCGGGTGAACCATCCTCATCTTCCTTCTGCTATTACTACCCCAACTACTAATGTTAAATATCAATTTTCTCAACTATGTCACACTGGACTGAAGTGAAACTTGGTTAAGACCTTTCGGTGAACCATCCTCATCTTCCTCCCCCCTCCCCTCCCTTTGTCATTCTCCCCAGTAACTACTACCACAATTAGTAATCCTAGATATCAATTTTCTCTGGCGTATCACGTTGGATTGATATGAAACTTGTCCCAGAATTCCAGGCGAACCATCCCAACTTCCTTCTCCTGCTGTTACTACCACCACAACTAGTAATGCTACTGCTACTACTTCTTTTTCAGAAGTTGTATTTTTTTTTTTTTACCTTACTTCATATTCTGATCACACTTTTTGGAAGTTGAGATCAAAATTGAGGGGAATGTTTTTTCCCTTTTTAGGGGTCAAAGCATAGGGGAATTTTTTCTTCGCTTTTGAGAGGTCAAAAGTGTGAGAACATTTTTCCTTACTCTCTAGGGTTCAAAAGTGAGGGTAAAGTTATCCCCCCCCCTTTTATGAGTCAAGCGTTGGGGCAAATTTTCTTTTTTTTTTTCTTCTCGGATTTAAAGGGAGGTGTTCATTTTCCCCTTATAGGAGTCAAAAGAGTGAACCGGTTTTCCTCTGTAGGGATCAAAAGTAAGGGGGCTTTCCTTTCTCTTCAATTTTTTTTTCACTCTTTAGGAGTCAAAAGTGTACGAGAACATTTTTTCTTCCTCTTGGATCAAAACGGAGGGTTAAAAAATGTTCACTTTCCATGAGTCAAAAGTGAGGGAGAACATTTTTTTTCTTCCCTTTTTTAAGTGAAAGGAAACGTTTACCTTTAGGGAGAAAATACTTGAGTAGTTTCCCTTTATCTAAATAACCATTACATTAATTTGACCCAGAAAAAGTGACTTGATATCGAGCTTAATGACCAGTGATGGTGGCCTTCTAGTGTGTTACTTATTACTAATGATAGTGGAAATAATAACAGGCTATCTTTCGTTTTATGTTACTTTGCAAGGGAAATCACTCTGACTTGGTGAAACAATTGCTCAAATAATCAAGAATAAAGAAATGAAGCATACAATTAGCAACAGAACCATGCCGTAGTAAATTATATTTAACTTCATTGATTCAAATGATGTCAGTCCATGTGCAGTTCTTGGACACCATTGAAGGCAACTGGTTCAACATCAAAACTTAGACCCGAAACGAATTTAAAAAAAATGGTCTATTGATAACGATAAATTGTTTACAGCAATCATGGAAAAGTACTGTACTATAACTCGTTTATTCTACTCATTTACAATAATAGAGTATTATAAGTATTTTATTTAAAAAGACGTCTCAGAAGAATGAGAATTCCAGAGAAATCATTTTTTATTACTCTACAAACAACACAATTAAAATTCTAAAACTGCTTCATAATTCCGATTTTTTGTTTATTTTTATGTAACTTTTAATTGCTTTGAGCTAATGAGGAGAAAAATAAATGTTTTCTGATCTTTAGTCTACGCTATTTCAGAAAATGCTTCAATAGGAAAATTTTGACTTGATCATCCCAATAGAATAGCGTAATTGGTAATCAGGATTAGGTCTTCGTTGAATTTGTGTCCCCAGCTTCTGGAAATTTGTCATTATGTACCTCCTTGGAAAATGAGTCGACGCCTATAATAATAGTGTCTAATAAATGAAATTCATTAAGCAAATAGAAAGCTAAAACTCAACGAAAAATAAACTTTTGTGTTTGTGTTCCATATACCATTCGACGTGCCACACATATTCCTGGTCTTAGTTTGAATGTTCGACCTTGTTGCCTTATGCACAGAGGCATCATTTAGATCAACACAACTAATATCATAATTCATTAAAGCTAGAAGCAAGATTCAGTAACCCATCTTATGCTTTTCATACACCCGTAATTATTCTTAGGTGATAGTTTCACCATGCCGAATATTCTTTGGTGACATATAACGAAAGATGTCCTGACAACAAAATAAAGGAGTAAAAAAGAGAAAATATATGGTAAGAAGAAGAAAAGAGAGATGGTAAAAAAGAAGGAAATATGGTAAAAATAACTAAAGAGAGATACGATAAAAAGAAGAGAAGAGAGATTGTAAAAAGAAGAAAAGAGAGATGGTAAAATAAGGAAAAAAGAAAACTACGGTTAGAGCAAGGGAAGAGAGATGGTGAAAAGGAGAAGAAATAGAGAGAAAATATGATAGGAAGAAGAAGAGAAGAGAGATGGTGTAAAGAAGAAAAGAGAAAAAATCTGGAAAAAAGAAGTAAAGAGAGCAGGTGATTGAAGAAGAAAAAGAGAAAAGGAATTGTAAAAAGATGTAAAAAGAAGAGGAAAACTATGGTTGACAGAAGAAGAAAAAGAAGAGAAAGAAAAAGAATAAACACAAGGAGAGGGAGAGCAATTTTGTCAGAGAAAGCTAAAAATAAGGGGCAGGTCACTCTTGTATTTCACATGTCTTTAATTATAGAAGCCCGGTATGTATAGAACTTTTGATGACTTTTGCATTGAAATAGAAATATATTGAAGAATTATATTTTGAATTGGTTTAAATTGAAATATTTATTCAAACTGGTAAATTGTATGCGGCGTGGACTTTGTTATTTCGTTTTTTTCACTTTTTGATGTTTGAATATTTTCGAAACAAATTTATTTCGGTTTTCACTCAACTGATGTTCCTGGTCGGTTAGTGGTTGGTTAGGTTTCCACTGGTTTGTTCTAAACTTTATGTGGTTAAATAATTGAGAATACTTGACTTCGATTACAAGATTAATCTATAAATCAATGTCGATCTACTTTTTTCGAAAATTAATCCTTTTGAGTGCTGAGTTTTCTTTTCTAATTATTGTAATATCATTCTGTGATCAAGTATAGAAAAAAATCATTCTGATGAAAAAAAAAAAAGACTTCAGTTTATGTAAATGAACATTTTCAGAAGAGCTCAACGAATTTAATGATTGATTCATATTGAAATTATTGGAAAAAGGAAGAATGCTGCTTTTTTTTTTAAAAAACTGGATTTAAATATGCAACAATTGGGACGTGTATTTTAGCACAGGTTCCGCAGTTTTACATAATTTCTTATCGAAAAAGTACAAAATATTTTTTTTAGTTGTCGATGTCGAAAAAAAAAAACATTAGACTAGTGATTTTTTTTTCAATAGTAGGTTGCTTATTATTACATTCATTTGGTTTTAATTTGTTTTACCTTTGTGCAGTTAATAAAACTGTAACTGATTTAATTTTCTAAAACCAAAATACCTTTTGAATCTTTTTTTAATTGAAAAAATTGTTTCTATTGCGAAAATCAAGAGAAGATGAAGCGTCTTTTATAACTTGACACTTTTGGTTGTGTTTGCTGTTGTCAAGTAATCAAAACAATATTTGCCCTAAAAGCATCAAAATTTGGTAACTTTTAAGAATTTTGTCTAATACTTTGATAGCTGCTTCATTCCTTGCTATAAATATCTTACTTTGAAGAAGAATATTGGCATGAAACGTGAAATAAAATCAGGTAATTTATTTTGAACGAAAACCCCAATACAATTCATAATTGAAGTTTACATCCAACTGAAGTTACACCTGACTGTTGTAATTTTTTATATTTGTGTGGTAAGCTGTTTTTTTTTTTTTTTTGTTTTTTTTCTAATAGGTTGTTTTTGAACAGATCTGAAAGGAGTTTTCCAGTATGGAAGGGATCTTGATGTCACAAATCTGTCCCTCTAATACCAGAGTGGTGGTACATTTGGTATTTGTCAATGCGACCTCTGTGAGTTGTGCTTAGTATCAGGGGTTAACTGATTGCATTACAGTTAGTATCTGTGTCCTTTTCTACCATGCTGTGTTATTTTGTGAATGTGTATCAGGTCACTCCGCAACCCTCTGTTTTGAAGAGTGGGAAGCTGAAGTATTCTGACACTGTCTTCATGGGACAAGTCTTTCAGTTGTGGCATCAGATTTCATTCCTAACTCCGTTGTTGTTGCAGATGAATAGTAATAATTCAGAAAGTTATATCATCAATTTAAAAGAAAAAAAAAGAAGATATTGGCAATCTCTGAATTGGGATCAGACCGTTTTTTCAAAATTTTTTTTGGAAGATAGTTTGGAATGTGAGGCTCGGGAAGTGATTGTTCAAGATCAATATAAAAAAAAGTAATTACTCTCTCTCTCTCTCTCTCTCTTAATAAAAAAAAAACAACAACTCTGAATTGAGGATATGCGTCGATTTCAGGGTTATCCTTGCTCATCTGGGGCTGAGAAAACCTTAGCTATTAAATCGCTAACTTTAGCAATATAGCTACTTCCGTTTAGATTTAACTAGCGTTGTATCTTACCTCGAGAAATTCATGGTTAGAAGAATTATACCAAAACAGTAAATAAAAGAAAACTTTTAATTCTATGGAAATGTTTATAACCAATCAATATATTGTTTTGAACTATCAGGGCTACTTAATCTTTCTGCTACTTAATTAAAATGAATTAAATTACATTGTTTCTTCTTTGACTTTAAATAGATGTTTTTCGGCACATCGTCGATTGAACTTTCGAGGCGCATCCATATATTATTCTCCTTTATGGAATAAAATGAAATAATTCAATTAAAATAAGTTACATTGTTTCTTCTTTGTCTGAAAATGAGATTGTTTTTTCGTTATACAACGAGTGTTTGTTTTGCCTTGCTTCTTGAGGATTAAATTTTCTGTAATAAAATTTAAAAAAAAAACTAACTCGTAACCCTAGCCGCCAGTAACACTAAACAATACGTCATCATATCCACAATCATAAAAATTAAACGGAAATAGCCATATTGCTGAAGGTCACAACAAAATATAGCAATTTCTTTTATTGTTAACTTTTTTTACAGACCCAGATAAGCAAAGATAACTGAAATGTCAATAAAATGACCCTTTTTGAATAACTACTCTTATTGAAAACCAGAAAAAAAGAGTTTGTTGGAATTTTGTATTTGAAGGTCATTAGTAAGGTTCAGTTCATACTGTTAAAAATCAAGCAAATGTAATGTATTTTTATGCATTTTTGTGGCTCACTGCACTGAAATTTTATAATGAACATGGCTGATTTCCTAATGGAAGAATTGCTGGGAATAAACTCTATCCATCTATCTATCTATTTATATATATATATATATATATATATATATATATATATATATATATATATGTATATATATAATAAACAATTAAAGAAAATGGGGCTGCTGCTGGAATCAAACCTGTCACCAATAAGGTAGCCGCTTCAACGTAGCATTGTTCTTACCATTAAGCTAAACAACTGCGGGTAATGCAAAGGCAAAAATAACCGCTTTCACACTGAATTCTCATCTTGTTTATTCTTGATTTATTTGTCTCTTACAGCACGACAGTTAGGTATTGAGACATTGACGTATTTGTTCTAACAGATTGAATTATAGATTGCGTTATATTATATAGAAACTTATTCAAGATGATCTACCATCGTAACACAGTTTATTCTATTTACGTTGTTTAGGGCAATTGATATATATATATATATATATAATACGGTACTTAGTGTTGCACGTTTCATATCATAAAGAGTACCAACTAAAGATACATCTCACAGGTGTAATAGGGGTTTGCATTTAAGGTGTGAGTATTTTAGAAAGTATTATGCTTATATGGTAAGCTAGTTTCTTTTAATAGGTTGTTTTTGTATATGTTGGAAAGTATGAAAGTGATTTTGATGTCATAGGTCTATCTCTAACACCAGGATAGTGGTGGATTTGGTATTTGTGACCTGTGACCTCTATTTGTTGCTCTTGGTAGCTGGGGTTTACTCTGTTTGCATCCGGTGAGTATCTGTGTCCATTTCTACCATGCTGTGTGTATTGTAAATGTGTATCAGGTCACTTTTCAACTTTGTGTGTTGTAGAGTGGGAAGCTGTAGGACTTTGTCTTCATATGGCAGGGTTTTTTTTGTTGATTATCTTTATAGAACATTATTCTCTGATTATTTTATTTTATAGTGTTAATTTTATAAAAATTCAGTAATGTTCTAGATATTCTTTTTACTATTTTTATTAAATAGCTTTTATTGATGATTAAAATGCACAATTTGTTCTTCATTTTTAGAAGACCTGCAAAAGCTAAATATCTCGACATCTTATTGGTCTGATTCCGATCTTGGAAGTACATTTTTCTTTTATCTCATGGCTTTTCTCAGACTCAAATGGGAAACAATAGAAAGTGATCTGAGAAACCGCTTTCCATTAAAAACATCAATTAGACAATTTTGATATGAAAACACCTACATTTTGGATAAGCTTTTCGCTAATCTTCCTTTTTTAGAGTGTTGTACTGTTCCCTCACTGAGACAATGTATTTATTCTTGAACTGCTTAAACTAAGGATTGAACTCAATATGACAAACTAGGCAATCCTTGCAATAACGCATCAGGGCATCCCCCCCCTTTTTTTTTCTGCCATTTTGAATGGTTAAAAGTGGCTGGATTTTTAAAAACATGTCCAATATTGTCTAGATTGGAGATTTAAAATTGCAAACAATTTGGAACCAATAGGAGACTATTGAACAACTGTAGCAATCAAAAATGGTGAAGGGTTCTATCCTTTTTTATATGTATCTATTTTTTGTATATGTGTTTGTTTGTGGGTTCCAGCACTCCTGGCCGTACTGTTTTATCTACAGACTAGAAAATTACCATCAGTACTCCATTCGACTCCTTTTGAAAATGATTTTTTCTTTCTTTTTTTTTTTTTTGACTTATAGAAAAAATCTTCTCTGACTTTTTGGGGGTCAAATTTTGATGGTCTTATTAATAATATCCAGATTCCCTTTTACTCTATTCTATTCTTTGATAGAATTTCTTTTCTTGACTTCAATTTTGATGCTACGGTTGTTCAATTATTGACTATAATGGCAAGTTTACTTCTTGTTTGTGTGGAGAAACACTGTCAGAAATGACAAGGAAAAATTATGTAATCACTTTTTAAATTAATTTCAACTGTATGTCCATTTTAGTGTTACAAATATGAAAAAAACTATTTATTCTTTTATGGTTGGTAATTACAACACTAACACTAAAGCTGTTCTTCATCATGTATCTACACTCCTTGTTTATGTGATATTGTAAAGTTGGTATGAACAATATAAACACCATTTTTACCTGAAAAACTGAGTAGTGTAAAAATCTGGCAAAAATCAGCATTAGTATACGATCTTAATAAAATTTTATGTATTGAAGGATGAATTGGAGAAAAAAATTTTCATCCTGCATATTTTCCATGTGATTCTTACCATACCTTTTCATATTTTGATGATTTATTTTATTTATACCTTGATGTTTTCATTGATTTTTACACATCTGATAGATAAATCCCTCAATATATTAAGTTTACCTTTTTTTAGGAAAGCACTTGGAACTGCTAAAATGCAGTTCAAGCGATAAAAATGATGAAAAATCTTTTTTCTTTGAATATTGAGTCCTGGGAATTCTTTTCACAGATCAAAAGCCTAAATCACTAAGCAAGACATAATCTTTTGCTGAAACAGGGGTTTTGATATTTTGTAGTTGCTAAAAATGGGGTTCGACAGTACTTAAGAATGAGAATTGCACTCATAAAATATATCAATTTAGAATCTCTTCGCAAAGTCACTTGTTTAAATTCAAATCTTTGACACCACTTTGCTTTGTTTGTTTTGGAGCGATTCGGAGTTCACATAATCAAAACCTACTTGATTCGCTGATTCCTGTTTCTGCAGCAGAAATTATCAAGTCACCTGCACTCCTTTTTATTTTTTAATCTTTTACTATAGGTGTGAGGTAGCCATGAGGGTAATGGCCTGACAATTGACTCAGTGGAAAAGACTACAATCTCTAGCTATTCATTTTGCAATCATGTCCAAGTGGAAGGCATGAGTTCATTTCTCTCATGAGCTGTGTGTAAGAAGCCGTAGCCGATGTTAAGGGTACTTTTCATAGTTTAGTGAAAGTTGCACCTTGGTCCCAAATTTTAGCTCAATCCGGCTATCTTTAAGGTTATTTTGTTGGAGAAAACTGTAAATGATGTAGACACCCTTGCCAAATGAAGTGTGAGAGTAGATTGTCACTTCACTTACACACTCGTCTTCCCTCAGGTTTTATTAACAACATAATTTACTAAACTGACCAAACAATTATATAGAAACAGTTCCATTTATATCAAAGAGGCAAAAATTGGCATTGATACTCCTCTAGACCCCTTCTAAAGATAGCTCATGGGAAAAATGAACTCGTGCCTTTCACTTGGACATGAATGCAAAATGAATAGCCAGAGATTATAGTCTTTTCCACTGAGTCAATTGTCAGGCCGTTACCCTCATGGCCACCTCACACTTACAGTAAAAAAAAAAAATGAATAAAAGTAAAAAGTTTCTTTAGGGCCTTATTCTGACAGGTTTTTGAATTTATGTTTATTTGTCTGTTCCTGTGCTCCTGGCCATACTGTTTTGTCTACAGACTTAGAAATCGGCATTAGTATTGCACTAAATCCCTTCAAAATTTTTTATTTTATTTTTTATTTTTTTAATTTTTGGCAAAAAAATCTTTTGGAGCTTTTTGGATGCCTTATTCTGACAGGTTTATCATTATCATCTAGATTCTCCAAAATCTAGATATTTTTAGATGTTTTCCTGTGGAAAATGCCAGTGATGTCATCAATAGGAATTACTCCTACCATATTTATTCATCGATTGAATTTTTTCACATGAATTTCCTTTTGTTGACTATATATTCAATACAAAAGTTGCAGTAATCATCTTCAGTCAGAATAGTACTTGGAGTGGATTTTCTCCCTGTAGCAGCCAGGCCTATAATTATTATTGTCATGGAAATTTTCTTTTTCTTTTTTTTTTTTATATGGAGGAAAAAAGTGTCAAGTTCAAGTTAACAGAGATTGTTCAGGCTTTATAACGCCATCTACAGAGAAATAAAATCCAATCTTTCACTTTTGAATATGTTATTTTTATCTTTGGAGCATTGATGGACTTTCAAATTTTGATACCATACTTATTATCTTCATACAAATATACATGTATCCCTGAAAGGGGAACTGCAGATGGTGGGGACCACTGAAATGGTAATTGCGGATGGGGGGGGGGCACTGAAAGGTGAAAAAACGTTCAAAAGATAACTTCTGAAAGGGACACCGCAGATGAGGAGGACTGCTGATAGGGAAACTATAAATTATAGCAAAAATATTTTAATCTATAATCCTATGCCTGCGAACGCTGATGATGTATTTATATTATATATATATATATATATATATATATATATATATATATATATATCATGAAAATTGATTTAAAAAAAAAAAATAATGATTATTTTTTGATGACGAAAAAAGAATGTCTCACTGAAAAGGAAACCGAGGATATTTTTTCCTATCTTGAGAATTTATTTGAAAAAAGGATGAAAGACGTTAGTTGATTAATTGAAGAATATTTGACGTCAGTTAACTGGGAAAATACAGCGCTCTTCATAGAGATGTGTGTGAACACATCTAATAAGAAAAATATAACGAAAATTATGTATATAATCGAGAATGTAGAGTATATATTGAATGGCTACATTATTTGTTTAATGTTGTGAGAAAATGAAGCATGAGAACATTTTTTATTTCTTAGGGAACGAGTGAAGTTATGTGGAGTCCAAGTAAAGGCAAATTGAAGAGAATTTTTTTCCCCTTCCAGCAGACCGTACTAAATACTTGTTTTCTTATTGTGGTTTCTCTATGAGGAAAAACCCATAACAAACAAAAAAAAGAAAAAAGACTTGTTGAAACTCATAAATGAATCTGCAGCGCTAGAATAGTTAAAAAGAAACAAAAAAAAGCCCAACTAAAAACAACTTCAATTCAGGGATGACAAATCAGCCATTTCGCGGCTAGATCTAACCGTTTTTCCTCCAAATTACCCCATAAAAATCTTCGATAGCATATAGACAAAAATCTGGCCATTTAAAAAAATAATTTAACTTTCCTATAGCGAAATCAGAACATTTTTTTCTGACGTCAAGTTAGCCGGAAGTGGGACTAATTCGGCCGATTTTAACCATTTATTGAAACTTGTACATCGGGTGTCGCAAAGACGGACGGAAAGTAAGGGTCCAGTTTTACATTACACATAACTTGTAAATCGATCACTCACTCGAGAACTAATTCGCTCATTTTCCCTGTGAAAGTTACTTTTATTGAAAAAATAAACGAAGATCAGGATCAACTGAGCAAATTGAACGACCGAGAAAAAAATTTACGTAATTTTTTCACTTAAGATCGATGGACCAAATTTTAACCGAAACTTTTGCTTAGAAAATATTTTTGGTCAGATGCTAAAATTTCGTTTAGCAAATTTGGTAAGTTTTAAAAGTTAATGTACAATTTTGATTTATAATTTATTCTTGAAATTTAGTATATAGTTATATTATTTGATGATTTAGCTGTCAATGGGTCTAACATTTTTAGCCGAAAGTGGGGATCATTCAGCTGGTTTTAGCCATTTTTTGAAAAAGTTTCAGCCGAAAAAATCAAATTTGGGTTGGCAATGGCTACACACCTCCAACCACATTAAGGATGTTCAGTTGGCAAGTGGTAGCAGAGTTAACTACTCTTGCTTTCCTTTTTCTCTCAAAGAATTTTCAGTCACTCATAGAAATGTATTATTCTTAAACAGAAAACACTTTCAGGCTAGATTTAAATTATTATTTTAATTAATTTAAGATTTAAAATTCAATTCAAACCTTTTGCATCTTGGGAAAAAAAGGTTTTTATCCAGTATAGCTTGTTTAGAAAGCTTGTCAATAGTTTTTGACAAAAAAAATGTTTCCCAGCAAAATAATTTGTATGTTGATTTTATAGATACTTATTTTATTTATTAGGCGAATACCTAAACTCATATGGATGGAAATTGAAAGCATCCCAAAGAGACAGGAACACAATTGGATATCAATTTGGATCAAGTCTGAAGTAGAAGTTTTTCAAAGAAAAGAAAATCCACCCTTGTCTTTTGGATTTTAAGGCAGAAAAAAAATTCTTTTTTTTTTTTCTTCTTTTTTTCAAAGAATTACTTAGGGAAAAAAAGAAATTGAAGAATTTCTCTTCGTCTTTCAGGTTCATCCTGAGGAAAAGGAAGAAAGAAAAGTAAGATTTGTTTCATTTCATTATTCGTTTATTGTTTTATTCTTATTTGCTTTATTTTGTTGTCTTTTCTTTTTGGTATGAGAAATGGTTGATTTTGTAATTATAAAAATACGAATAATTGATGAATAAACACTACATTGAATATCAGTTCAATTTTCAATTCATCAACTCTGAAGTTTTTTCATAATAAATCGTTATTGAGAAAACACAAGAAGCTGCAATAATCAGCTTTAATTATGTATATTTCACTACCCCTAACGCTAACGTTTAAAGACTTTTTGAGTAAATATAATTATTTGATGTGTACCGTTATATACAATTTGCATTCTTTTCTTTCACAAAATGAATATTAAATGTTTGGTTGCTCTTATGTATTTTACGGTATAGTACCCCGTTGCCGATTTTTGCTACATAGTCCGAGGTTGCCTATTTAGATGTTTTTCATCTAAATCTAGATGTTTTTGGTTGCTTCTAGATGAAAGAAATTGCTATTTCGATAAAATGAATAGTATTTATACAATTACCAGTGATAAAATGAGTAATATTTTGATAAATCAAATGTTGACGATCGAAATCACGTTTAATTTATTAGTATATTTCCTTTGGAGAATCTAGATGTTTTTTTGACTCCATTTTAGATGTAAACTTTAAAACGAATCTGGCGACACTGCTTGAGACACATTCAACACTTTTATGATGATGGTGATAGTGGTGATGTCTACTGCTATTCTTGTCGCTGGTATATTTTTCAGGTTTTTTCTAAAATACTAAAGCAATATTATTATTGTTTTCATCATTTAAAAAAAAAAAGAAAAAAATTCTGAACATCTGAGCTTTGACAAAGAAAATAATTTTCTCCTTTTTTTCCTGGTTATATTGAAATAAACACACTTACACGGAAACCCTGCAGCGAATAAAAATATTTCGAAATTTGGACGAAGTTTAAATGCACAAGCGCCAAGAAGAAATCAAAAAGAAAACATATTGGGATGGAATCGAAATAAAATGAAGATATTATTTGCGATTTTAATGATATTTGACACGACGACTAACTTTGATTTGTGATCGGAGTCATTTTTTTTACGGATAAATAGAAAACTGGAACATGAAACCAAAATCCTATATCAACGATATGTGAAAAAGTTTGATAAAAAAAGATTGTTAGATTCTTCTCCTTCTGATGTTTTAGTTATTATGTTCATCCGAGCTCAACACTTTGGATTTCTGTGAGTATATTGATTGTTCATCAAATATATATCTTTTAAAGTGAATTTTGAAATGTGTTTAGAGTATCTGTTAACCTTTATATTTTCCTCCAAAGTTGAGATCATAATTAGAGAATCGATCCCAGGAAAAGAATTAAAAAAACTATTTCTACTTCGGTGAGAATTTGAATTTTTTAAGGTTTATTTATTTTTATTTTGGAGTTTTGTAATTTTAAGAATTATAGAAATAAACGTCTAAAATACTGAAACAAAAAATTCGAAGAAATTATTTCCATTTTCAGAATTTATTGTTGAAAAAAAATCAGTGTTATTTTCAATACTCTTAGCAGTTCATGTATTGTTATACTGTATGATTTAAAATTAGAGTTTAATAAAGATCGATTTATGCCAATAACAAGAATTATAAAACTGCCAACTACACTTGAAGTATAAAGTTGAAGATGGTTCAGATATTTGACTGTAATAATCATTAATTGACAAAAATACAATGAAGGGAGAAGGATATTGTCAACTTCTGTTTTTACTGAAATCCATTTTACGTATTCAATTTATTTATTCAATCAGTTTTTATCTTCAAAAAAGTTTAGATTTACAATCAATCAGATTATTCTTTTTTTTTTTTTTTTTTAAAGATAAAACTATATTTGTTGCCTATAAAGAAATACTCTCCTAAATGCTTATTGTTTGAGAAGATAGCAATTAGCATTTTCGTTTTCGTAATCACTCTTGAAGACGAGTCCGAAAGAAATTGGAATAAGAAGAAAGATTGGTAATTGTTTGGTTGAGGTTCGCAAAAATATTACTGATGACATGAAAGAAAATCAAGTGCAGTTTCTATAATGGTTACCTCCCTTTTTGCGAACCCCAACCAAACAGTTACCGAAAGATTACATTCGGTTTCTGCATGATCACCTTTTCCGATTTTTTAAAAAGAAAATGTCAATTCTTAGTTTATCGCCTCTGGACAGAGAGTAAAAGTTGAAATGTTTTATGGAAGCTTCGGGAAGAAACACTTGGAAACATTGTTATCTGAAAATAAATGCCAACCCTGAACTTGAAGTATTATTTCTGTGTCCCTTGTACGTTTTTTCTGTATTAAATACGTTGAAGTGGAAGTGACCAAGGGGGATATTAATAGCCATAGAGTTTTAACCCATTTATGTCTGAAGTCGGATTTTTGGTATATGGGGTAAATGAAAGTATATTAGCATGGTAATCCAAATTTATTTGTAAAAAAAAATAATTGAGTATACATTCTACGGCAATTTTTAGGGTGGACTAAATGTAGACCTACCGGCATATATGGGTTAGGATTATCATCTGGATTTTATTTAATTAATTGAAATATTGACTCTCTCTCATTTTGAATTTTGTTAAATTTTCCAGAACTTCTTAAACTCAAGAAACAGCACTGTCAGCGTTCACATAGGTTTTCCTAAATTAGGACAATATTTTTGTAATGTTTTAAAAGGGTGAATTGGTGAACTGGGACTAATCAAATTAAAAAAAATGAAATACTACTTAAAAAGTCATCATAGTACCAACTGAAGATACATCTCAGAGATGTAATAGAGGTAGGCATTTATTGAGGTGTGAGTATTTTAGAAATTCTTATACTTGAGTCTAGTTTCTTTTTATAGGTTGGTTTTGAACATTTTAATAGAGATAGTGTACTGTTCTGTCTGTGAGGGATCTTTATGTCTCAAATCTGTCCCTATCAGGATGGTAGTGTGTTTGGTATTAGTGATCATGACCTGAGGTCACTAGTTTCTGTTTGTTATTCTTAATAGTATGGCTTTACTCTGTTAGCATATGTTGCAGTCTGTGTCTTATTTATCCCATATCCCAACTGAAAAAAGGGGATTTGTTCGTACACTAATGGATTTGTGTATAGGTTATTTCAAATGCAACTGACTTTTGTGACATTTGTAGTTGTTGAATATTGGTGAAACAAACATGAAGTTTTGGTTATTACACTTGTCGACCCTTTTG
Source organism: Thysanoteuthis rhombus (assembly GCA_963457665.1). Taxonomy (NCBI): domain Eukaryota; kingdom Metazoa; phylum Mollusca; class Cephalopoda; order Oegopsida; family Thysanoteuthidae; genus Thysanoteuthis; species Thysanoteuthis major. The sequence goes on along the minus strand of OY735231.1, from coordinate 22,386,075 downwards.
TGTCTTTTTATTCAAGAAGGTGTAGTGTCTGTTCTTATATCAACGATACAGTACTTAGCTCCCGTTTTCTATTTTCAACGTTTTATGATTGTATTTGGCACAATGAAAGGAAGGTGGTCCCGATCTTAAATTGGAAAGTTTCACACCCTCACTCATACTATATTGAGAACGACGTACAAATATAGAGAGGTCGCGAGAGAAGAATAATTCCCCGAAAAGATAACGTTTAAAATTGAAAATGGAAATGCTGTGTCATGGGTTTTCACTGACAGCAATATTTAAATCTTAATAACGTTCAAGATTGAAAACAGGAAGTCGGTGCTATGTTTCGTTGATGTAAGAAGAACAGGTATTACGCTCTGATTTTGAAGTGAAGGTCGTTAAAAGCGCATTCCTATCGGGATTCCACTGCTCTGACGATCATATAATGACTTGGCTCCGCGAACGAAGATCCGAAAGTGCTTTTAACGTCTTTACTGGTTCTATGCCGGCGAATCCAGGTCAAAAGGACAACAGTGTGAATTATTGCAAGTTTCAATTGAATTCGGTCGCAAGGCATCGATCGGGAGGATAACAGTTGCTACAAATACATCAACTTCATTCTCTATTTCGTACCCTGGATTGGTACGAAATTTCAAATTAAAAGATATAATTATGCCTTTAATAGTAGAAATTATTTTGTAAATTTGAATGAAAGGTTTTAATTTCATTTTCGCATTAACATCTTGGGAATATATTGTTTGGATAAGTAATCATTATACTTTTTGGCGCCTATGTATGACTTGATAGAGTAAATGAGTTGAAAAATTGTTTGTAAATTTAGATGTGTAAGGGTTTTATTGTGATTTTTTTTTCTCATTTCGTACCATTTGTCAAAGGAAAAATAGAATTAACGATTTATATATTCCAAATCACTTATATAATGAAATAAATTACAATTTTTTTTTTACGAATAAAATACATTTGTTAATATGGCATTAGTTGCTTTGAAGTCACCCCCGAAGTCTCTGAAAAGTTTGATTTTCTTTATTTAAAAGGTATAATAAATCAACGTAATAATCAAAAATTAAGACAGTAATTAAATTAAAACATTATTACGAATCACTACTTTAACGACAACCTGTTAGTAATAAATTGCACGTTGTTGTAATATGAGTGACTGTGGCCAACGAATCATTCTGAAAAAGTTGATATTTTTAGAGCAACAATGCGAGAAAGGCAATTATTGCCAAGAATCAGTTGTTTTTTTGTTTTTTTTGAACTCTTTGTTTCCATAGTGATTCTAGTGTAGCTTAGTACCAGTCCAGGCCAAATCAGAAGGAATGGGTTAAATAAGATTGTGTAACGCCAGTCTTCCAAGTAGGCAGAGCCTAACATCTTGCTCAAACACCGACTTCTGGCACCATAACTATCTCAAACGAGGCTGGCCATCAAAAAATATTCGTACTTGATAAATTTTACTAAGCTTAGCTTATTCTGACATCAATCCACCTGTGAGAGACACTCACTACTTCTATAGTAAATGATCTGCGAGATGAACTGAAATGCTACTGTTCCTCTTCCAAGAATTGAACTTTTCTTGCGATCTTTTCTTCTGCAATAAAAATGAATTTTTCAACTATTATTTTTTTTATTGCAAAGATGCAGTCTATACTTTTGCAAAGGGTCATTAACATTCAGAGAGTTTTTTTTGAATGATTGAACTCCTTCATGTTGTTTATGTTGTTAATACAATGTTTTGGCTGATCCATTCCCTGGGAAGAAGTTTGGATTATAGACAGGGAAGCAGCATATATCAACATGTTGACTTTGTGTAAAAGTCAGACAAGTGTTGAGTTCAACCTGATGTGGCTTCTACTACTCAACAGGGTATGGAAATCCAGGCCTAACAATGAAAGAAAAAATCTCCGCCAAATCCAACGTTATAATCGTTGCTACCAGTGGAGAAAAATTCTATTTATCGCCATCACAATTGGATAGCTTACCTGAAGAATGAATCAGGCGAAACACTAACGAGTTAATCATCTGAAAAACTTTTTGAATATTTTTATCAGTTGAATTAACCTTCAATTGTTGCTCATCCATTTTATTTTTTTCTTCACGCCTGATTGGGATTCTTTTATCCACTTATCCAAGATAATTCTTTTTCCCTTGTTTGTGCAACTTCTTGAAAAATGCATTGAAGAAAAAATGTACTAGTATAAGTTGAAGTTGGTGAGCAACAAGCTGTTTTAATACTTCAATAAAAAATTTCCCACAACAAAACAATATCTGTAAAAAAGTTTAAAACCTGTCATGTTAAATACTATCAACTACTCATCAATTTCTTTCTATTTCAAATTTACATGTTTAAAATAAGCATTTTTATGAACAGTACTGACTTCTCTGTTCTTAATCTGAATGTGAAAAAAAGATTTTTTCCAAAATCTTGTAAGATTCCAAAACCCCCAATCCTGTGAAGCATTATTCAATTGATTTTCTTTCAAGATATTTTTGATTGATTCACTAATATCCTTTTTGGGCTTGATGACCTATCAAAATGTGTAATTACAAGAGAAGCGTATATTCTCTTAGAAATATTTTACACAAATTGAGATATATTCCTAAGATATTAGATATAGTACTTTTTCCACAAAAAACTTGAATTACATAGAATAATCTAATATATACATTACACCAAATTGATGAAATTTACTTATTTTTCATAAAAATAAAAAAGTTTAATTTCACTTCAATTACATCTTCTGATTGTGAAAAAATGGTTGTTCTATATCCTAGTTTTGATTAGAAAAAACTTCTGATAAAATTAAAACTGCACATTATTTTTCATAAAAAGTTGATACTAAGTATTTTTTTTTTTTAAATTTTTGATTGCACAAAATTCTGACTGTAAAAAAAATGGTTACTTTATATTCTTGTTTTGGTTGAATGAATTTTTGATCAAATTAAAGCTATGTATTTATCTATTTTAAAAAAAACTTTGCCAATTAGTGAATTTCATTGATTTGGTATAATATACAGTAGGTGGGGGGGGGGAATTCGGACACCTGCAAAATTTCACATAATATACTTTCATTGTATGTTTGGGAATACATATTTTATTCTTAGTAATTATTAATTTCATATCAAAATAAATTATCTGTGTAAAATTTAAAGTAAATTTTGGCATCAAAAGTATATTAAATGTACACTTATAATTCTGCAACTGTCCAGATACTTATATTCCTCCAATTACTTATTATAATCTCTGAAAGATGATCTTCAAATTCATATTAGTTTTATGTTTCAGTCTGTTGATCTGTTACAAACTATTGATTTGCATAGAAATTCAATGTTTGAATTGTGTCTTTATATAATTCATATAAATCTCTTATGAATATTTTTTTTTTTTTTTTTTTCAGGATGAATCAATTGTTTTTTCTTTATCTGCGACCGTATCAGAAACAAATCTTTATAAAAATGGAATACATGTTAACTGGAACGACTGATATCAAATGATATCTACACAATCTGATGTAAGTAATCTTCATCACTTTTATGATATCTAATTTGCATAATAATAATGATAATCTGTTTTAGATTTTAGCAAAAGAGCCCTTTACAGGTCAATGTTATATGTGTTCTCAGGAAGACACAAACATTCAACTTCATGTAATAAATATCACTATATCTATATTAGTCTGTAGCAATTCACTAATGATGTTGGTAGAAGAATAATGGATAGTCCCTGACTTATATTTTTGGAACTGATAAAACCGTGGCATCCTTGTTGAATAACTGTAGCCACCAAAGGTTGCTATCCCTTTTTATATGTGCATCTGTTTAGGTGTTTCAATGCTCGTGGCTATACTGTTTTGTCTACAGACTTGAAAATTAGCATCAGTACTCCACTGGTCATCTTCTAAAAATGTTATTATTTGTAGGAAAAAAGCTTTTTTTTATTAGACTGGTTTTAACTCCTAGATTCTCCAGAATCTAGATATATTTATACTGTATTTTAGAGCCTTTCTTGTAATGTCCTAAATAGAATTTATTCTGACCATATTTATTTTTTGATGGAAATTTTTTTAGATGGCTTCAAATTTTGATGCTACGGTTGTTCAGTTATTGACTGTGATGGCGAGTACCCTTTGATTTTATACCATGAAATGAAGTAATTGTGTCACTTGGGTTTTTGACATAGTATGTACACTTAATATCTGAAATTTACCTGGCTGTATACATCAGTTTATTATATGACAAAGAGTAAAACACATAATGGTATCAAGTGATTGAGTGACGTGGCAAAATATGTGAGGGTGGCCCATTTATTCCATTTTGCTCAGAGAAATTAGGCCACCACTTGTAATAAATAAGTAATTCAGCTAAATATGTGCATGTAAGACATTTAAGACATATGTTGTTTGTAGCTTAAACCAATAATATGCTGTGATTTTGAGCATAACATGAAATTTGAAAAGCTGAAATTGAGCTGATATTTGGTAAAAATGATGATATTTTCTTAGGGAATATCATACATTGGTTTATTTGATAATGAGATCAGTTAAATCATCAGTATTACTAAAAACCAATTCCTTCTGAAGAAACATGGATTTGGTAACTTTTCAACAGTATCAGAAACAGTGGCTCCCAAGACATCTTAGTTTAGGGGTTCCTTTAACACAAATGATCTTCCACCAGTTTCACAATATATTATTTCCTGAAACTATTTTGATCAACATTTGGACAAAAAATAATAGAAAGTCTGTCTTTTTTATGACCATGATTCTTGTATGAATATTAATCAGCATTAGAGGAGCTTTTCAATGTGTAAATGTCCATATTCTGAGTTATGAAAATCTTTGCCTATGATGTCAGATCTAAGAAATTCACCCATTTTGAATCTGGCCCAGTTGAAGATGTGTACAATTAACTTTGTTTTTGTGATCCTGCCATAGATTGGCAACTTTTTGTTTGAGTTGAGAATCAATATCATTCCTTAACATTCATTTGTAGTAATGGTAGCGTATTTGCTTTTAACTTACATGGCCCAATAGCCCAATCAAAAGTATGGTCCTAACATAGACAGTATTATCAGCATCAGCCTATAAATGCTGCCATATATACCTTTTCATATATGATACTTAACAACAAAGAATATCAGATGTTGTTTGGTTGCTTGATACATTAAAGTAACCCTTAGTATTCCCGTAATAGAAGAATCATGAAATATGCACTATCTTTAATTGTAGTATGGATGGTGCCAAAAATAATTTCAAATGAACTGATATTGCTTATAAATATCTTTTTTTTTGTTAAACGTAAAAATACATATCCGAGAATATGTATAACTACATGAAATATGGAGTGAAATTCAAGTAAATATGAAAAACCTAATGGTGACCAAATTACCCCATCAGGTGGTCTGATTACCCCGTTTTATAGTAATCAAATATTTGTTTGTCATAGAAGAATCAGTTTGAAATTTCATTCCTCATTATTATTTCATATGTATCAACATTGTATTCAAAGTGCCAAGTTGACTAATTTCTAATTTGATCTTTGTTATCCTTTCCTAAAATTAATCGTATATAGTGAACAGCAGAACATTCTTCCCCAAATCTTTTTTTTGTATTATTTTTTATGTAATTCATTAGTTAAAGCATTTGTATTTGAAATGAAATAGGTAACAAAAACAAGAATATTTGATTGGTATTTTGCATTGAATAAGAAGTGAAAACTCATGACTATATTACTTGGTTGTAAAATTAAGTGAATCTATTGTATCAATTTTTGAATAATATGTATGAGTAAATAATTGAGTTAATTAACCGAATTATCTGGATAAAAGGTAGTTTTGTTAATTCTCATTCATACAGAAAACTGATGAATTGTGAAACTTCAATATAGGTCTTATAGAATCCCAAGGATATACCACCACTATGGTTAGCACATCTGCCTCACACAGAGGGTTTTGGGTTTGATTCCCAGTATGAGCAAAGAACATGGAAAACACTTCATTAGGCCAACTTGTGCATTCAGCAGTTAATTAAATACACTGTAAGCTGTATGATTAGGGTAGAGGCATCCCTTTGGTGGACTTGCTTTGCCATGAGGATAGTCATATAAAAGCTTGTAAGAATAAAGTCCTGGTCTCGATCAGACTTGAGACTTGCAAGGATCACTAAGCTGACACATGAAACAGAAACTGGGACTTAGTCAATGGCCTTCATACTCCATTCAGGATTGTCTCTTAAGAGATGTGATGCTTTACCACTACTTTTTAAAAATTTCTTAGGGATATATCAATTGTCAGTTTTATGTAATTTTGTGCCAGATATGTATATACATTCTCCGTTAAGTGCAAATAAAAATGAATATATTTAAAGGAACCTAAATTACACTTTGATCATATCTTGATAAATGTACTGTGCGAAATTAAATAGTCTTTCACTATATTTAGTTTTAGATAAGTTTTATAAATCTGAGAAGCCCTCCCGACAATTTTTTTGCTGCAGAGGGGGTCAACACAATTCTTACTCATTCTTAAGATTGAAACCTGTCAGGTCTGATGAAAACAAATGTCTTTTTGATATAATTAGTGAATATAAGAATATAAGAGGAAAAATTGCTTGAAATGATCAGAATTCCATAGTCAGGAATTTACTGTAAGAATCCTATTCCACAAAAGGAATTAGCATGTATACCTTTTGGTAATCTTTGCTTTGATGGGGCTAAGATACAATTTAATATGGTTAGCTACTTCCAGTCAACTCTAGCAATAAAAATATCAAACTATCAATTTGATTATAATGTTAACAGCTGATCAATATTTTGTTTTGAACTATCTATCTGCACTACTTTGTCTCTTTTCATTATATAATTAGAATAAATCAAATTACATTGTTTCTTCTTTTAGAATAGAATTTGGGGTAGGGACAGTCATTTTAATCAACTCCTGAAGCACATCCATATATTTTCTATATCTTTAGTCGTTTTTTCGTTTATAAATGATAAAATAAAATGAAATTCTTTCCTTTCATTAAAATAGATTATATAATTAGAATAAATTACATTGTTTCTTCTTTGACTGAAGATGAAATTGTCTTTTCATTATGCAACAATTTTTTTTTTTTTGCCTCACTACTGAGAATTAATTCTTTTGTAATAAAAAAAAGATTGAGAAATGTTAATTGTTTTTTTCTAATCATGTACAGATTATACAATTAGCATGTATAGAAAATCATTGAAAAATAATTCAATCATTTTTTTTGGCTGCCCTCGACACTCAATCACAGCTATCTTTTCACTATGTAAGGTGCAGTGAATCTGCATTAATTGAAGATTTGATGAAAATTAGTTTAATGATACATACTATGAGAATGAATCAGCAGAAAAATTATATAATCGCTTTTTTTTTTCCCCCCCCTGTACATGATCTTGTATTGCACAAAGAAATTTTGGATGATATGAGAAAGTAAACCGTCTAAAACCTGCTTAAGTCTACAATTTTTTTTTTTTTTTTTTCTCTTTCTTCATAACTAATTTAATGCTATTTTCTTGCAATTGAAACATCAAATATATTTGAATTAATGGTATGTTTTGAAATTCTATTAAATAAAGCTGTTGAGATACCTACTGTCAAACCAACTTTCCATTTCTTTTTTTTTTTCTTAATCCCCCTTTTGTAGATACATAAGACATAACAATACCTGTATGAAATGATTGATTCAATGATGCATTCCATTAATCCAGGTAATTTGATGAGTAAGAAACATTTTGGTTTTTGGTTGAAAAAAAATGAGTAAACTAGTTGATTTACGGCTACTACCAAAAAAAAAAAAACACTGTCCCACAAAACATACAACGTGCATTTATTGCTATATGTTTTTTGAAAATCCAAAACTGATTTCTAATTTACAAGGTTTATCTCTTTCTGGAAAACTGCTAACAATAGCAGTTCTTCATATTTTGTTGCAACTGGGGGTGGGGAATAGGTATTTTTGTTGTGTGATAGATAACAACAAAATTTTTCATGGAGAAGCTCCTAAAATTTGTGAATATTGATTCAATTTTGCAAGTTTAGTATTTATGAGAGGTAAATATTTCATCTTTGCTACTTTGAACCAAAAATCTGCATAGAACTCAATAATTAATAGTAATTCAATTAGAACAAATAGATACCAAAAAAAAGGTGCTGCATCTTTTGGGGTATGCAGAAAACTTGTCTACATACGATTATATATTGTAGTTCAGTGGTAATAAAGCTTCAATATCAGTTAGCATTTTAAATAATCTTAGACAATTCAGTGCAATGAAAAGCACAAAAAATAGAGCTCTAGGGCTAATAGTTTTTAAATTATGGGTGAATATGCCCATGTTGCTTTTGAGGCAAGTATTGGAAAGAAAAGAAAATTCAACTATTACTAAAAATATGAATTCTTGTCTCAAAACATTTAAACGTCCTGGAAAGAAATATTACTTGGTAGGAAGAAACATACAATAAAGCAAAAACAAAAAAAAATTTTCCCCTCAGATTTTATGTAATAAGTAAATTAAGTGTATCTCTTGATAGATGTATATCTGAATGAAATACAGATCATGTGGGACACATTTACCAACACTTTAACCTTATCTATTGCTCTGAGATGGTTACGGTTGAAGTCCTGAAGTCTCAAGAACGTGCTCAAACCATTGTTTGTGGGTCGTAGGCCAATGATGTTGATAAGTCTTCAACATTAAGAACAGGTTAGGGCCTCCCTCATGGTTTATTATTAGTATCCAGATTTCTAGAACCATTGCTATACAGTTTGCACTGTAGTAGTGTTCACTCCAAATGCTTTGTTGATGTGATCAGAAATTTGAAAAGCATTATATCCTAATTTGAAAATTTATTCAACTTTTGGGATCAACACCAGTGCTATATAGGGCTGACCCCCCCCCCCATGACAAATCGTATCTCTATTCACATTGAATATATGAAGAAACTTTTCATGTGTAACAACCTGATATATTGAAACTAAAATGACTTATCATTTGAACAAAATATTAGAATCTAGCATTCCAATGGAAATTATGAATCAGTTTGAATACTGCTGGACACAAACTAAGGGACCAATATGGCATAAACTTTCATTGTAAATTGAACCCCCCGATAAGCGCCTATAAAAAAAACCTATTCCTCCTACTCATTGATGTATTTGTATGTGTGTGTACGTAATTTCAAGTTTCTATTATGAATGGTTGAGGCTGTGCGAAGTCCAGATATATAGATGGATACATAGATGTAAATTTCAGACCACATAGCTAACAAAACCCAGCAACAGTGATTAAACCAGTCTGTTGTGGGTAATGGAGATTAACTTTCAACTAATTTCATTGATTCAGCACACTTGTCTTTTTAATTTGCTTGCCCTAGTTCTTAATTCGCTTGGGAAAAGGTATAGTCTGAACTAAATATGAAGTACTACCAAGTAGTAATTTAGATAGACTGATCAATCTATTCCTTGGTTTTCATGTATTTTTAGAAATCATTCTACTGGGAAATGACCCCATATCCTAGGGATTTTTTTTTTTTTTTTTTTTTTTTTTGTGAGGAAGCCTTTTCATGCCTTAGAACTTTTTGCACTGTGTAATCTCAAAAATTAAAGGCGACAAAGTTAATTGTTTTTAAATGTATATACATCTAGATATTTCCTTTTCCTTGAGCCTTCCTCTCTTCTCAGAATGAATAGCTTAAGGTGACCCCTAACACTTGGTTTTTTTCCCCCTAAAATGCATGACAGCCTCTGCTTAAAAAGTAGTCAAAAACCGAGGTATTCATGTTTTTCTTTTTTTTCATTATTTCATGGTGGAAAGAAAAGCTAGGCTAGTAAAACAGCAATTTTGTTAGTTTACAGATGTACACATTAATTCTATTTTATTTTTCAACAGACAGCAATGTTTCTCCAGGACCCATGGATAGGAATGTCACCTACCGTCCATATTTCTTGTTGTTGCCAACATTCCAGCCCAGATAAAAGGCAAACATACAGGGTTTTGAATGCTGATTTTCTCGGCAAGCAGATCTGCATTTGGAATATTAGTATTACAATATGCTCCAAAACTCCTCTTGCATCTGGTCGAAATAAGCCAAGGTAAATATAATTACCTCCCTTACTTCGAGACAAACACTCAAACTTTCCCCATTTAGATAACTCTGCTTTGTTAACAAAAGCAATGTAAACAATAGAAAGTTGACTTGTTAAGAAAAACGTCAACATGTTTGTAGCTGTAAGTGAACAATCCAGTCCATAAAAAGAATTAACCTGATTTTTGTGAAAAAGAAAATAGATGTATGGAAAAAAAAGCTTGAGCCAAAATGAAATATTTTGTTTTTAGACTTCAATTCTTTGAGATCTATTTTTATTACATTTTTTCTAAGTGTCCTTTAGATATACAATAAAGAATGATAATTGTACATTTGAATTTAAATTGAAAAATATAATCAGAATTAGGATATTTTCCACCAAAGCTCCAATTTGATACCATAAAAACCTTTAGATATTGTTGTATTTTGAGGGTTGGATTATCTATTAGTGAAGAGTGCTCTATACCGAGGTTAGAGGCTATGCAACTCAGTCACAGCAAAGCACTGAATTTTATAAGTATTTATATATATATCATATATTTCAGTGGATAAGATAATGCTTGAAGCATTAAAAAAATGGGGTTGTCTTATAGGCCAGATACCAAAACTGGCTAAACATTTGAGCTAAAACCATGACATTCAAACAGAAATTATGGTCTCGTCTTGTCTGTCCAAATATATATATATATATATATATATGAGAGAGGTCTAATTTTCAAAAAAGACTAAGCAAATATAACTGTCCAATCCACCGATATTATGACTGGGGATAGGGGCTGTCTACTGAAGCTTAATAATAATGATTCCAGCCGCAGCATCAACTTGATCTTTATTTGACCACCAACATTATATATATATTAGTACGTTTTCATTATTTTCTAAACAAATACCTTAAATTGATATTGAAAATATGACTGACAACACAAAAAATGTAAAACTGTATTTGGGTTAGAAGGAATATTTGAAATTTTAGTTTTCATAAGTTATAGAAATGTATTCTGTAGAAGAGAATGAATATGAAACATCCAATTATGGTGACAAAATGTGTTGATAACTAGTATTCATAAAATATGCCTATTTATATGTTCTGAATAATCCAAGTAATCTGATTACTTCTTTCTCTTATAGCTAGATATCTTCAAATGCATTAAGTATTCATTTTTTTAAATAACTAAGGTGTGTACTTCTAAATTGCTCAAAACCAAATTTTACCCATTGGTGAAGTTATTTTCTGATTTTTTTTGTGAACAAATTAAATGGTTGATATTTTCTATAGAATTGTAGTTCATCATTATTTCCATTATTCTGTATATCTCCTGACTTCATTTAGTACTCCTCTAACTGTAATTGGAGAAATCTGTGTGTATGCACAGAGATAACCAAACAACTGGCCATTGTATGATGTTGATATACATCATATATATGTGTCAGCTCACTAAGCATTGCAGTGTTGAGTTTAAGGTTGTTTGGATTAGTGGTTTTCAAGAAATCAAATATAAATGAATGAAAAATCATGTATTTTATCTTGAGTTATAGATGTAATGTATCTAAACTGGTGACAAGAGAAGTAACTGAAATATTCCGAAGCTATACTTTTATATGATGATCAAAAATTTTATTTGATTTGATTATGGTAGGCAGCTCAACACATGATAAAGTCCAGTTCCTTCCAAACATGCACTGCCCTAGTTATCATAATGCTGAAATATTTACGTCATCTCTGATAGATTCTCTCATGACCACACACACAATATCTCCAAAAGATTTCGATGAAATATTGTGGAAGGGTGGGCCATAGGCTAAGGAAGAAGTGATTAAATTTAGATCCATGAATTTTTTCCTGTTGAGTCAGTGTATGGAATGTTTTCTTGTTGATTATGAAATGAACTCCTGTGGATTCTATGCTTTTCAGATATAACTGGTGCACAAATTAGTGCTTCATTTTATGGATTTTAGGGTTGTAAAAACGAATTACTATAAAGTAGTTTATGACAGACATAAATTTTCTCATTTTGAATTAATGTATAGAATGATCAGACATTTTTACTGTTAATGTTATATAGATAGCCTTAAAAGTGCTTATGGGAACTCTTCGTTCAAGAGGGAGTAAGGGCTGATTGGTCCCAAAACTTACATGGTTTTGCCTGAATTTAAGGGTGCATTTGCCTCCCTGGCTTGCACACCCGTGATAGGCTTGTATTTTCCTGGTTTCCCTTTGAAACCCACTATCCAAAAACTTAGCCTCATGTTCTCAAATGCCTATTAATGATACGTATTCGTAAATTATCATGCTATTTAGCGATTATGTTTTTGAAGTTGGCATTAAGAATGATCAAATGACAATCTATTTCCAACTATCTCTTTCTAGAGAAAAAAAACAAACTAAATTAATTATTCAGGCAAGTGGAATAAATTTTTGCTCAGTAAACTAAACAAAGGATATATATATTCAGGAAGTGAGGTCCAAACCCCCCTCCCTGCTTGGACAAAGCAAAACAAAAAAAATATTTTCATATATCTATTATATATGAAAACCTCAGATAATAATAATTAACCCTAAAAACATCCATTCATCTCGTTGTCTGATTATAAACAGTTGAAAATAATAGACCTCCACCTGCACAAAATCCTGGATCCGCCCCTGCAATAACCATGGATCCAAACAAGAAAAATTGATGGTGGGGAGGGATATTAAAAAAGGGACATAAATGTTGATTTTTTTTTTTTTTTAAATCTTTTTAAAACAAACAACTTTTTAGTTTTAAAGCTCATCTTGGGTCATTTGACCACAATCAGGGCAACGCCCTTTTCATTATTCATTAATGAAAGAAAAAAAAATTGGACCGCGCAAAAAAAGAAAAAAATAGAAATGAATATTCATTAACATTTTAAAACGATCGAAGATCCATCTGAAAACTGACGATCCTCTCGTATTTGCAATAAGGCTGGGTTAGCACACGAGAAAATTTATTTAATGATCTAACATTAATGTTGTTTTTTGAAGACCAAAAAAAAATAAGGTCAAATTTATCCCTACATTTGAATTAGCCATGCTTGATGTATTAAACTTAATTAGACTTACAACCACAAAATATTACCATCTTGCTCTCTTCGTCTTCCCGATTTTTATCCATATTCCTCTTATAATTTGCCCGTGCGGTTTTTTGTGTGCGTGTGATCGAAGTCGTTTAAGGGAAAAAATAATAGACGATAGACTCTTGATGTTTAATAATTATCAAAACATGAAAATATACGATAAACTGAACTAATTCTAATCTTGCACTAAGTTCAGCGACCTCCTTTCTTCTTTCAAACATGTCAAATTAATTTCAGTCCAGTGTTATTAAATAGAACTGACTCCATTGTAACAAATAAAATCATTCTTACAATAAAGGCTTCTCTTAATACTACTTTTACAAAAAAAATATACCTACTGTAAAACTTGAATAATTAAATCTTTAGAGCGCAACGCCCTTTTTGAATCGTTCGATCTTTTACTTACCAAAATTATTATTCTTATATATACACACGCGCGCACACACACACAGAATTATAATCTAGACTCTTAGTCAGCCATGATTGTAACAACCATTGCTTCTTCTTGATCGCTCGACTGCTAGCGCTCATCTTTGCGAGACAGGTACGGTGTAGTTAGTGAGATTTCCCCCCACTGAATAGTCGTGATCGTCATTTTTAGTTCTTTCTCAAAAACGAATCTCCTCTCCGTATACGTGGGTATGTTTGTTTTGTTTTTTAAATCCTCTTTTTTTTATAGTATTTATGTTATAAGTCGTCTTGCGATACTAGCGGAATTAAGTTGAGTTCCATCCGAAATGTTTTCGTTTAGTGTCCGTGCCGAGGGGTGAGCTCAGAAACTGTAATGCTGTCAGTAGCACAATGCATTAACCAATGAGAATGCATTGAATTATCCAATGAGAATCGTGCACTTGATTATTTGACCAATGCCGAAACGAAGATCAACGAATGTCTCCTTCTTGTCTTCTTCTCGTGTCCCGCATTTTTGTTATGGGATGATGGCATCCTCGATAATACTGCCGTCGCCTTCTTCTTCGTCCTCCTCCCTTTCTATCTTGAGGAAGAAAAGAACTATCTTTATTAATACTCTGTTCCTTTCTGTTGTGCAGCGGCGCCATGATGGTATTATGGAGTAGTTGTTGTCGTCGTCGCCGTCGTCTCCGCCGCCGCCCTCGCCTTCGTTTCTGCTGCTATTATTATTGACGATCATACAATCCTTGTACAATAATCTAGAGAGGAGAGAGAAGAAGACTACCACACAACCATAACACACAAAAACCTACTAGCTCTTCGCCGGCGCCATGACCGCCTCCAACAACTAATTCTGATTGGGGGAAGGTGAATAGGCTTCTTGACGACCAAAACGAAGTTGAATAATAATGTGAAGCTGATGCTGTGGGACCTACTTCTTTAAAAATACACCCAGCAACGTCACATAACCAAGAAAAAAAATGAAAATCTAGGCAGTCTTTCTTCTCCAACAACAAACAGAAACTGTTTATCTCCCTCCTTGCCCATACGCTGCGGTGGTGGAGGAGGGAAAAATATATTTTAATGTGTTGGAGTTAAAGTTGCGAAGCTTTCTGGGGAAATTTACTGACTTGACTGACTACGACCTTATTCCATCTGCTTCTTGTGCAATTTGTGTCTTTAGAGAGAAAAAAGTCATCGTTGCTCGTGTTGGCCACTAAACTACTAAAAGGGTGACACACGAGAGAATCTCTCAAGACGACGACACAAGGTTCCTCCTCGTTGTTACTTACTTTACTTACTGCTATTATTGCTGCACCAGTGCCCACTTCTTCATTTTTAGTCTCAACCACCTAGGTACGTGGCGAAATCACGTGGTACATATTAAACATTTAGTTTTTTTTTTTTTTTTTTTTCGCTTTATTGTCATTTAAATTCTCAAATTTATTATTATGTTAAATGATTTCAGTTTTGCTTATTTTTCAATTGGCTCTCTCTAACCTCCAAGGTCTAATATTTGGTTTAATTTAAAAAAAAAACCTTAAAAAAAACAATTTATATTCGCTTCTTATATCCATTCATAAATGTACTGCATTGTTTGTGATTGCACCTCTTACATAAAAAACGTCCATTCTTCTCCTTATTACTTTTATTCTAGCATGCGTAAGAGTTTTTATAATTTTCAGTCCATTTCAGGTTCGAGTATGTTTCTCTTCCGCCTGGCACAGAATGGCTAATAATAATCTAACTACGATTTGTGAACGACGTTAGTCACGTGCTGATTAATTTTCATTGTAACTATATAACATATCCTTGTATTTAAATGGTTATATTTGAATTGTAAACTCGGATCTTGTGCCTGTCTGTCTGTCGTCGTTGTGGATTATTCCCTGATTACGAAATTGTCTTATGTGCTTTTTATCTATCAGACTTTTATGTGCAGCCCTTTGCCGCTAAGGGTATGGTGCATGGCCGCTATGGCGCCAGCGCTCACGGAAGCGGCCACACAAGCACATATTAAGCTGCCTCCTCTTTCGCCACCCGCTTCTACAGATTGCAGTCTGCTCCTCAACGGTCGGGGGGATAAAACAATTGGATTGAAGAAAGCAGAATTTACTGGTTCTATTGCCAAATTATCATCAGACAAAGGGTTAAAATCAACCACCCTCCCTGATCTTCCGTACTTACAGAACGTCAACGGAGAATTGGGCAAGCCAGTAGTCAGCAGCACATCGATTTCGACGACGGCTGGTGGGAGTTTTAATCTCAGAGTTGTACGGAGCTTGCCCCCAAATCCTTGTGGTTTACTCACGGCTCCAAAAGACAACGGAGTTAGCAATTTATTGAATAATAAAAATCTGATGAATCGACCGAGTCTATTTTCCTCTTCTCAGCGGGGAAATTCCTCGGCCAATAAAAACCCTGCAGCTAATTGTAGTACTGAAAGTGGAAACACTACCCAACGCCCTGCCTCTTATTTAACCAGTAAATTTCAAGGTAATATTGGGCGATCAATAGGGGGTGAAATTCTGATGAAAACATCTATACCAGTGGTAAACAACATGAACACCGTCACTATTGATAAAACTTTTAATGAGGGCATTGTGAGTGATTCCGGAAGAAGTGTTGAAAGTGGCCTCGATCTTCTCTCGGCTCAACAGCAAGTTGTGAAATTTCAGTGTATTTTAGAGAAAAGGGCGAATACTCTGATAAAACGACTTCGACGGATCCAGGGAAAACAACTAGAACGGCACATCAGACGTCAGTTGGCTGGTTTTGTCAATAAACAACATATAAATCTCCAAACAATGGCTAAATCTATCAAATCTCCAAACCCTAGCATGGCTGTTCCAAGCACGGGTCTTCAAACTGAATTACTACAAAGCGAGGATGTACGGAGCCTATCAACTGCCGCTTTGGTAAATTTAGTAAGGAAATTACAATCACCTCAACCAATATCGATTGGTCAAAGACTGATCCCAAATGTTTCAAAAGTTGATTCCAACAGTATACTAAAACTGGATAAAGAGACTTGCGTGGAATCGGAACGTGTAGCTTGTCAATTGAATACTGTTTTGAGACATATGGAATCGGCTCTTGATTCGGATGCTACTGAGAGCAGTTCTGGTGGTGAAAGCTGCGACGAATGTGAACCAGAAGAGACGGAAAAAGAAAAGAAATCACAACAAATGTCACTGTAAGTACAATATACATATTTATATATATATAATATATATATATTATTTGCATAAACATGTTTTCAAAGTGCATCTTCCATCCAGGTTGCCATGTCCGACTTTTTTTCTTTTTTTTACAGAATCTGACTTGAAAACTATCTTTGTTATATAAAGAAAATTGTTTGTGTTCATCAATTCACAAGAGGTTTTTTTTTCCTTGTTCCCAACCAAAATATTGCAAAGTGCACTTTTATTGTTGAAGGAATTGAAAATAACACAATGTTGTTTACACTGGGAACCTTTGTACCAGTTGATTAACCGTTAAACACGTGGTGGGTCAAATGATTTTGATTTGTCACTTATTGAGTGACTAAGAATTGGAGACTAAATCCTTTTGGTGGTTAGTAGCATCAACTTGTTTTTATTTACCTAAACTGTTGAGGGTAGTTCGCTTTTGAGAGAATTGAGTTTGACACTCGCTGATTTAAATGAAATAGATGATAATTTTTAATTGCATTTTTGTAGTAATCCTGTCCCCGAGAGAGAAGACACATATGACATGACTTTTTTTTTTTTTTTTTTTTTCGTTGTTAGTGAACTAATTTTTAGGTGTGGTTATACATTTACGCAGTCTTTGAACTAGTGGAGAAAAAGTGAAAATGTAATTAAATTTTTAATGTTATAACAATGTAGGTTCCTTTCTTTCATAGCAAGATGTGTAGGTGTTGTAAAATGAAAATAAAAAAGAAACGTGTTTGTTTTGGTTTTTTTTTTAAATCAGGGTTAAGGGTTGGATGTAATTGATATCATCTGAAGTCTTGTACTACGAAAATGGTATGATCTCCATATTTCACTCTGAAATACATGCTTTATTACACTTGTTGGAGAAAAAAAAAATAGTCGAATTGTGGTACTATTTAAATACCTTTCGGCTAAATTGGGATCATAATAGCAATTCTAATTCATTCTTGAGTGGACTGTCTTTTCCCGCCATTGTTTGTTTTCTTGTTAAGTAGATTGTTTTTCTGTTGTTGGTTTTTCATTTTTTTTAAAAACTTTCTAATTTATTGGAAGGAAACAATCTGTCTTCACTGGTACCTGACTATAAGATTGATTCAGTCGATTGAATTAGCACTGAGCTCCAACTACGAATTTGGAGTGTTAGAATGAAATTTTCTGGAAAATAGTATATACTTTGAACGGCGCCTTTCCTTGACTCCTTTTTTTTATTTCTAAACTATTTTGATTCTAGTTTGTTGAGGTTTTTTTTTCATGATTAATTGGGAGAAACCATTGTGATTGGAACTAATGATGAAATAAAATAAATCTCGAAATCTGTAGATTTTTGATTATTCATTTTCATTGTTGTAAGTAGATCAAAGTATATACTTTTAAATGATTAAAACTAGTTTTGTGTTTTTTTAAAATTTCAAGTCGTGACAAAGTCCCATTTGAGCCATGTTCATCTATTTATTTAGCCCCATAGTATAATTAGCTTTTTTGTTGTTGTTTTTTTTTGGGGGGGGGTGTTTGTTTTTGTTTTTTTTCTGAATGGATTTTCTCAATCATGAAAAGATTGTCATGGGTCCAGAAACATCTAAATCTGTGGCGTGTTAGTAAAAAAATATCAAGTATGTACATTTCGAAAGATTTTCTCTAAATCGAAATAGACTTGGCGATTTAATGTATGCTTTCATTTCATTCTTATACTTTCATAAATCGAGATGTTAATTTCGACGTTCAATTATTTGTTCTTTTTACATTTAGAGAAAGCATGAAATTAATCTTAGGAAATGTAACCAAATTTCGGCTTTCAAAGTGTCAATACTTGAGATTTGGCTACATTTTATCCAATGGAAAACCTTGGTGCACTTGAACAATATAGAAATATTTGCATTTAGTCTTTGACTGTTTTGAAATCGTTTACAAATCATTAAATCTGTTTATACTCTTAGTATTTTGCATACTAATTCAGCACTATCTTAAACATATCTATCCTGTATAAGGTACTTGATTTTGTTCAGTATTGACTATAAAAAGGGCCATTATTCATTAGTGTAAGACGAAAATTCTTATGACAAAAATGGATTATAATTTTGCTTGTGGGTGAAAAGCTTGCAGGTCTTGAATTTAAAATGTCATTGAATCTTGTAAATGATTTCCGAGTAAATCCATTTTCATTGACCACCTTCGAAGTAAGTTTTCAAATCTGGCAGCATTTGAGAAAAATGATTTAATTTCTAATAGACGGACTGAAATATTGTTTTATATTTTGGTTTATTCATTTGATCCTCATTCAGTGTGTTCTTATCTAGATTTTTCAGAATCCTTTTAGAAGGAATTTGTTTGAAAGAAATTGACATGGTAGCACTGCTTAAGTAAACTCTTTTGATCATGTTTTTGGGCGGTGGGTATATAGTTTCCTCATAACAACAATCATTAAACCCATGATACATCAAGTGAATCTGTTTTGGCAGGATCCAAGTTATCACCTTGAATTGTTTTTATCTTGATCCCTTGTCACAAAATGCTTTAAATGTAGAGTTCTTATATGTTATATTTATAGTCAATTAGGTTTTCAACCTAAATCTTTGATTTGAAAACTAAATATTTGATCTCCACAAATGCAAGATGTTCGAGATGATATTGAAATTGATTGAAATACTATACAATGACGTTAGTTGAACTGTGCTTGACAACTTGAGCCGACAAGCCTCGAAGCTTCTTATTTACTGTATTTTTTGCATTTCTGTAAAAAACAAACTGCTGCATTATTACAGGAATGCAAAGAACACGAAAAGTGTGTTGCTATTTTGTATGCTTATTGGCTGAAGTTGCTAGCCACAGTTCAAGTAACCCTGTTTTACAATATTTCAACAATTTAGAAACCAGGTGAGGTTTTAGCTACTAGAAAGACGAATTGGATAGAATCAAAATTGTCTGATAAAATTTTGAAAAAAGTTGTACAATTGAACATCTTTCTTGAGTTGTTGATTGGGCAATCTTTTAATCACTATACATGTTGGTAATCAAAAGATTGCTTTGTATTTCCTCTGATGAGCTGAAATGTTATGACCAGTGATGTGTACCAAGAATGACAGCTACTGTCTGGTAACTACTCTGGGTCAAAGGTATATAAGTAGATAAGCCAGCCTTGAGTTCTGCATTTTGATATGTTGAATACCTCAGTTATGGGTAAGGAAAAGGATTTGAGTGACTTTGATAAGGGCCAAATTGTTATGGTCAGAAGACTTGGTCAGGGCATTTCTGGGATGCTCATGTTCAGTTGAGTACCTAATGGCATTGGTTTGTGGAGGGGGAAAAATTACCAATTGATTCATTGCATTGATTTATAGCTACAAGAAATGAATGGAGGCTTTCCTGCCAGGTATGGGCCAACAGAAGGTCTACTATGACACAAATTGCAGGTAGCTTTAATCAAGGTGTGGCGAGAATGTGTCACGAAAAGCAGTACATGGACCCTTGTTGTGTATGGGGTTGCACCACTGTAGACCAGTCATAGTACCCATGTTATCCAGTGTTCATTGATCAAGGCATCGTAAATGGGCACTTGAACATCAGAACTAGTCCTTGTATCAGTGAACAGTTGCTTGGTCCAATGAGTCTTCTTATCCCCTGTATGAGGTGGATGTCAGGATACATGTGGATTGTTATTCTCGGGAAGCGATGACACACCAGGTTGCTCTAGAGGCAAACAGCAATCCAGTGGGGGGGTCAGCATGTTGGTTTGAGCATCATTCTCCTGGTGAAAACCCTAGGTCCTAACCTTTGTGTGGAAGGCACTTTGTCATATACCATCTACCTCAACATCCTTCAAGACCCAGTGCAACCCTTCATGGCAACAGTCTTCTTTGATTGACATGGCATCTTATAGCAGATCAATGCACCCTCACATCCTGCATGTGATGTATGGGAAAGGTTTCTGGAACCTTCACTGTGTTGCCCTAGGTACTAAACTTCCTAGATCTCAATGCCATAGAATACGTGCGGGATGTGATGGATCTACAAGTTTGCTTTGTAGAACATACTTCGAGATCCTAGCTCCAGATCCCAAAGAGAACCTATTTAGAGGTCTTGGAAAGTCTATGCCTGGTAAGATTTGTTTTGCAGCCACATGGAAAACCAACCTTATTAGGCTGGGGTGCTTATGTTTTGGTTCATTATCATTATGGGCATGAGCATTTAAAGTTGATATAGAAATTGTCATTGAGATTTTCAAATTGTTCTTTTTTAGAAACAGTCAACTAAAACTGTCAGCTGCTATCAGTTTTTGATTTGGTCCAGCTGGCTGGCTATGTATGTCTGACCTGTACAGGCAGGACCAGGGTAGCTTGAAGGCTGAGAATTTGAATATTTGCACCTTATGTCTACAAAAAATATTTTTTAGTGAAAATTCCTCTCCTAAATAGGATTGTAGTGGAGGGGGTCAATTTACAATGTCTCTTTATGCTAAATTGATTCTTTAGTGATTTCTGACTCTCAAATAGGACAAGTAATATATTCATTGACCACCCCATTTTTCTTTTCTTTTTTTTTTCTCTCTCTCTCTTTCTCTTTCAAATGATTTCCCCCAATATGGCATGCTGTCAAATGATGTTTGGGATTGTGATTGTTTCCATTGAGTGACTAACCTGACCTGTTTTGATTCTCCCTTTGAATTTTTCAACAGATAGAAAAAATGTTTTTCAAGATTATTTGATGCTCTCATATTTCAAATATTTGAAGACAATGTGTGTGTATGTGTATATATGATCAGTTTCCTCTGGAATAACCAACCAAAAATCTGAACCTGTTATAATTCTTCGTGTATAAAATCATATTCAATTTTAAAATATTTCTTGGGTAGGTTTTTCATATTAAAATGCAAGGGTTTTATAACTAATTAATCCCATGAAAAAAATCACTGATATATTCAAATTTCTATGTGAGGATTTTAATATAAAAGAGACTTTCTGTATAAATCATTTCGTGGAGACTGCAGAATTAACACTGTTATGTAGATTAGCTCTCTATTTATGTAAAACAACTGACTGTAACTTTGAACATCGATACTGCTCAACCTAATTTTGAATGCATACTTAGTGGACCTAGGGGGGGAATTTCAACTATTTGTTCTTTTTTTCCCTGAAGAAATCTTCAAGCAAGGTTCTATTAACAATGTTTCTGTAATGTAAAACTACTGGCCCTGTTTGTGACTGTGTATCCCCTATAAACTTCAGCACTGGCTGTTGAACCAAATTTTGAATGCATACTTAGTGAACCTGGAGGAAGGACTTGGACTGTTCGTGCCTCCCTCACTTTTTTTTTCCAAGGGTGATCCTATTAACAATGTAACTATATCATGTATAAAACAACTGGTTCTGCCTACTCCCTTGAACCTTGGTGCAGCTCAACCCAATTTGGCATGCATAGTCAATGGACTTATGGGAATGTTTTAAAGTAAAGATCTAAGAGGGGTTCTCAGCTAGTTCATTCTAATTGTAAATGACTGAATATGAAATTGTTTCTAAAATAGTCAGTTATAAATAAGGCTAAATGTTTCCTAATTGGTAAATTCCATCTTTTGAACAGGATAAGATTCAGTTGCATCAGTTGAACATTTCACCTACCTTTTCTTATGTGAGAGCGAGTGTAAAATGAGCTTCAAAATGTGGAAAATTTGAAGGTAATTCCTAGTTCTCTTGGAGAACTAGAAAGCACTCCTAGAGTGCATACATCCGGCATTGTTGTGTGTGTGTGGAGGGTAATTGTGGATGAATCCTCTCAAAATTCTATCATTTCTTCTGTAGCCTACTGTCCACCTTTCCACGGAATATCATAGAAATTTTGGAGATATTGTGTGAACAAACATAGAAAAAAATCCTGGATC
>OY735231.1:22353394-22360894 GCA_963457665.1 Thysanoteuthis rhombus | reverse complement strand
TGTGGAGGAAGTGATTGAATTTTGGGTCGGATCCATGCACAATTACCTTCAGTACGTAATAGTTATGTCCATACAGCAAAATATTGCCAAAATTTCATGTTCGTGTGCACAATATCCAAAAGCTCTCAAAGGAGTAAATCAATTTTTCGGTGATGAATTTGTGGTCATATATGGTTTTGATGTTGGAATATCATTACCATAAACCCTTGATGTCCTGCCAGTTCCCACAATACTGCCAGACTTAGTTGACTTTCAATTGTATGGTTTAAAATATGGTTGCTACAAGTACCTAGATGCAGTTTTTGTCCCTGTTTTTGAGGTTTGCAACTTATTTCCTTTGCTCTTTCTTACCTAGAAACTATAAATATATCCAAGTTGAAGGTGCTCCAAAATCATGATCCCCAACCTTGAGGGAAAATATGTTATAGCTAATTATTTTTTTTCAACTTTTACTCTTGAAGCCCAATGGATGTTGTCTTCAATTGTAACTCGTAATTGCCTGGTTTTAATTAACTTGGTCGATTACTATGTCAAAATGTTGTCTCCACTAGTATATTCTTTAGCAATCACTATCTTGCAAGACCGTTTTGATATACCAATTCAGATGTTGATGTTATATTCTTTGTAATATAATAAGGAAAGAGTATTCAACATAATTTGATAGTGTGGTTATCCAATTTGTTCTGAAACATTGATTTGTATGTGACTTCTAAGTATCCAAAATAGTGCATTGTAGCTAGAGGTATTGAATTAAGGTACCCCTAAAAAAAAAAAGTTTAAATCTTTTATTGGGGCCAAAGGCGCTATTCAGGCTTTCTGCTGGAACAAGTAGGGTAAGTGTGTAAAGTTGTTCTATGAAATATTGTCATAGTTGCTAAATGGTTAATTCAAATATTTACTGGTTGAGCTTTTAATAGCCTTCATCGTTTTGCAAATTAATTTAAATTCATTTGTATTCACAATATGAATCTTATACATACTTTTTAGGAGCATTTGGACACAGTTTGACATGAGTACTAGATTTTAACAGTCTGATGATGATTCTCTATAACAGACTTCGATTAGAACCAGAATAAAACATCTTTGGTAGTACACCCATTCCACAGAGACAACTTTTGTGAATAGACCACAGATTTTCAATTGGGTCTAAATTTGGAGAGTTGCTGAGTCAATTCAATACCTCTATGTAATTCCATATTTGATGTGCGGCCGATTACGATTTGCTGGAGTATACCAAATCTGTCAAGATAGATCTCTCTCAGTTATGGAATCACTTTGCTTGTATTGTTTTGAGCACATCATTTCCTAGTCTGAATGCAAGCTGTCTACTCTGTAATAGCTGAAGCAGTTCCAAAACAATTTCTCTGTGGCTTTCATGCAATGGTTGATACATGCTTGCATGCCAGGCCTTGAACAAAGAAATGATTTTTGTCACTGACCAATAATCTTCTCCAGTCTTTAGTCTTATTTTTGTATTTCATTTCCTACTTGTAGTGTTTTTCTATCATTACCTTTGTCAGGAAGTTTCTTCATTAGCCGTCTAGCTTTTGGACTGACTTCTAGAAGTTGTCAGTGAATAGTAGAACTGACTGCTATTCCTTCTCTTTCAATTCAAAATAGATTTCCGTGATTCTGTGGAAGCCTCATGATGAGAAAAGTGATTAAATTTGGGGGTAATTATTGAAAGCATAGAATCAGGTTGTATATCAAAAATATGGAGAAGATTGATTTCATGACTTGATATAAATTTATCAAAATCTGAAGTGTTGAATGATTTCTTGTTTGTTTTTTTTTTTTTGTTATATATATATATATATATGTATATATATGGGAGAAATGTATATTAAGAGTCACCCATTTTTGAATTTCAAAATAACTGCCCCATAAGTTCATCGAAAAACTGGCAACAATTTTTCTCGTAGTCTGAGTAGTTTTTAGATGTAACTCAGCCTAGTTGCCAAGATTCTGCCCTCCCAAAAGATAACTTCCATTTTCCGACAGACTAAATAAATAGGCTTACCCTAAAATTATCTGATATACACACTTATTGCATCAGTCTTTTATTCAAACAATGATTGAATTTCCCGTACGTGATGATGTAACCCTCAGCCTATTCAAATGAAGGCTTAATGACAACTTTTCGATATGTGATCAAAAACTAGAGTGAAAAATTTCTTCATTTCCATTATTTTGCACAAAGGTGTATTTGTTGAGGCACTGTCACAGTAAGACAGGCTCCCAAGGATAAGAAATGTTGATTGAAATCTTACTAGAAGCTTATTTATCTCTGTTCTGTGCTGTTTACTTAATGGTCATTGAATAATTGTAAAATGACAGAAGGGTTGATATAAATAGAATAAGATGAAAGAAGTACTTGGGAATTATTGATAATGGCAGTGTTTCATCAAAGAAATTTAGACAAATTCGAACTATTTGGAACTGTTAGGCAATCCTCTGGAAGTGGCATTGATAAATGTCGATACTAGTGGGAGCTGCCAAAATTTTTTGCCGTTTCAAAATATGAAATTCATGTATTGAATCACTGTGAGCCCCACAAATGGCCAAACCATGTGGGCTATTTGTTCTTCTCTCTTTAATTGTCTGTGTGTGTATCTCACGGTGTTCTGGTCACATTTTTAGTGCTACAACCTTGAAAACTTGAATGGTTTTTGTTTTTGTTTTTTTCTTTCAAAAAGTCTCCTCTTGGATCTCTATGGTCATTTTGGTCAAATAATACCCAAATCTTGTGCTTGTATTCTTTCTAGGGATGATTTTTATTAAACGATCTGGGCTTTTTATATGAGATACAGATATTTGTATAATTATTGCAATAATTTTGAAGTGATTCATTATTTGCAGAATGTGTAATCCAGTATCTCCTAAAGATGTTGTTTAAACTTAACCACTTTCATAATAAAGAATAAATATGAAGTTTAGATAAGAAAGGTATTGGAGTTTGATAGAAAAAAATTATACTTGGTGTCAAGTCATAAGCCAGTAAACATTTTTTCATCAACCTTTTTTTTTTTTTTTTTTTTTCACAATAATCCACAGATAGACAATTGTCATGACTAGTATACCATTGTTGTAAAAAAAAATTACTACTCTATTAATTGTAGAAAATGGCAAACCCTTACAAAACAGCCGGTAAAAACATCACAACATCCTTGAAGAAAATGTGTATAGAATCTGGAAAAACATAAGGTTTGAAAATGTTGAGCTTGCATTAAATATCTATGGGCTTATGCACAGTGGTTATGTAAAGTAGGTCAGTGGCATCAAACTTTTTCTGTTTACAATCATATCTTCAAAGAAATTAAATGAGTATAAAATCCATATGTATTTTTAATGCAAAATTGACTCTGTAATTGATGCTTTGGTCCTTAAGTTGATTGGAAGAAATTATTGCTCTGCAAGATATGGATTGGCTAAAATGAACGCAGGCTATTAACTTATAACACTATGAAAGGTGATAGCACTGTTTAATTTCTCATTTTGAAATTTATTTTTAAAATATTGATTGGCTAGATTTCAAATCAATTTCCATTGCGGTGACCTTGGAGGATAGCATTCTGGCAAGTGGATTTCATTTTCATTAGTTTTTATATTTTTTTATTCTTTAAATTCAACATTTTCATTGCATCATTAAAAAACACATGAAATTCTATTTACTATATCGGTTGCTTGACAGAAGACTTCAGCGCATTGCTAATTCAACCTCATTTAATGAAGTTGACACAAGGTATGATTTAGGTTGTCGGTTTGTCTTTCTACATAACTCCTATATACTGAATGAATTTCAATGAAATTTTCTGATTGGGAAATTTTATTTATTTTTTATTTATTTGTGGTGGTGGTGGAGGATTCATTATTATCGTGGTTCTCGTTTCTTTTTCTTTTTCCTCATTTAAATTTATGTATATACTCATGACTATCCAGGTATCTGGAAAAGTCGTCATTGAATTTCTTCTAAATTCTGTGGAAGGTTAGACAATAGTCTATGGAAAAACTGATTGAATAGCACTAATGCACAATTATCTCCCCAATGTTGTAGTCATGTTCAAACGACCTTATCCCACCAAAATTTCATATTTGTCTACACAATATCTCTAAAAGTTCTTGATGAATTTCAATGATATTTCATTGAAGGGTTGGACAGTTAGCTATAGTAGAGCTGAAATGGTTTTGAAGCAGATCCTTGCTCAATTACTCATGCCTGAAAATGGCAGAAGTATGTGCTCTCCTAGGGCTTACTAGTTGAATTGAAAAATGTTTTTTCTGAGATGAGATGTGTTTTAACCAAATTATATATTCATGCCTACCTTAATGCTGTCATCAACTTTGTCTATGGTCTTCAATTCCAATATATTCAACTTTTGTTCGAGTTTAAAGGAAATTAAAAGGTCTGATTTTATAGATTGTTCAACTATTATCATTACTTCTAAGTGAAAGCTACACAATAATAGTTTGTAAGCTACCTTACAGAATGGAAATCTATTTGTATCTGTCAAGTAAAGTGAAAAGAATAAAAAGCCTGGTTGCTGCCAGGTCAAACTCCACTCCCAATTCTATTCCCATAAAAATTGATTTCTGCAACTTTTGTATTGTATATATAAGAATTGAAATATTTTTTTGTATGAATGTATTTATCAGATTTGAATGAGCCTTTGCATATTTGTAAGATAAATTTTGTTATGTAGGACTTGTCAAAAAAGGAGCTTTGGCTGTGATCATTAGAAAAAAGGCTGAATTTTCAAAAAAGAAAAAAAAAACTGGTCACTAAGGGAGTTATTTAGCATTAACTTTCATTGTAAACTGCCCCCCTTAAACTCCTGGGGAGGTTGAAAAAAATGAAATAGGATTACATCTTTGAAACTGTAGGCCTCGAGCTCCATTGATGTGGCCTGCACACTATACGTAGCCAGCCAAACAGGCATAAAAACAGAAGAAACCTATTTTGACCATCTTGACGTTTTCTAATAGATGTAATCTGTCAGTAACACTCCAATAATTCGTAAAAGGTGAATGGTTGATCATTGTCAGAGGTCACCCAAATACTCCTCTTTCTTTAGCAACTATCCTCTTATAGGGGTGGTTTCAACTCCTATCCCTGATCATATAGCTTAGAGTGTACTTGATTAGCTGCAGAATGTACTGAGGAAAATTTGTCCTAAAGAAAAGTTTTCCATGCTTTTTGCTCCTACCATGAATTAAACCCGAAACCGTCTGTGAGCATTAATTCCTAACCCTCTTTAAGCGAAATTCAATGCACAACTTACAAATTACATATTGGAACTTTCTAAAAACAAATTTTCTGTGAGAATTTGAAAAATTCAGTGTTTCAATTCACCTTTCTCTGACTGTCAGAAATATTGGGTGTGGAAAATAAACTATAGATAAATGGAAAATGTTGGTGTAGCAATTGACTGGGTGGACCAGTGATAAAAGCTGAAGCCTTGCTGCCTGTTTGTTACAGTCAGACATAGTCACGGTTAAAAATATATCAGTGAATGTTTTATTTTTTCTTCCTTTTACCTACATTTGCTGTCTCACTACAAATGCTATCAGTAAACTGAATGAAATTTTTTTTTTTTTTTTTTAATCCTTCCTGTGATATCACCATTAGAGAGCTATATACAGGTGGTAGGAAGGATTTCATTTCAGGTTAACTAAAACAGAAATATATACACCGTTGATTGATTCCGTCGGGTTAGAAAAATATCTGGATCACTGATTTTCTGGTCCCAATAAGCAGTTGTTACTATTTAACGGATTTGCATTTGTTTTTGATCTTTACATACTAGTTTAGCTATGCTACGAAAAAAAGAGACAGCATTCATGGATAGACTTATTGCATTTTATTTATGTAGATAAGAGATCTGCATTGCAGTATGCTAGGAGAAGAGTGTTCTGATGACCAGAGATATTTCTTCTTTTTTTCTTTTTTGCTTTTGATACTTTTCTATTTTTCTATTCAGCATTTTTATGACATCCTTCGAGCATGAATGAAATTTTAGTACATCAGTTTTCGCTTAGCATGATAGAAGACGTCAGCACATTGCTAATTATCATTTTAGGATGTTTGATTCTGTTCTTGTGAAGTTGATACTACTAAGCAGCTCTTCCAGTGTTCCATTCAACTGGAATCCACTCTGTGTGTGTGTATAAATTCTATGGCTGGGCTGTTTGTTTGCTTCGAACAAATCAAGGAGAGTGACAACCTTCCGGCACTTCCTGCCAGATATATCACTCTCTGCTTTCCTCTTCATTGGTGGGGGCGGGAGGTGCTGACAACTGGGCATCCCAGGTTTTTCGTATGCTTTGCCCAGGCATAGGTTCAGTGTCATTCCATTGTCTGTAGAGAGGTTATTTATTCTCATTTTATATATATATATATATATATATATATAATGTAAGTGGCTCCACAAATGGAGTAAATGTAAAAATGATTTTATTTTTATATCCCTATTAGTTTCGGTCTTCAGAGGAGGTCTATGAATAGATGAAAATTTGCTGTTATACATTGTGTGTGTATATGTATATACATGTTATTATCTTTACGCTGTGCAGGGTGGAGCTGTATAATTATTATCAACTCTGCCTCTCAGAGTCAGAATTATCAGCTGAGTTGTTCCCAGTTTTCTTGCCTCCTAATTTGACTTATGTCCCGGTGCTTTATTTGTATGGATGTTTTTATCTTTTCTTTGAATCTGGTTCAGCTGCCATCAGCCAATTTGTTGGTCTGTTTTTGATATTAGTTTTTTTTTTTTTTTTTTCAGCATGTTTTATGTAGCATACCATTAGATATTTCTATCTGATAGTGTGTGTTAGAAGTATTTTTCTGAATGATAGGCCATTAAAAATATTGTCATAACAAGAAAATGAACTCTGTTCAGTGGTGTAGCTGTTTTAATTTTTTTAATTGATTTAAATGAAAATATCAATTGAGTGCTCAAACTGGGGTGATTGATGGTTCTAATTTATTTTTATCGATTCGTGGTGTGTTGCAATTAGTTTTTGGTATTTTTAAGAGTGGTATGTTTTTCTGGTGGTTCAGTTCGTTGTTAAGGCCATCTGTGGAGAGAGTTTTCAAAGCATAATATCCAGTTGTCTTCGTATGATTCAGGTATCGATATAGTTTTTATTAGACGTGTTTGCTTCAATCTTCTACACGATATTGAATTTTGCTTCGCTGGTGGATTTTTATTACTACAAGATATTCATGGCATTCTATTTTAATCCAGAAGAAAATAACTGTTTGCAACAGTATTGTTGGATAATAGTAAATAATCTCTACACCAGTATAAGATCTATAATTTAATATGAGTAGCTCAGGAGTTACAATGATTTAAATTTGATTGAATGCGTAAAATGAGAGGCTCCACTCGTACACCTGTATTTTGTGGGCATTTGCAACCTGTTGTATTTCAACTGTACAGGTAATTACCTGATCCTTGCTGTATATTCACCAACTCAGTGTTGTTGGAGAGTCACGTAAAT
>OY735231.1:22045894-22343394 GCA_963457665.1 Thysanoteuthis rhombus | reverse complement strand
AGTAATCCCTTCCAATCCCACCATCTATCCAGCAGCACCTTCTTTGGGTGAAGACCAGCCTTCTTTGTGGTTAGTCTTGGTTCATTTCTGTTGCCCATGTAAAGTATCTCCTTTTTATTGTGCATCAAAATTTGTTTGGGGAAGAATAGCATTTTCATTATCTCCAATATTCAATGTGCCAAAAAGTTGGCCTATTTGAAAATTGTCAGCAAAATTTTTGTACTCTGTGATGAATAAGATTTAATAGGCCTGTTCATGTAGCATGGAAGATTTTGAACCAATGCTTTTCAGAGTCATGCGTGAAAGCGGTTGATAAAGCTGTCTTCCCAATCCTACAGGCCAAATTATGACGGTAAAAAAATTGACTTGTACAAACAAATTACTGGTGCATGTAGTTGAGGATTGGCTGATGTGGTAATTTCAAGTGTTCATATTTGAAACGTTTGTTTCTACTGAAAAATAAGTTTGTTTATGAGAGAAAAATAATGAAAAATTGTGAAGAAAAGTTGAGAACTCCTTTTATGAAAAAAAAACATACCAAAATTGAGAAATTATTTGGTTATTACCATAAAATTTCATCTACATAACAAGGAAAACGTACTCTACTATATCTGTCAAGGTAATAATATTTGAAACCTATCTTGCTTATAAATAGTTCTCATTGATGACCTGAATTACTATGGACCTCGGGGCAGGTTGTCAGTTTTTTTGAGAAAAAAATTCTATCGGTTGCACTTCATGAAATGATTTCTACCATATGCTATCTTAAAGCCAAGACCCATAATATTTTGAACTATATTTTTAAAATTTCAAAATCCAAATGGTTATTTGTGGCAACAAAACTGGGAAGAAAAACGCTCCCTAAATCATCTTTAGACTCTATGTACTATATCCTATATTTATTCTCAAGTAATGTCTTCATTTGATTTGCTATCAACTTCAATTAGTCTACCCAACTGTTTCATTTCATTTTATTTTAAATCTCTTTGAAAACCATATCTCCTTTTGGGTGTTCGGAATTTCATAAACTTTGAACAAAGTTAATGAAAAAATCAGATTTGTGTATTTAAAACAATTGTCGGTGAGGTAAAATACGTAATAACTTTGTATCTTATTTTATTTTATTTTGTGATAGATTTCTTAAAATCGTGTGGTGACTTCATCTGGTGTAGAGTGAGAATCATCCTTTACGATCCAATCAATTCTTGGGTGCTTGTTGTCCATGTGATCCCAATTAGGATTGGGGTGAATAGAACTAAAAACAAAGATGAATAGTCGTTTGCAATATCTCATCTATTAAAGAGTTTTTGTTTTTTTGGGGGGGGGGTGTTTTTTAGTTACTTCCAACAAAGACAAGGTGAAACAAATATTTAGCTTTGTATATTGGCTAGAAATGACCTTCATGGTCAACCTCTTTTAGCTCATATCACGGTTGGATGTCTGGTGATTCTTCATGTCAAATATTATAGCAATGAGCCTTGTAGTTTTAGCGTGATAGTGGCACAAACCAACCAACAAATGGCTCCTACATATTTATAGATTGAATAGTAGACAGTCCAAAATTACTCCTGTGGAGTAAAATTAACCTCACTAAGAACATATTTTTCTTCTAGATTACTTAATTGCCAAAAAAATTTGTGATCCAAATCATAAATTACTCTGAAAGTAACTCTTAAAACATTTCCATGTGTAAAACTAAGCAAGAGGATTGATTCTCTCCAGTCAAAACCAAAAGTAAATTGTTTTTTTATTTAATAGCTATCTTTTCAATACTAGTAGAGCACTTCTCTATTGAGTATTTTTTGTGAAATGTTTTTCTGAAGAATTAAGAAAGAAGAAAAAACAGCTGGCCTCATGATACTATTCTAAAAAGTTTTAAGCTCCTCAAATAAATTTGTACAAAGTTATTTAAATGATTAGAAGCTCAAGATCTTTTAATTAAACAATACATTTTATAGCTCATCAATTTGAGTTACTTTAATCACAGTGTTATTTTTCTTATTTACTAATTTGTCTTGATATTTATTGGGCATTTGGAGTGTATCTCTGCTTCTGTAAAATAGAGCTTTGAATATAGATGAAAGTTAATTCTTGAAGCCATCATAATGACAACAAAAAAACATTACGTGTCTGTTGACTTCCCACTGAATTACA
Organism: Thysanoteuthis rhombus; assembly: GCA_963457665.1. Classification (NCBI taxonomy): domain Eukaryota; kingdom Metazoa; phylum Mollusca; class Cephalopoda; order Oegopsida; family Thysanoteuthidae; genus Thysanoteuthis; species Thysanoteuthis major. The sequence continues at coordinate 22,341,240 of OY735231.1, read as the reverse complement.
GTGACGTTATTCTTTCCTTCGACTTCCCCTTTTTGTTTTCTTTTTTTTTCTTTCTTTCTTTCTTTCAACTAATAGCTATTTGTTCTGCTGTCACCATGGAGAAAGTGTTGCCACAGGCAACTGCCATTTACACATGCTGAAAGAGCCAGGTGATCTTACGCAGTTCATTGTAATGTTCAGTTGCTTCGTAAACTATTGGGTGAATGAGCTCCAATGCTTTGGGATCAGTCAGGCCAGACGTCTCAACCATGACTGATATAAATTCATACCTGTCAGTTAATGAGCAATACTTGGCTCAATGGCTGTCAAGATCAGTTGGTCATTGGCAGAAGAATCACTGCAAACAGCATCCCAAAATAAGTGGTCTACCAACTTCAAATGGGGAAACAGTTATTCCATCTGGGTACTTACCATCTTCCAAGTCTCAGCCAAAAGGCTCCAAAGAGGTGGGAATTCTAATTTTGATAATCTTGTTGTGGGCTGCATGGCAAAGAAGACAATGTGAGAGGGGATGGAGACTGAATTCGTTAATGGTTGCTCCCCAACAATGAGGTTCGCAGATGCAAAGACCAAAACAAGCAATACCAATTCGGACACCGTCAATGTCTAGAAGAGTGCTGGTAGTGGTAAGGCATTCGGCCTATCCCCCGTTGTGTAAACAATAAACATACCATCTGTTGCTGGTCGAGAGGGGTTTGAAGGTGATTGGCCACGGCTTTGAACTTGATGTCCCATTTGTACTATTTGGCTACAGCATGGGCGGTATCAAGACCAACCAGGGTCCAATTATGGAGAATGTAGGTGGAGTTTACAATGTTAGATTCATTTCCAGCACAGTCAGTATTTCATTGCTTCATTTTTATTTACATTCCTGCTACATGAAATTTAACCAGTTGGGTACAATAGGAAGGAGTGGTTTATTAGCCTATATATACCTATAGGCATATGTTTAGTCCAACCTACAAAAATTACCTTAGAAAATATATTGAAGTAATTTGATCCACTTCCATTCATATGAGCACCAGAGATAAGAAACATACTTTCAGTTTTTTTACAACTAAGTTTGCATTTCCATGCTGAATATATTTTATCCCATATTTCTAATTATACCAAAATCGGTTGAAAAATCTGACTTAAGGCATAAATGAGTTGAGACTGGGGGGGGGGTAACAATAATTTTCATGGATTATCAATCTGTGATTGATAGTTTCAGATTCTAGAGTCAAGATATCATTTTATATGAACAGATAAAAAACATGCAGAAGTTCAATGATACTAAGGAATCTATTTCTAACATTTTTAATTTTTTGGGCATGATTGTCCTGATGATTTTCACAAAGCTTGAGTGAAATGATCTAATACATGCTTTGTTCAGTGTTCATGTACATTCATTCTTAAAGTCTTTTGTTTATTTTTTTTAATTTTAGGCATCGACGAGCTGAGTGGAAATGGGCCTTTGATCGATCAGCAATAGCATTTCGTTGGACATGGTTACAAGCTCAAGTCTCAGACTTGGAATATCGAATACGACAGCAAAGTGAAGTCCATAAACAAATTCGTAGCAATAAAGGAGCTGTTAATTTTGATTCTTTGTTGGCAGATTCAGAGCGAATGGCACGTGTGTATAAATCTTGGGCAGGAAAGCCTTCTGAGGGAGAAACTAAAAATGATTTTTCTAATATCAATAATACTTTGTTGCAAACCTGTAAATTGACTTCTCCTCTTGCAAATATTATTCCACCAGGATTGGGAGTGTCAACCTCAGTTGACAAACCCAGTGGTGAAACTACATCAACAAAATCACTCAATGGATTAATAGATACGCACACTGGAAATATTTCCGATGCAGCTACAAATGCTACATCGACCAATTTGAAAAAAAATGATTCTGAACATGTATCGCAAAATTCTGATCAATGTGGTTTACTTTCAGTACCTGTAGATATTACTTGTCAAGCTGCAAGGTGTCGTCCAGTAAAAAGTTATAGAAAAAGAAAAATTTTACGAACTACTGGGTTGCACCGGTTGTTTCAAAAAGCTACCCGTCTTTCAACTGTAAAATGTCATTGTTATGCTCCTGTAGTTCCATGTGCTATGTGTGGAGGACGCTATAACAATACCCAAACTTTGGACCCAGATGTTATGCCTTTGCATGAGAGAGTGTCACTTCTTGATCCAGCTTTTCATCCGGTTTTGTCGTTTTCTCAAGGTAAGCCATTATCATTATGTACTCTAAAATTTTATGCTGCATACTTCACTTTCTGAGCTGCTGACACCACTTCTTAGGAATCCTAATGTTTCTCAATGAGGATAGTTTGATTTCTGTCCTCAATTTTAATCCAAATGAATTTTACCGGCAAATTTATAAAAGATACACTGTTAATAAAATGAACTTGTCAGATTACTGAAACCTGGAGTTTGTTTAGGTCACAGTGGTGACGTAAGTCTTACTCTCTTTAAGGTTGATTAAAGAGAGGAAGAAAGATTTATATGACTGAGTGTGGCCAGAAGCTAAAATGTGACTGACTGCTATAGCTAACAGACACTGTGTCAGTTTGTTGTGTATAAGTTTGGCTGGAAAACATTGTCTACTCTTTGAAGCTTATTTAAGAGAGTGTAAGAGTGAGACTTGTTGTGACTGAAAACAGTATTTAAAAATAGAAATACATTCTAAAATATTATAGATAACATGTGTGTGTGTGTGTGTGGTACAAATCAGGTTAGCAGTATAACATAATATAATAATATATCAAAGCCACTTCTGAAATGTAATGGATTTATTTCATAGAGTGAGATATATATATATATATATATATATATATATATATAATCATTGACATTATCATAACCATGAGATTATTTTTTTAAATAAAGGAAAAAACATGCTTTTTTCCATTTTCTTAGTTTTGAACAAACTTCATAAGTTATGTCAACATCTAATAAAGTTCCTGATGATAAGGTTTATATAAATATCTCTTCCTCAAAGCTTTCTTGAGAACTCTAATTTGATCTCTGTCAGTAGAATTAATTTGCTATGGTGAAGAAGTTATTCTCGCTTTCTATCTCAAAATCTTGAGAGCTTTGGGCAGCTGAATCTAATGAAACCTTACAGGTTATACGTTTGGAGCAATGTTATGCCTGTTTATTTGATGAATTTTGAATAGTGATTAAACAGTTATTTATGATTATCCATTAATAATGTAGCATATTTTCAGTCTTGTTGGGATATTCTGTAACTATTTTAGATTTTTCTTGAATACTTACCTTTGCAAACCACGCACTCATTTAGGATAAATTCAAAATTTTATTGTGGAAGATTCATATTTGTTCTTGAGGAAATTGAGACTATTTGAGAAGGTTCTAAGTGAGAACTCAGTCCAAATTTAATAGCTATTATTTGAAAGATTTCATCCAGAGATTGATTTTCATAATTGATGATGCTTGTAACAGTATTGGTGTGTGATTCTTATTTCTTTTAAAATCGAATTACTTAAATTAATCTATAAATTTGTGGTACCTAAAAGTATGTTAGTAAATGAAGGTTTAAAAATCAATTAGTGCAGTGCCTGTTTGAAAGGGGCCCCAGACTAAGTAATGATCAATACAAAATGGTCACTAAAAAGCAGAAGTCAAAGGAGATAATTTAAAGAAACTATGAAATAAGTGATGGCTATATTGTCACCAGTGACAGGTCTCGAAATTCAACACATTTTTTCTACCCCTGCAAATGGGACAGGTTGAAGTCGTATCCCACAAAACAGGTTGGACTGGTTGTGTGCGAGGAGGGGCAGAATATCATTGTTTTTGTGAAATGGCCAACATGAAGCTAGCTTTATAGCGATGTAGTTGATTTTGTTAGATCTCTTGAGAACCTCTGATCATAACCATTTCAATCTTGACACTGCAATACCTTGTGTGCTGACTAATATATCTGGTAAATGTCAACTTAATACAATGGCAGGTAAAAGTAATCTTGGAGGAATTTGCTCTCTGATCAAATATTGAAGTATATAAAATTGATATTCTGAAACTACAATTTCACTCAGTGTATTTGTTCTTAGTGTAGGAACTGAATTGCAAACGAATTTCTTTTAAAAATGATTATTTATACAACTTAATTGTACAGATACCTGAAGTATACTTCAGAATAGTTTGAACTCTGCCTGAAGATGAAGAAATGATTATTCGTGATAAACCATGTCAGTTATAATCTGTAGTTGTATAAGTTTGATAGATTCTTCTATTAAAGAATGAAAAGCAAGAGAAATTATGTTGGCACAGTTCTGGTCACTATTATTAGCACCCTTCAATATTTTTTTTTAATAACCAATACATCTTCTGAAATCAAAATGTACAAAATTTGTATCATCAGAATATTTTAATAGGATACCTTGAGAAATTTAAAAAAAAAAACATGAAGTAATTTCAAAAGAAGGCTTAAAAAATAGTACCTGGATAGTAATAAAGGTACTTTTCCTTTAATATTTAGTTGCACACCGTTTGGCTTTGGTTGCTGTCTCCAAACATTTCTTGTAGTCATTTATAAGATTCTTGCTCCTGTCAGTGAAAGAAAACTATAAATACCTCTGATGTCATGATTCCTTTGACATGGTAAAGGTCTCCAGTACTAAAGTTAGCAAAGCAGCCCCACTGCATTATGGATCTTTCTACCTGCTTTACTGAAGGTAGGATGTTCTTTCATTTCATCATCTTTGAACTAGGGGGAAATGGCCAAAAGGCTATATTTTGGTCTGGTCTATCCACTGAACAAATTTTTTTTTTTTTTTCTCCTACAGTGGGAGTCCTCCTTGGCATACGCCCATAAATCCCTTCCTGATTTAGTGTGTGGTGTGCATTGAAACTACAACTCCAGATTATTCCTGGTCAGCCTTCAGCACTTTTCTCTCATCAGCCCCCTCCCTTACTTCCTTTATCCTCCCCACCCCTGTCTAGGGAGGTTCTTGATGGTAGCACATTTACCAGACTACTCAATGTTGGGCACTAGGGATACCACTGTTATTAAAGATAACTCTACAATCTTTAGAGGTTTTGTGTTGGTGATAATACCACATCTCATTTCTTCATGTAGATCTATTGTCATCAACATGGGGGCAGGAAGGCATTGAAGTTCTCATTCATTGGGCAATTCATGTGGACACTGACAATTCATCACGGGTGAATCAAATGTATTCAAACTGATTTGAAAGGTGCCAATATCAGTGACTTGGCAATGTTTGTTATTTGTAATTTTTTCCTCCTAGTTTTTTATTATTGTTCCATCATTTGTTATATACCGAACATGAATATCTGTAGACCAAAGCTTTTCACTAGATTTTTTAATTTTTCAGGTATTCTGCTTGTATTTACATTTCATACGTACCAGTTATAGTGTCCAAAACTGTATATGCTTTCATTACAGGTCTGAAAACTAATTTGTTAACTAGGGGAGTAGTTGTGAAAATTGAGTTTATGCTTAATTTCCTGATCGAAACCTGTTGTATAAATGCACATTTTGAATACAAGTGAGTATTGAAATTGGTTCAACTAATTAAAACTTCCACTGAAATGGAAGTGTGTGCAAAAACTGCTCTGCATAAGGTATAGAAAAAAAATCTTAACAGAAATACAACAAAGAATCTTCAGGCAAGTTCAGCCAGCATTATTATCACTAATTTGGTAGCTTGTGTTTGTGTCACACAAGTTTAAAATACCTCAAATTTTGTCTAGTTGTAAAAAGTTATAAATGTGAATGTCTTAAATCCTAGTAAATTTGCAATTTCAAAAACTGAATTGTTATATTCTTGTATTGCTCTGTGATAATTTTAGATCAGTTGTCTCCTTGCTATTTACAGAGGAAATTACAAACAGGTCTGGTTAGTCACTCAATAAAAACTGTCACTTGACCAGCATCTCCTGTTGGCATACTGTTGAGGGTGATCAATAAAAATGAAGAAATTTAAAAGAGTGTATAAGTTACTCTATCCTTTTCTAAGGCCATGATCACTAGAGAGAATGTCTGAATTCTTAAAAACGAACGTACAATCTCTGGATCAATTTAGCAAAAACTTACATTGCAAATTGAAGCCCCCACTAAAAAAAACTAGGAGGGGGGCGTCAGAAAACAAAATCATTTTTCCTTGATATAATGAGTAAATGTTGAAAGTTTTGGCCCTCTAGGTCCATTGGTGCATCCTGTACACCTGATTCATATATACAGCTGAACTAACTTGAAAACTGAAGAAACCTTAGCCAGTTATGGTTTATGGTTTCTGATGGTGGGTAAGTAGCTTGAGTGATAAGAGAAATCTGCATAATAATATAGCAGTATATCAGAGAGGTGATAACCTTTTGATATGAGTCTCATTTTTAATGGTTATGAAAATGAAATCTTTTTATGCAGATGACTATATTTGTTGAATGATGATTTACTTGTCAACACAAAGGTGTAGCTACAAAGATTTTTGATGGTTTTTTTACCAGAGTATTACATCTAGTCAACTGAATTTGGGTAGCTCCTATTGCCTCTTGGATCATATCTAATTACTAGTAAAGAATCTCAGTAACTAAGTTTTTATAAATACATGAATAAATCTGGAAGGTTGATAACTTAATATAATCATGCTTCTGTTTAGACTTCGATAGCACGGTCTTAGTGGTATTATATGTATTCAATATGCTGAATGATTTTGAAACTGTTGAAATCAAATTATATATCGCACTGAATGATAAGTCTGGGCTAACTATATTCAAATCTTGTTATTTGAGATGAATGTGGACTCAAACAAAGGAAGGCATCATCATACATATGGCTTTGTTCTGTCTAATGCTCACATTAATTCCTGATTATTGACCTTTTTTTTTTTTTTTTTTTTCTCTTCGCCAATTTTCAATGCATAACATACAGACAGATTTTGGCAAACAATCTGTATGTTGTGCAGTGAAAACTTACTAAAACAAATTTTTGGGTTTAAAAAAATTTCAAAATTTAGTGCTTAAACATGGAATTCCTCTAGTGAATGATAATGTTACTATGTTGGTTTTAATTCATAGTCCTGTGAATCACTTATACAGATTGCATTGAATGGTTAACAATAATAATTTTGTAATAGCACTTTTTTTAATTAAGAGTTATTGGAAATTCTTTGATGGCAGGGCCAAAATGTACCTCTTAGTTCTTTCTTGGACACTCCTTTGGAGAAAATATTTTGCTCAAGTTTTTCAGATAAATATTAAAAATCAACAATCAGTTGTTTTTTTTTTTTTTTTTTTTTTTTTTTTTTGTTTTTTTTTAGGCTATTAATATATTAGATTGCTGCAAAAGTTACCTGCCTTTTTATATAAATTCAGAGCATCATTATTCAGTGATCAAAACATTTTCACTTTCTTTTCGTGATCTTATGCCACCTTTTCAGGTATATCATAGATGAAAGATTCTGGTTTTATTTCAAATAATTTTTTTGAAATTTTGTTGGAAATGCTCTCAAGGCAATGCTAATCCTAGCTTTAATGAAATTTCTCTCTTCTAATATGTCATTCGGATGAGCCAATTGCTCATTATGCTGTAACAGTTTTTTCAAGTTCCGGCAATCCATAGTAAAGAATTCCATTTGAATCCCACCAAACGGAACTTTTTTTCCTCTTCTAGATTCCATTTAGTTTGAGATATTGGAGGCTATCCTGGATCTCTCCACAATTTACTTTATTTAGGACAGTGGTTCCTAACCAGGAGTTGTAATAATTTTGAAAGGAGTTGTAAGTCCGGAGGGAGGGGGGAGAGATGAATTTCTCTATTTTGGGTATTCTTTTGAGAGGTGTCTGCATTATATCGTGATGGACATTATATTTAAAAAAAAATATTTTTCAATATTTCAATATTTTTCAATATATTTCAATATTTTTCTCCGCATTTCAAACTAATCGTTTGGTTGGGGGGGGGCAAGATCCAACCACTAAAGTGAAGCATAGTGGTAAAATTGTCAAGAACCACTGGTCGAGAATTCTTGTAGTAAATCCATGTTTCCATTGCCAGTGACCATCTTCTCCAAATTCATGACAAGTGTTTAAAAACTGACTTTCGTTTTCACCTCTGTTCGAGGTCTGAGAGGTATATATCTTTGGTTCTGATTTTTCATCAGCTCATATGATGTCTCTGAAAGTACTAAATTTTGAGGAAAGGTGGTTAATGGGTCAAGGAAAAGGTGGTTAATTTTTGGAGCGAATCCAGGAATGTTTTTGAATGAGCTATTCTTCCACCCCCCCACCCCGCGCGCCCTTTTAAATTTATGCATCCGCTCATGCCTGTCAACATGATATCTAAAAGCTCTCAATGAATTTCAGTGAAGTTCTATTAAAAGGTGGACAGTTGGCTATGAAAGCACTGATTAAATTTTTGAGCAGATCCATTAACTACCTCCCCTACTTCATAGTTATGTCTAAACCATGTGTCACCTTTCATGTCTGTTCACACAATATCACAAAAAGTTCTCAATGAATTTAAATTAAATTATGTAGAAGTATGGGCTATGGAAGAAGTGATTGAATTTTGAGGTGGATCCATGCATAATTACTCCCCCTGACAATGGTGTTGGTAGAGGTGTGCGCTCTCTGAGTGCTTCCTAGTTTTTTCTCTGTTGAGCAAGACAATTGTTTAAAAACTGACTGACTGTTCCTTTTTCAAGTTATCGGGGAAACCCATTTTCCTAACTTGAGAATATCTTTTTTAAAGCTTGTAAATGACATATTACTGCTGATTGATATCAAAAGGCGGGTAGACTTTGTAGGCAATTTCCTAATACTGCGCAAATGATAACACTTGAACTTTTGAAACAATCTGATATATTCTCTATCTGTATACACACTCAATTAACTGACATTTTTGTATTAGTGTACTTCCTGTGTATACTGTTATCATTTGTTGTGTTACTACGTAATTATCAGTGAATAAAAGTTTTGATGTGACAGCTGCCTAGTTTAATTGTTGTAAATTTCTTTTATATGACTGATGGTAAAATCAATAACAAAAAATTAAATATTTGTTTCTTTTTTAACAGTAATGAAAAATATCCAATAAGTAGATGCATGTTGCTTTATTTCTACTTATAACTGATGTCATCGGATGATTTAGATAAAGATTTTCTTTCCTGTATATTCATACTAATTACTTCAGACATTTGGCCCTCTTCAGTAGTCAGAAGTTTAGCTTCGTAATTTTGTCTCATGTGAAACTGAAGGAAATACCTTTTTATTTTTATTTTTCTCTGAATAACACCAATTTCTCTGTGGCAGTCGCTTTGAACTTTGAGGCTACATTGATTACTATCCACATTGAAAAAAGATTTTGATTGACAATTCAGTTTATATATATATATATATATATATATATATATAAAATAAAGGTCTGTGCAGGTAATTGAATCATGTTCTCTTATGTGAGAGGAATATTTATTGCTATAGTGTTGAGGACTTAGTCACAGGAAGCCTTTACAATAGGCTTTAGATTTTCATTCACAAGAGTGGAGAAGCTTCTTGAATAAATCCCTGATGGTAGAGAAGTTACAGGTCTTTATGATAGACAACTTATTAATTACTGCTCCCCACAGCTGACTAGTTTAATCACTGTTGCTGGGTTTAGGTTATTAGTGTATTCTGACATGTATACTTTGCCCAGCTGTTACTGTTCATTGTAGAAACTTGAAATTCTGAACACACACCACTCAAAGAATCCAAAATCAAATTTTAAAAAAAATCCCCTGTAAATGGATTTCTACAGGGTTGTTCAATTTATCATGAAAGTTTATGCCAAAGTGGTCCCTTAGTTTGTGTCCAGCAGCATTCACCCTTTTTTCTTTTTTCAAATTATACTTTGTGATCACAGGGACAAGAAAAGTAACTTCATTCATCACCTGTTTTTGTTTTTTGGTTTTTTTTTTTCCAATTTTGTAATTGATAGCTATATTGAATGACTAACCAAATCTTTTTAAAAAAAAATTCATAAATTCATTATTCATAATTTCCCTTGGGATGCTAGTGTCTTATGTGCTTAGTGTGAAGGCAAACACTAACAAACATTTTTTTTTTAATCTCATTAAATGTAGGCATTCACCTCCATGAATTATCAATATTTTGAAATCTGCCAAACTTTTGATTTATTTGATATAATGACTCATTATACTGCTGTTGTGGAGGGTAATAACTTCTGCTATCCTCTATTGCAATAGGTATATTTTTAAAAATAGCGTCTGTTAAAAACAATGTAAACATCTGTATCCTTGAATAAGCTTTATGGTTTTGTCAATTAAATCAAGTGCCATATATTTGTAAACCTTTCTTCATAGACATTAAAACCTTGCATTTATCTGAAAATATCTCAAACATTTGTAGCAAACCTTTTTATATATACTCTATTTGAAGTTAGTAACCTGAATCTAATTGGTTGGGAAGATAAATAGACCAACAGGGCAGTTTTTCAGGAAGTGTGTCAGGCTTGAAACTGTTTCCCCACTATAAATTCAGTATTCATGAAAATTGTTTGGAGACAGAACATTTTTTCTAAATTTTTTGAAAATTATATTTCCAGAAATTCCATTACCAGTCCATTTTGAAGCTTTGCTAAAGAGTGGAGAATGGCAAATCAAACCTCCACCAAAACCTACCAAGGCAACGGCAAATGATCGAAGGTATGCTGATTTTACAAAGAAAATTTTGTTTCTTACAACCAGCTTGAGAGTTATCTGATATTTCAGAATTAATGTTTTTTTTTTTTGTTTGTTTTTTTTTTGTTTTTTATGATATGTATACTGTCCTGATTCTCCTTTAAAAGGGATGGTACAACTATGTATAACCAGCTCAAGCATCTACTTACTACGGAATGTTCACATCCTGTGGTTTAACCATGGGTCAGTCGTACTGTTTGAATATTCCTGCAAAGGTAGCTCAAGCATCTGCTAGGAGGACACTCCTGTCAAATATATGACCTAGGGGCCCTGCTCCTATTCACACCAATTCTGTGGATCATAGAATGCAAACTCTTGGTTTAAAGGGTGAGGTCAGTTCATTTCACCTTGAAGCTCCATTACTGAGGCGGGTGTGTTATTCTGCACTCAGGCTCCTCCATTGCTGTGTAGAAATTTTAGTTTGCGAAGCCAAGCCATCATGTGTGTTGTATATTTGTGATGGCAACATCACCATACAGCTTGGATCATGGGAAGCCAAGCCATTCTTAGAAGTGAATTTTCGTAAGCATAAAAATTAAGCTTATCTCTTGATTTTTCATGAATTGGGTTTGTTTGGGGTTTTTTTTGTTTTTTTTTCTTTCATTTTCCTTTCATTTTCTTTTGATTCAGTCAGAGTTGATGAAAATGTTTATAGCTTGATTAATGCTAACATATGGAATATTTATCTTTGATACAGTCTACTTTGTTTACTGAGCTTCAAATAATCCTTTAATCTGTGGATCCCAGTTGAAAAAGAATTCTTCGGGAATAGAAATGCAAATCATTTTCATACTTTGCACTGTGTACTAAATAGGTAATTGTCAGATAGCGATGGTAACCTTGTGTATTGACATTGAAACACTTTTTATGATTTTTCTGTTGATCCTTCAGTATGATAATATATTATTCTCTGGTCAACTTGGCTTTTGAAAAGTTGATTAAATCTAGTAATATCTTTTCCAATCATGACTGGCTAGTACCATTAACTTGCCAATTCATAGCCATTCTTGGGTCTTGGAGTGACAAGTTGCTTCAAGGAATAGCTAGCTCTACCTCAGAAATCAACTGCAAATGAACTTTCTGTGAGGATCTTTTGGTATCCAGCTGAGATAGCAAACTATTTCATCTTCTACAAGGTAATATTGGTCATTTTTGTCAGTCAAAACCAATTCAATATCATAACATTACCATCTAAAATTAAACCTATGAAATGCAAGTTCAGATTATTTGTATGCTTTCAATAACTTTCAATTCTCTTATCTGTGCTTTTAAAGACCACTTTATCATCACACTTTACTTGTAGTTTTTGCAACTACATACCATGCAACAGGCTATGTGTTCTAAGTGATGGATTTGGAGCACTGTCATTTGCATTTTTCAGTGACTGATAACATCCATGATTGCTACTTCATATAGACATGTTTCATAGCAGATCTCCAAAACCTGAACAACTACCTCTATGGCCTTGCTGGCCTTTCTTGGTGTGACAAGTATGAACTTGTGATGGGTTGCTATGTTGCCATCATGTGGAACTACCTCAGATGGCAGACCCCAATGCACATACATTGATGAACTGGCTGATGACAGAACAAAATGGAAGAAAAGTGTCAGGTGTATCCTAGAACACCTCTCAACCTGATGTGTTTTTACAAATTGGTTCTTTTAACGTTTTCGGGGATCCAAATTTCATCCTTCTGAAAGATTCATTTTTCAGTCTTCAAAGTTTTTATTCATTTAATTATACAATCATAGTTTTGATTGAATCTTATGAAATTTTGTGATGTTTTTTTTCCCCCACAAGCCTTTATTCTTCCCACAACTTAGAAAATGGAGATGGAGAGCTTGAAATAAGTATAGTTTTGATGATTTTTCATTTAATTCAAGAAGTGGGGGAATTAACAGGGGTAAATCAAGTGGGTAGACAATCTGAACAAAATATCGTACAGAAATAAATTTATCATAACTTCAATCATAAACTTTTTTTTCAGAACTATACTTGTTTCAGGCTCTTCATTTTCTTAGTGGTTGGTGAAATAAACTTAATGATGTGAATTTATGAACTTTTTCTGTACGTATATTTTAAAATAGGAAAAAAATTGAAATAAATACATTTGGTGTTGATGTATTTCACACCTCTCGGAATGGGAAATTTAACACCACTTTACTACCAAAAATTCAATGTAGTCGAAACAAAGATGAAATGTAGAATTCAGATCCCTTCAACTACATAAAAAGAATATTGTGAAGAAATAGTATCACGAGAGATTTTAAAGATTTAATCAAGACTAGAATCGTGTTGTATGAAAGACAGTGAGGACTGAAAAATGAATCTTTCAGAAAGATGAAATTTGGTTACTCGTAAACCATTAGCTTGACGATGTTTTCTTGTACAGGTTTCACGTTAAATCCTCTCCTCCATACTCCTGTATTCATTTTAGATTTTCACATGACTTCCAAATGTCTATTGTGGACTTGTAGTTGTATAGAAATCCCTGTTTATCCCAATATTTGTCAAGTTCGTTTTTGAATACAGTATTTCATTAGGTAGACTTCCATATCCACACTATACAGATATTGAAACTATATTTTTGTATATCCAACTTAGCTCTTTGTTGATACATTTTCTGGTTGTTCCCCTTGTTTCCTGTTCTGTGTATTTTCTTCACACTTCTTGATGAAGCTGACAAACCTCTTGTCATAATTTCCTTTCAAGTACTTCTATCATCTCCTCTTACTATTTTATATAGCTAAGAGATGATAGTGCCAGTTATTGTGCAAACAAATTTACTAGCTTAATTTCTCTACTTTCCTTTTTCCAATTTTTTTTTTCTTCATTCATTATCTCTAGTTCATTTTCAGACAATTTAAGTTTTTTGCATTTAGTTAATTCTTTATCATTTGAACATTTTGTTGAAGGCATATAATAGTGATATATACCTTTTAGCATTTATTTCATCTTTTGAATACTCATCAAGCATATTTTCATTATAATCTATGGTAGAACATGTGAAGAATAATTTTCTGAATAAGCTGTCGATATGTGAGCTTCATTATGATTTATGAATTGATACCTTGCCATACTTTTCTAGGTTTTCTTTCAATTTCCACAAAGTGTTCAAGTTTCTTATTTTGTCTTTTCTCTTTTTGTAGACGACAGAAAATTTTACAACAGAATGAGGCACGTCGCACAAGCAAAAAGTTAAAGAATGCAGCTGCAGTGCTGCTCTCCTCTGCAAGTAAGATATATAATTGTCTTCATTACAGAAGACTTTCATCAAACTCCATGTGGTTCCAACTAACGTTTTTGCCAACTAGTTCAAATTCTTTACTGGAAGATTTCTTTTGAAATCAATTTAATGACTTGGGAACCAATCTTGTAATGATTAATTCCTCAGTCTACTGTAAACCCTTTAATGTACCCTCTATTAGTCTATTATAAGAGGGGTATTTTATGATATATAGCTAAGAAAGAAAATTTTGCATGTCTGAAGAATGTTTGGTTCATAAAATGATTTAACAAAGAAAATATCTTTTTTCTATCAGAGTGTACAATTTCTCTATTTTGTCTTAATCTTGTAATTCAACTTCCCTTTTGCTCATAATTACATTTACAAGTTCTTAGTCACCAAAATCACAAAAAATGAATTTCTCTGACCTTGGTGAATGGCCAACAAATACAATCAAACAGATTTGTGATGGAAACATGGGATTTTGATACTAAAAGTGATTTTGAATCTATTTTCACTGTCCAAAAATGTTATTCCATGGAGAAATTTGTTCGACCAGCTCACAACAGGAGCAAACATTAACCATTGGCTAGATGGACTCGTGCATTTTAGGGAACTGACATCCATTTTGAAGTTTCTTTTTTATGTTTGTACTACCTGGGTGGCCATCATGGCTAATCTGGAGTTTTAGGGGTCTGATGTTTCCTGAATCTGGGTATGTCTCTGCTCAAGGTATGACCATGCCTAGTTCTATCCATAGACGATGGTATATTGATGGCTAGACTGATCTATCCTTTCCTTTCTTCGATACCTCATGATATTTTGTTGTTCCCCATCATTCTTTACTGCAATGGGATGGTCTTCTTGTGAAATTGCATCCAGTTTTTTTGTTTTTTTTTGCATCTAAGTTTTTTTTGTTGTTTTGTGTGTGTGTGTGTGTATGTAGGGGGGGCATGGTTTTATTTATGTATTTTATTAGAGAAATATTCATTAAAATTTAAATGCTACTATTTTTAGAGGTTAGATTCTCAAAGTTTTTGCCACTAAAGTTTTAAAAATATCTTCTTTTGTAGAATTCCGAAGTCGGTATGATAAAAAACCTGTACAGAAGTCTCGTCCTAGCAACGCCACATCAGCAGCAGTCGCAATGAATGCGGCTGCTCAGTCTGCTTCATCATTACCTACAACTCCACAAAACAAAGTAACTGACAAACGTTTATGTAGGACTGAAATTAAGAAACGCAGAGCAGCACAATTAGCAATTGGTAAGTGTCAAGATTTTGCTTTTTTTGGTCAAACTAAGTGAATTTCAATCTCGGGATTTTTTTTTTTTTTTTTTTTTCTCTCTCTCTCTTTTTCTCCTCCTCCCATAGCAATGGTCACCAACCTGGACGATTTCTGTATTTCAATTAATTAAGCATTATATCTGTCTTACTTCTGCCATGCAGTCAATATGCACATTTTTCAAGTTGCTTAACTTATGACTGGAACAGTGGCTTTTATAATCTTTATTGTCCTAATAAGATAGATATGTTGTATATTTACTTTTTGGGGCCTTTGTACTTTTTTTTTTTTTTTTTTTTTTTTAATGTATACAGTGACCTGGAAATTGGATCTACATAATTTTAACAATCTTATCTAGCCACTTTTGCCAATTAAAAGGACTTACTAAATGGCTAACTTGATTTTGAATATTAATGGGTGGTACAGAAATTTTGCTATCATAGTTGCAAAAGTGGGTGCTAGACGCACAGAGATTGGCAATCTCTGGTTCAAAGTATGTTGTTTGAAGTATAAAAGCTTCTAAAATGGATCAGGATTTAAGCATGTTTTAAAAGATGAATTAAGCCATGTGCTTTGAAAATTTACTATTAGAGATAGAGCAATACTACTCCTGTATTTAAGTAAAAATATCTAAATACAAACTTCTACCTGCGTCTTAATATGCTTATCACCGTACTGGGGAGTAGCAGCTTGTAAAAATTTGAAAAAAAAAAGAGAATTAAACATTTTTGAGTAGGAAAAAAAAAAAAAAAACATTTATGTATGCTCTTTCTGAAATTGGTAATATTTGTCTTTAAAATCAATGTTTTAGTGTTTAAAATTCTCTAGATAACAATTACTGTTCCCTGTACTTTTTAACAGTATTGATTTTACAAATTATAATCAGTCTGTTATTTAGAAATTGAATCAAAATATTTTTGCTAAACCAGCTATCTTATCCATAGCAGAATAGTGCAAAATTTATTTTATTTAGTCATGTGATAAATATTATCTGCAGAAATTTTCAAATGCTGTCTTCATTTATTAATCCTGAACTTTTCTTTTCAGCTCTGAAAAAGTTTCCCTCGAGGTCCATTTCATTAGGAGGTAACAGACTGAGTGGGAAGCGTCGCTTTAGATCGTCGGAACAGGCTTATCTAAAAGATGGATCTTCAGCCCTTAACTGTCCCTCTGCGACATTCAAAGAAATGAAAGAAGCTACTTTAAGGAAGAGACGTGGAGAGAGTGCCTTTGATATTAACAATATTGTCATTCCATACAGTATGGCAGCATCAACTCGTGTAGAAAAGTTGCAATACAAAGAAATAGTCACCCCTAAGTAAGTGACCTTTTCTTTTTTTTATCTCAAAGCAGCAAGATACAAAAGTTTTTGGTAAGTTATGTCATTTAAAGAGAAATTAGAAAATATTTGATCTCTGCTAATTTTTTTTCCATATATCATGCATACAGTTATAATGTTAAGAAATGGGTATATGATCCAACAGAATGATGATAAATTGCGTTATGTCTTTTCCTAAAATGATCTCCCGTTATTACACGGTGAATGTATCATTTGGCCTAGACTACATAAATAGAATAGACAAAGGAAATTGGGCTGCTGCAGAAATCAAACCTGCAACCGATAGGGTAGGCATTTCAACGTAGTGTTACACTTACTATTGAGCTGAAAAGTCACCAGTAATTCAAATGAAGCTGCTACAGAAATCAAACCTGCGACAATTAGTTGTCCGCATAGAAAGAAACAAATAAAGCAGATGTAGACTGTGAATAAACAAAATGAGAATTTTAAGTTGTTACTGCTCTCTATATTATCAACTGCTATTCTGCTCAATGGTTTGAGCAAAAATTACGTTGAAGTGCCTACCCCATCGTTTGCAGGTTCGATTCCTGCAGCAGCCCTATTTTCTTTGATTGTTTACAGTAATTATGTTGTCTGGTCAAAGGATCATTGTATGATAATGGAGGATGATATCAAAGTTTCTAAATAAAACAATTTACATACAGTTACACACTTGGAAATTTTGTGTATTCAGATAAACTCCTGTTATTTATATATCTAAGTAAGATACATCTTGGTTTATCAATTTATCCACTCATTTATGCCTAAAGTCAAATTTTTCTTCTACCAATTTTGATATAATTAGAAATAGGGGGTAAATGAAAGTATGTTAGCATGGTAATCAAAATCTATTTGTGAAAAAAAATTGGAAGCCTGTTTTTATTATCTTGAGTGTTAATATGTAATTTGATCCACTATCTTTTATAAGTATATTTTCTATGGCAATTTTTTTAGGGTGGACTAAATATTAACATATACAGGTTAAGAATCTGAACTACTCAATATAATTGCATATCTAAATAGATATAATTTGCTGAATTCTTTAAGATTAGCCTGTAAGTGATATATCTTGTTACTATTAAAAAAATTATTCTGCTCAACATTTTTGCTTCATTTTTTCAAGACATCAAAATATTCTGTTGCAAATTTCTATTATTGTTGGATATTTAAACTCTAACTTTTGCAGTTTTCTTTTCTCAGTATTGTATAAAAAAAAACAGATCTGTTCCATTTCAATATTTTCTTAGGTTACACTTTCTCAATTTAGAATGGTGTCAGTTGGGGAAATTTTTGTTTGTACTTAATTGAAGAATATTCAATTTTATACACATTTTTATATTGATTTTTGTTCTGTTTTCTTTTTTTTTCTAAAAGGTGGAGGAAGATTGACCAAGAAGCTATTTCTGAACCTAAAGTTGAGGCTGAAGAGAATTTGGCTCCTTCAACAAATTCTTCTGTTAGTAATAAAGAGCAACTGACTACCAGCCAAACAAATGGTATTTCTGCATGTCAAAATGAGGAAGATGATGATGATGATGACGATGATGATGGTGATAATGATGAAAATGAAGATGAGGTTAGGATTATTTTGTTTATTTCTTATCTAAATTTTGCTAGTATCATTACGTTACTTCACAATGTTTGATTTTAAACGTTAAGTTAGATCTGAATGTTATTTAACAACATACATTTTGGTTGCCCTGGTTTGCAGGTTTGTTCACTTTTCTGTCTATTTTACGCTAATAAGAGCAACCTTAGCCATCAGAGATGATGAAGGGTTCTATCTTCATTTATTCATATTAATTTCAAGAAATGGATATATGATCTGACAGAATGATTATAAATTGCATTATATTATATAGGAAAATTTATTTGAAATTATCTCCCATTATTACACAGTAAAATGTATCATTTGGCCTAGACAGCATAACCTGAATGAACAATTGAAGAAAATGGGGCTGCTACCAGAATCGGACCTGCCACCGATGGGATAGCCACTTATATAATGTGCGTGTATTAGTATGTTCCTACACTTCTGGCCATACCGTCTTGTCTATAGACTTGAAAATTGGCATCAGTGCTCCCCTAGACCACTTCTTTCTTTTTTTGCTTCCCCCCCCTCTCTATTGCAGATGTTTTACAATGGAAAACCCCAGTGATGACATCAAAAGAATTTATTTTGACCATATCTATTCTTCGATGGAATTTTTTCAAATTTGATGCTTCAGTTGTTCAATTATTGATTATGGTGGCAAGTTGTATTTGTTAGCCTTTTACACAAATTCGTTGAGTATTCCTCTGTGCCAATTGTTTGCAATTTGAATTTATATATGATTGTTTTCCATTATAGTTGATAAAGAACTCCATTTGTTATTTTGGAAATTCTGATGTTTCGTTTCTTTTCTTTTAGCTTGAGATTGAAGATCTGTCAGATGAACTTTACATTCAGCGTCACGCGAAATGTGAAACTCAAGAGAAAAAGAGATTTGTTTCATTTTTCCAGCATGGAAGGCGTGGTCATCGTTCAGTCCGCTCTGATGATACAGAGCCAGTCTCTCCTGAATCTGTGGGTGCTCTTGACGGCAGTTCAATGATTGGTTCACCAGTTCACCCTCCTCCTTCATCTTCTTCACGCCATGGACCATGTGCTGATGCTTTAGCTTCAACACTTTCTTCCCAATCCCCTTCCCCTCTACCTACTTTGCTGCCATTACAAGACCGTTCCACCTCACTGAATCATCCCTCCCCTAATAATAAACTTCATTCAGTATCGGAGTTAACAGAAAACCAATCTTTACTTACAACATTAGATGAAACAGACAAGATGAAACAAGGCCGAGGATTGTCTTATAATCAAAGACCGACAGAGTTGGAAGAAAGTGACAACCCTCTTATGACAGCTGGTTGTAAACAGCAAGAACAATTTTGTTTGAAATCTGATGGACTTGAAGGAGTATCATCTCATCTGTTATCTCAGACTGCATCAAATATAGTTCATCGATCGCAAAGCCCTTTGCTGAGCAAAATCTCTCAAAATGCTGCAGCACTGTCTGCTCATCATCCATCAACACAATCCTTTAGCCCTCACCCTTCTCCCACAGATACTTCCATTCAAACACGCCCTTTGACCCCAACCACCTCTCACCCAACCACTTATCTCCAAAGGTTCTATGATGAACAATTGGGCAGAAGGCGTTGTAGTTCTTTATCAAAACATGAACGTTCTTGCTTTGAAGATGACACTGAACCTTTTGACATGCATGAGCATTTAACTGTTGAGCCCTGGATTCCTCGAACTTTTCCATTAAGTGAATCAGACTATGAAACAATGCAAATTGAACAGTGCTGTGAAACTAAAAAAAATATTGAAACTGTTCCTGAAACTCCTCAGCCAGAATCCAGAACGCCCGGAAGTAGTCATCCATGTTCTCCACTGCCGAGCAGTTCTTCTGCGTCGAATGCAGACGAAGATCCAAATGATCCGGAATGGAAAGTAATTGGTTCAAAATCTGGCATAGTCCTTCGCTTGGCTAAGAGGTGACTTGAATTCTTGTGGGCAGTAGCAATTTGGTGTGCTGCTACTATTATTAATACTATTACTACTACTACCACTTCTAATCTGACAACCACACCTCCTATCACTACCACTCTAACCACGGCTCACATGAGGCTTTGTCAGATACAATGGCTCATGGCTGTGACACTTTCCTCAAGTGAAAATGGTTGTGTTGCAACTGCAATATGCAGTTTCCTGGTCCAAATCGAGTCCAGATTGAATGGATGGTGTGAGTAGGAAGCTGACATCGCTATGAGAAAAAAGCAGCCTGGAACAATAGCTGCTATTGCTGCTGCTTTAAGTAATAAGCAAGCAGCCGGGAGTCGCGCATGTATACCCCACTCTCTCTTTCTCCTGGCAGGTAGACTTCCATCAAGAGAAAGGAGAACGTAACTATAAATATTTCTATAAAAATGTTTTCTCAAAGGAACATTTCGAAATATTTTTAGTTAGCAAAATCCCTTTGGCTGGGATCTTTTTCTCTCCAGTTCTTCTTGTGTTCATTTCTCGGTTTGTAGTGTGCCTGAGATGTCCAACCTGTCACTCAACAAAGATTAGCCTGGCAAAACGGGGGCAGAGAAGAAAAGTTACCTAAAATTCACCATGCTGATGAAAATAAGCCATTAATGTACTATATGACAAAGGCAACCTTCAGTGAAAGTCTTTTCTCTTGGGCACTTGTTCTTCTCTTTCTCTTCCTCTCTTACAAAATCTCTCTCACACACACACACATACACACACACACTGGTTGGCTTTGGAAATAATTTAAGTTTTCTCTTAAATGATAGGAACATTTTTTGTTAAACAAAATTAAATTGTAAATGCTTTGTCTTGTACTAATCTCTACTCTAACTCTTTGGCAACAGCATCCCAAGTTTCTTGCTGGATTTTTTATTATTTATTTTAAAAGTGAACTTTTTCTTTTAATGTTGGGTTATCAATTTTTTCGTGCTTGTACACAATTTTTCACAACTTGAAATTTTTATGACATACTGCTGGCAGTACATTTTGTCTGGAACCATTAATTGCAAATATATCAGCTGATACACACACCCACATCATTTCATATTAAACAAAAAAAACCTAACAGATAACTAGGTATAAGATGCACTATCTGTTAGTCTTTCTGTGATTTCCACTTTCAGTTGATATTAAGTGGAATTTATTTTTCTTTAAAGCAATTTAATTTCTACTGACTCCATGATTTGAATTTCTCGTCTGCTATCACAAATGCAGCACACTTCTGCTTTTGTTAGATGTTTGTTTAGTCAGGAATCTTCATTTTTCTAAACCAACAAATTGCTAAATTTCAACATTCTCCGTTCCTCGTCATTTCTTTAATTTGCTTGTAAAAATTTCAATAGAGAGAGAAGACGTTTTCCTTTGTTTAGAGTAATTACTTTTGAAATATCCACATCTATATTTAAAATAAGAATCGAAGTGGTAAGATTCCCAACTACATCAAATTTAATTTAGGAAATATCTGCCAACCAATTTTTTGTTTCTTGCTAAAAATACTTTCCTGTGATTGAAATAAAATCTTGTTTGCCAACTGTTATCACAAGGTTGATAATTTGTTATTGGTTTCTTCTCTTGTTTGGTGTCTTTGTCATGTAGCACTAACAACAATAACAACAACAATCTTTTCAATATCACGTTGTCAAGGACCTTCAGCGGGTTCTTAATTATTTTCCTTCGTGTAGCAATGATTCGGCTCCTGTTGCTAGTTCAACTATATTTCAATCAGTTCTTGGGGGCAACGTCTTGTCTAAACTGGACAATAGCCACAAAAAAAAAAAAAAAAAGGATTCATGGGGGAACGGGGCTACATCTTTCAATTTCGCGCTGCATTTAGTGATTAATCAGTGGAGTTAATTTGAAAAAAGGAAAAAAATCTTGATTTTTGGACAACAGTCTTTTTCCATCCAGTTTATTTGGCTATAAGCAGTTCTAGTGACTCCTCTGAACTTTGTTGTAGCTAGCTGCCTCCAATTTAGCACTTTTGAGACTGTGCAATTCTTTATGTTGAAATTGCAAAATAGCAAATTAACATCAAAAAATATAATAAAAGAAAAGGAAAACCTTTGTTTTTGAGTTTGTGTTTATTTCCTCTTTTCACTATTGTTTTCTGTCTGATTTATATTGTTTTTTCCAAACTTTGTCCTAAGGATTTACTTCTGATGAAATTGAAACCTTTTTTGCCTAAAATTATTTTAACTATTTTTACCCACTTTCATTTTTTTTTTTTTTCCATATGTTGATTTAGTCACAATAACCACCATATGCTACCAGAGTATGCTACTGAAATGAACCTAATACTCCAGGGGTGTAGTACAAGGGGGGGGGTTCTATTTGTAAATGCTCTTCAGGCTCCCAATTAAGGAGGTGGGTAGAAAAGCTTTACAAAGCCTACTTCATTTCTACTGACAAATCTCACTAAATATTGGGGGGGGGGCTCACCCCCCCCCCCCCATCTCTATAAAAATTGTTTCTCCAATTATTATTCTTATGAATGGCATAAGGCTGTGGAAATAAAATTAACATGTTCACAAATTTCAGGCAATTTTTTTTTTTTTTTTTTTTTTTTTTTTCTTCTTTCAATCTACAGGCTTAAATGCTTCAAATTATTCACATTTTTGATTTGAAATAATCATTGTTTCTGAGTGTGTACTTCTGGATTCAAAAACATTAAGTGTTCTTAATCTAGTTATAATGTGAAGATAATTGGTTTTTAGTTGGTTTTTGCAATCATCTGTTAATTGTTGCCGACCAAACCAACCAGTGGCAAAATCAGATACCGTAGCGGGGAAGTGACTAGAAAACATCTATGCCTAAATTTTTTTTTTTTTTTTTTTTTTTTCCCCCCTTTTATAACTTGAACATCAAAGAACATTAGATTTGAATTTTGAATTCCACTAGAACTTGGTCAGGAGAATATATATAAGAATTTTCCCTTCATCTTGAAAGCAGAAAATAATTGATATTTTCCATTGATATTATTTATACTTTTAATTGGGTTTTTTTGTTTTTTTTTTCTGCTTTATTTATTTACCCCCTTGGGTGGCATTTTTTAACTGAATAACAATGTGTATAGTTGTCCCTTGACTTGTGAGGTAGGGTCAGGGTGCAGGCATCTCGCAAAATTGAAATCCCTTTCTCTCTCTCCCCCCCCCCCAACTCTCACACTTTCATAACTATGGCAATTGGACATAAATTTGATTTATGTTACTGAATGAAATGATAATTTATTTAGACGACTGGGAAAATGGAAGAAATGAAGATGAATCGGGCATCTACGTGGACTTTGCTGATACTGGAAAATCGACAAGTTATATTTTTATAATGAAAAAGTCAATCAAGTTTCGTATGTGATTTTTATCAGGATTTTTTTTTTTTTTTTTTTTTCCCCTCACAAATTCTGCTAGAGTAGCTTCCCTTTATTGACGGGTTTATTTCCTCCATAATCAAGTCTGAAATTCGAAGGACTACTGTAAATAGGAACATCATTAGATGTATTTATTAATATATATCTGTCTCCTATATATTTTTTTGATACTCAATTTGGTGATACTGTATTTTTGTAAATATCTAGGCATAGATGTTTTTAACATCATTTAATGTTTAAAACTTCATTCATAGGGATTAGGATACTAAGGGTTTGATTTATCATATTTTTTAAATGAATAAACTCAAGGTCATCTAGAAATAATGCAACTGATGTAGAACTTGATTTGGTGAATGTATAATGTACCATTGCACTGTACTGCAGAAAAGTAAGATAACAGAAATTGAATCCTATGAAGATGATTTTATTGCTAAGTGTTTCTCCTTTCCATGGAAAATTTCCTCTCATCTGCATCAAAGTGAGAGCTTCAATGAATTCATCTGTTCTTTGAAGTATTCATTGGGAAGGGAATTAATGGAATGAATGTATATGTAAAGGTTGAAGGAGAAATATCTATTGCCATTTGCAGGGTTTAGGAACAATTAATCTGCAAATAAATTCTGCTGACCCATTTAGATAATTCTCATGATGGTTCAGTATGGTGTAAACAAATTTTCAACTGCGGTTATCTCTAGCTTAATATGGTCTACAAAAATAATTTTTGGTTGATAATTTTCTACAATCCTTTTTCTTGACACATTATTACAATAAAATTAATAGATTAAAGTTCCTGACATTTCTATCGATTCACTTCACATTGTTTATACCATACATCATATATTCTATGATGCAGTTTTTCATGGTACGCCTCTAACTCTCAACTGAACCATGGATTATTTAAACCCCGAGTAGCAAGTGGTAACTTAATCAACAAATTGGCAATTTCATGTTGAACATCCTAATAGCAAATGAAATGATTTAATTTTTCTAAAGCTTGTAATGAGGTATATTCAGAACTGATAGTTTCAACCGATAAGTTTCCTTATATCTTATTTTTAGGAGTCAGTTCAGAATCGTTTTGTAACAATACTTGGACATCAATAAATCATTTAGATAAAATTTCAATAGTTCTATCTATCAATACTACTAAGTTACTACAGATCTAACTTGCCAAAATTGAGATCTTGGCATTTTGGAAATTGATTTATCAACAAAAGTTATTAACAAATAAAAGCTACCCCCTTTTTTTTTTCTTTTCCTCCCCTTGCTTGCTTTGATTCAGAACGAGGTTTCTGAACCACTTTTTTCCTATTGCCCCAACCCATTAAGAATGACTGGCCAATTTTATCTTAATAAATGCTTGTGACTACATTTTCCACAAGGACTGTTATTATCCAATACGTAAGGCCTTATTTTTGCTAAGCTAAGTAATTAATTTCCATATTAAATTTGCAGTAGATTCTTATCCAGTAATATACTTCGTAATTCACTAAGTGGCTGTTGCTTCCCTTCATATATAGATATCTATATATATATTTTCTTTTTTCTATTCAGTCATAAAATGAAAGGTCGCCTTTTTCCAAAAATATCCACTTGTATGTAACAAAAGTTCAGCTTTCACCTCTGAGGGGTGGAGGGATATTGTCCCACTTGAGAATGACTGATTTAGATGAATATTTCAATCAAATCCTTTGTCAATCAACAGATTTTTCCTTTTTATTCATGAAATTCCTAATGATTTGAAGGTTGGAACTTTCTGGCCTCTTGGTTGTTTGTTATAGTAATCACCCTGTAAACTTTCACAACAATTGAAAAAAATATAACTGAACTAGAAAAATTCAGAGCATATAGCTATGCCATTATCAGGATGGGGAAGTAATTGTGTATGTATTTGCCTAAAAATTTCACCTCTCCTGTAGCCTATTGTCCGCAGAATTTTGTTGAAATTTATTGATAACTATTGGGGATATCATGCAGGCAGATATAAAATTTGGCGATATTATATGGGGTGGGTTCATAACTACGATGTAGAGGAGATTATAAAGTAAAGAATCTCCTTCTATATAAATATATGGAAAAAATCCTGGATCCACCCCATAACTTGACCACCTATTCCTTACCCCCTCTTTCACGAAATTTCATTGAAAGCCATTCAGTACTTTGGGCAACATCGTACAGACAGACAATTGAATACATCTGCCTCTCCCAACTTTGTTGACTGAGTTAAATTAATTTGGTAGGTTTCAACTATTGAGCTGATAAAGTCATTCATATTTTGGACAGGTAAATTCATGATTCTAATGAACTAAGATATTTAAAAAAAGAAAAAAAAAAAGACTGGTTATATATAAGATATCAAGTTCATAAAATACATTGCACATGCATGAAAACTGATGATGAATTCACTCATTTCTAAAGCCGAACTTAGGTCAGACTTGTTTTGCTGAAGTTTGCAAATCCCATCCGTGAACTTCTAATAAAGGAGTTAAAATGGGACTCATTTCTGGGATAATACTGTACAGAAAAACAAATTGTTTCGTTTACCTATTAGATTTTAATGAAGCAAGGGAGTTTGATCCTAGCGCAGCCTAGATATATACATATATATATATATATATACACACTTATACATTCTACCTTTTCCCAAATGGTAACTTCCACTTTCTAATAGGCCCACCCTCAAAAAAATCTGATGCAATACCTGTTGTAATACCAGCACAAGTGCAACTATTGCATCATTTTTTTTTTTTTTTTCAATGATTAAATTTCCTATACATGATGATGTAATTCCTGGCCCATTGAAAAAGTCAAAAAGGTAATATTCAGCATGTAACATAAGTATAGTCAAAAATCTCGGTTCATTTCAATTAATTTGCACAGGGCTTGAATTGGTTACCTAAAACAGAAGCTCATTAGACAGAGAACTCTTAGCCAACATATTGAAGGATATTTACTGAGAGCAACATAGTAGGTTCAATTTTACATCCTTTATTTAATGATTTATGAGATATTTGTCAGACTTTTTCGTAACAAGACAGGAACAACCAAAATGTTGATAATGAAAATAATGTTAAATGCACTAAAAGTATGTTTGAAAAGTAAAGAAACAAGCCTGATTGCTGCAGGGTCAAACTCCACTCCTACTATGAAGATGATTATTGCAACTTTTCTATTGTACGTATAACAGATCAAAAAATTTTGGAAAATATGTTATTTTATAAAAACGTATTTATTCATTAAAATGACGTAAGCCTATGCATATCTAGATGACAAATTTTTGGTAATATCCAAGACAGTTTTCTGGCAACCAGTTAGTCATGAGTTCAAATCACAGTAGGGGATGTGAATTTTGAATATCGGTTTACACCCTTAGTTTTGGTGTGGATTGTTCTTATGGTACAAAAATAAAGTCAACTTTGATCTTGATAAAACAAAGCAATAATATTTTTTTTAAATTTCCAGTCAGATTAATTTGCAAATTGAAAAAGCAGTAAAAACAAAATATAAACTTGAAAAAATTCAGAATTTTAGTGTGATTTCTTCTTTTTTTATCCCCCTTTTCAGGCCAAGTGAAATGGTTTGAAGGGGCAAAAAATACCCCTGACATCCATGGAGCATAATATATGAAATTTTATCATTTACCTCGCCCAGAAAGCTTTGACATTTAAAAAAATTTCACCACCATAATTCAGAAGATAACACCAACATGAAATCTGAAGTGAATTTTTATTAACAAAACTAATCAAATACCCATCTGTATGACAGGTTATTATAATATACATAACAATTAGTGTGATTTAAAAGAAAAAGCAATATTCTGTTGTTTCTCTGTCCCTAACAATGGACTCTTCCACTTAGAGGTAATTTTGCTAAAGAGAATATCTCCTACCCACCATTTGAAACAATGAACTCATCCACTTAGTTTAGGTTACATATCCATACGTAAGGATAACTAATATTACAGAACCTTCTCCATATCATTCCGATTTCATAAGTGCCACTGAACCAAGTATTTATTTAGCCAGCCTCCCCAGGAGGACAGATTCATTTTAACATGAGGTCCTGTCTAAGGGTAGTTACAAAAATTTCTCTGCTCCCTACAACACTAGGCAAACTTGATGCTCCCCTTTTATTGGGGAGGTGCTGCCCAGGTCTTATGGATCCCAACACCGAGTAAGGTAATTTTTTTTGTTTTTTTTGTTGAGGCAACAATGGATACTAAGCCCCTGCAAGTAGCAATATCTAGCATATAGTAAATCCTCATCACCTACAGTGAAGAACCTGCACAAAGATACTGTCAATACGTGGCATTATATATATATATATATATATATATACCTTACAACATGTATACAACAAAGATAGCTAATTTGCATATATTTTATATAAATAAAATGCAAAATAATTGAATACAGTTTTATGAACATGATTAATCATTCAGTCCATTACTATCAACTGAATTTTATCTACAATCCGTTAATACTCAAATGAATTAATCAAATATTCTTGACAAAGGAAATATTATTCTACTTCGGTGGTCTCATGCTACAATACCATTAACACGTTAAATTCTGTACGATACATACTTTTTTTTCTTTCTTTCAAGCATTTTCTCAGACAGCGTCTCCGAAAGGCAATGAAAATTTCTGAGGAAAATAAAAGTATGTATCATACAAAATTTAACGAGTATGTGTGATTTTAATAATGGTAGCTAAGCATGAAACTACCAAATTACAATTTGGCATGTAACACAGGGTATCATTCGAGATTTTTAGCTGAAAAAGTCGGCAATCAAAATCAAAATATTATTCATTTGCCTAAAATACCAACTGACATACTAAAGGACCAGATATCACATAACAGCAGCATTTTTAATTATACTTACGTTAGATTCATTATTTAAAAAGAAAAAATGGATTGAGAAAAATAAGATTAATGCAAAACATTTCAACTTTGCAAAATGAATTTTGTACTCTACACATTTTATAAACTAAACTGGCTTTGTATTCCTTTAATGCAAACTTAACACCAACCTCATTTCCGTCTGTATTGTGAGAGGAATTTCAATAATTCATCTTTGAGTCTTAACAGTTTTCAGATTTCATAATTTCGGAATTTTTGTAGTAGGCTTGATGTATTTTGGGAAGTCATCAGATTCAGTTTGGGATTTTCTGAAATGGACAAAGATAAAAACGCTTCAGTTGTAATCTTGTGAAGAAGAGAAATGAGTGACGATGCATAAGTACCCAACAAAACATTTTTAAAAAGTTGATATTTTGAGAGCTACAAAGCTCTTTTTTTTTAAATTTTGAACACTCTACATTATAATTCAGTGAGTGTTCAAATTAAAAAAAAAAACAAAACTGAACATTGTAGCTTTAAAATGGTTCCTTGGGCACTTATCATGAATGGTTACTCAAATAAAATATTGACGGCAGAATTTGAAATGCTGGGGCACAAAGACAAACATTCAACTCATGCCCATTCATTTTTTCATATTAAATCTTATTTAGTTCTGTCCAAAAAAAGTGATATAAAATACAGAAATGTTTTGCTACTATTTCAACATATTTGTCTCTAAACAGAAAACAAAAAGCTCTTTTTTTTCAAACTAAAGTGAAATTTGATGATTCACTAAAAATTAAGATTTTACATGAATTCCTTGATGAAGAAGACTGAAGAAACAAGCATCAAATTTTCATATATATATTGCTAAATCAGCAAAATTTACTCATTTTTTGTGAAAAGTTCAATTTCATTTTGATTACGTAAACATTTGATTGTAAAAAAAAAAATAGTTGTTTTGTATCCTTATTTTGATTGAATGAACTTTTGATCAAATCAAAATCTATTTCTTCTTATTTTTTTTAAAGCTAAATCTACATATAAACTTATTTTGTGTAAAGTTTGATTTTACAAACTTTTGACAGTAAAAAGAAAAAAAGATTTATATCCTTGTTTCCATTATGTGAACTTTGATCAAATCAAAACTACATCTTTATATATATTTTTTGTGAAAAAGAAAAAAAAGTTGAAATTTTACCAATTAAGCAATATCATCAATTCGATAAGACATAAATGGAAAATGTTGATGGATTTTAGCATGTTTCAGAGATTCAAACTATTTATATATGATATACATACTACCTAAGTTTCTTTAACCTAAAAGTCGCTCGTTTGTGGTAATTTACAAGGACTTGGAAAGAGCTTAGTAGGAACATAATTAGAATAAGATATACCAAAAGTAAACATGGAAAAAAAATCCAAGAATTTTTAATCGGTAAGTCTTTACCTTTTTTGTCAATTTTAGCTGGCTCGATCATGGATTTAGGATTAGGGTTTGCCCAGTGCAATGACTGAAAAAGATATTCATTCTAAAATCAATACTAGATCAGGATTAGATCTTCAAAATGATACAAATGAGAAGTATTTTTTTCAATGAGGACTTTAGCCCAACACAAAATCTGTTTATTTATTATTTCAAGAAGAGCTGTGGATCTGTTTAAAAATACATATCAAACTTTCAAAAGTGAAAATATACTAACATTTGGTTATACATTTGAGGAAGTCGCAGGGGGGGGGGATATGCTAAATCAATTAATAATTTTTGTTGACCCCTGCACCCTCCCCCTTCTATCCCTCAAAACCATAAATCTTATACAATAAACTATCAAATCGTAAATGTACAAACAGACAAATAAATGAATACAGTAAATCATACATTAAAAAATATACAGATAATTAACAAAGAAAATTTCATAAGACTAAAGTACTGGGAATTGGAGAAAAATTTTTATGTCTGATAGGCTTTAACTAAACGGTTTGCAAACGTAAGCAAGTTTGCAACCATGATTATCTCCGGGTTCATATTGTCTACATAAATAATTCTTGGTTGGTAATTTTCTACAATCTTATTTCTTAATAATAACACAAAGATTACTACAGTAAAATGAACAGATTACAAGTTCCAGATGCTTCATAGGGGCTAGACTTTGGTGTGTGGGGCCGCCTGCCATAATAGTTATGTAAAATGATTTTCCATCTATTATAAGAAACTAAGGCTACAAAGTATTTCAGTTACATCTCTTCAGTGTTGCCAATTTTCATTTTTTCAGTTTTCATTAGATTTCTCAAGAACTACTGATCAAAACAATTTATTAGGCATCACACAGGGCATAATATTGAGTTTAAATAGCTGGCCAATGTCAACGTTGTACAAATATAAGTTGTCGGGTAATTGCAGTGCAGACACATACACCCTTCTACGGGTTTCTCCAATTATATTTCTTTTACATAAGAGGCTTCATGGCTGTTCTTCTGTAAGTCATTGTTAACCTGGGGGACTGGCTGGACTCCAGCAGCAATCAATTTTTTATCTCCTGGACTGTCTATCTGATGACCTCCTAAATGATATCTGACTTCCTAGAGTTTCCTTGGAAATGAGAAAACTTAAATCCATCCATTATGTCCTTGTTTTATAATCCTTAAAAAAAAAAAAACAAGCCTGAATGAGTTAAATATAACTGACTATATACAAAGCATACATACAGAATGTACATGGCTATTGTGGGCATTCCATATTTCAAAGGGTATCGCAAGGCCAGCATTTAACCATTTGTCATATTTCAGTCGTGATTCTTCACAGGTCAGAACGTCTTTGGCAACCTGCATTTTGGCAAATTTCTTAGCTAAAACGGAAAAGAATAATTCTTTGTTTACAGTCAACAATAGTTATGGGCTTACAATAGATGAAAATTGAAACTTGACTCTTAAATTCATATTCAAAAAGTTCACATTATTAATTTTCTCTAGTTTTTACTTTCATCTTAACTTTCTGTTGCTTTTTATCACAACTTTGAATCAGACAGTTAACATAGAGCTTTGCAGTTTTTGAGTTGGTTCAGCTGGCTGGCTGACTGGCTATTTAGCTAGCTATGTATGCATACAGGCTTCACCAATGGAGCTAGAGGGTTGAAATTTTCAACTTTTTTTATGTCCAGAAAAAACATTGAGTTTTTTCATCTGAATCACCTTTAAAGTAGGTTTTTAGAGGGGGGAAGATTCAATTTAGAATGAAAGTTTATGCTAAATTGGTTCCTTACTTTGTGTCCAGCAGTATTCCGGTTTGTTTTTTGAAAATTCAGACTTTTTTTTTTGTGATCACTACTTCATGAGAGACGAGAGAAGTAACTTGTACATTAATCACCCTGTTTTCCAATCTTTTGATTGATCACCCCAACACAGCGTGCTGCCAAAAGACATTGGTCACAAGACAGTTCAAATTGAGTGGCTAACCAGACCTATTTTTGAATCTATTCATATATATTCTATATTTTGAATCCACTGTAATTTAAGAGCAGTATCAAGTGGTTAATGAAACGATTCAGTTTAGAATGTTTCTTATTCATATAGGAAGTGGACGGAGGGGTAAGATGCTTTTAAATGATGTTTGTAATTTTAAAATTTGATTTTTGTTCTATGAATACGTTGATGTGATTTCTTTATTTACTGTATATACTCAAGTAAAAGTTGCCCCCCCACTTTTTGCCCTCAATATTAGATTTTTCCATGTATCTCATGTATAAGTTAAACCAAGGTCTTTATGGACAACAGATCAACAATTGGAAATACAGGTATTATCCTAAACATTAATGTTATGACGAAGAAAATGATTTTTCTATGCTATTGTGTGCTGATGTGCGTAAGGTGTCAATTTCCTCTTAGTAGGTCAACAGTCCGTGGAGATGCCTCCACATTAAAATGTCTACTTCACTTTTTGTATGCATAAATAAAAACTTTCTTGTTCATTTTTGTTTCTATTGTCATTTATTTTGATATTTATCTTATATTTTGTGGCCTTGAGCCAGATTGAATTTATCAAAAATAAAAATGCTGTAAAGAAAATGATGCTGCATTTCCCAATCCAGAAGAAGAGGAAAACATTTTGTGAGGAAAGCATTGTTTGGATGGAGAAGGAGAGTGGTGTTTCTGTAATCTTTATCGTTTTAGTATATAGCCCTAAGCTGTACAGAGTAAATTAGAAATAAAAATATCGCACTGATACTCTTTATCATAATACACCTGCAACTTTAACCACGATGATGGAAATGTTCTGGTTGAAGAGTTGTGATGGAGATACACTGAGCAGGTACTAGTCATGTACACAGTATTGCGGTAAGTAACAATAACATACAGTAATTATGAACTTTAAATTTTCATTTAGCTAATAGCTGAGTGTAATGGAATGGAAGAGCAAATGTAAATATTGAGAGCTATGCAGCCTTATTTATGTGTTTTGTTAGTAGGATGTGTTTTGACGATTAGAAAGTATTATTACTGTAATTCATGCTTCTAATTAATTCAGAGACCATTTTGGCTCCAGCTTATTGATATGGTATTTTGGATTGTGGTCCCTTGAAAGGAGTATCCATGTAATCATCAATCCATAAATTTAACTTTGAAAAACAGTCTACAAAATTTGACTTTTGCATAAGTATACATAGTATATATCATACATGAAAAGTGCCCAAAGAACCATTTTTAAAATGTTGATATTTTCGTTATTTTTAGAGCTACAATGCTTACCTTGTTATTTATTTTGAAGCTTGAACACTATTGCTTTTTGATTAATGGAGTATAGTCACAGTATTTGATACATTTTTCATTTTTTTAATTTCCCGAACAACACTAATCACTCACTGCCAGAGTATAATTAGTCTGAGCAGTTGGTTGTGATAAAAAGCAATCGGTTATTATAAAATTGAGATGGTAAAAAGTAGTAAAAAAAAAAAAATGTTAAAATAATGATTTATTATACTTCATCTAATAAAATACTTTTTAAAATAAAAAATAAAAATGGAAAGGATAAGATTACCAAACATTTCAATACCTGATTCAGGGTCATTTGGATTCTTGTCCGGATGATACATCAAAGCTCGTACTTTATATTCAGTTGTAATCTGTTCAACCTGGAAAATATCAAAACAGGTCTGGTTTGTCACTTAACAGAAACTGTCTCATTGACAAACATCTTTCAGCAGCATGCCACGTTGGGGGTGACCAATCAATACATTACTTCTTTTACTTTTTGTTGGATCACTGAAAAGTTCAAATCTTCAAAAAACAAGCATTAACATAACCAGAGGGAAGCTAATGGACCAATTCAGCATATACTTATATTGTAAATTGAGCCCCCAACTAAAAACCGATGGGGGGGGGGGCGGATTTCTCGAAAAAAAAAAAAAAAAAAGAAAAGAAAAGAAAAATTTTTTCTTGATATAATGAGTAGAGATTTCAATTTTCATCCCACTCGCTCCATTGGTGCAACTTGTATATGTGGTACTTACATAGATAGCCAGCCACACCAATTTAAAACCTAAAGAAACCTATGTTGACCATGTCGTTGGCAGATTTTAATAGAATCAAGTTACATCAAAATAGGTCTGGTTAATCACCTAATAGAAACTATCATGCAACCAATGTCTTTTGGAAGCATACTACGTTGGGGTTCATCAATCAAAAAAATTGGAATAAGGGGTATCAATGAATAAGTTACTTCTTTCACCTTTTGTTCAATCACTGAAAATTTCTCGATTTTCAAAAAAAACAAGGGCATGGTGACAAATTTAGTATAAACTTACATTGTAAATCGAACCTCCACTGAAAAACCATCTTTAAGCGTATTTAAAAAAAAAAAAAATATTGTTTTCAGATAAATAAGAAGTAAATGTTCAAATTTTCAGCCTTCTAGCTCTATTGATGTAGCCTGTGCACAATGATACATAGCTAGCCAGAAAATTATTTTGACATTTTGGGTTTAAGTTTCGACTGACAGTTTTTAATACAACAAGTGGCTTATATATGTATATATATATATATATATATATATGTGTAATCAGGGCCGGCAGTGGATTCCTGGTGTCCAAGGCAAACTAAACTTCACCGTCCTTTATAAGTATAGTATTATCTGATATTCCTGAAAAATCTGATTCATTCATTTTCCTATTTTCTCATTTGTTTTTGATAAGTTCTACTGTCTGAGACACATAGCAGCCCCCCACCACCACAAGGCGACTGCCTCTGTTGCTGATACCCTGGGCTGGCCCTGCCTATAATTATATTGATACTGGGAAGTCGAATGAAGTAGGATTAACAATGAAAAGTTGAATTCTATCTGATAAGGATACAAAGGCAGTGTAGCTGTAGTAATACCTGTGAGCTTAGAACTGGAACCAATTAGCATTCCAAGGGAAATTATGGATCACTGTCACCCATACACGCGGCTTTCTACCTCGCAAATTAAGCAGTGGTAGAGGTAAGTTTCTGTAATGAAAACGCTACCAGTATAATTTGAACCATTAATTTATGATTAAAAATAACAAAAAAAATAGAAAAAACAAAACATGGATATAAACTAAGGGACCAATTTTATATGAACCTTCATTGTAAATTGAATCCTCCATTAAAAACCTATTTAAAGAAAGAGTTTTCAAAAAGCCAAACAACCTATTTCCCTACTTGTTGTGTGTGTGTGTGTGTGTGTAAAATTTCAAGTTTCTAGAATGAATGGTTAGAGCTAGGCAAAGTCCAGATAGATACATAGATACATATAAATGTCAGAACACATGAATAACCTAAACCCAGCAACAGTGATTAAACCGGTCTGTTGTGGGTAGTTGTGGTTAATTATTATACACTGGGTGCACCCAGTTTTATGAAAATCCTCAGGACATTTAAACTTGAATTAGTGAGATGCTGTTCTTTATTTATGATAAACAATAAGAACAGAAATATTGTTGTTGATAGTGATAACAATCAAACAATCTAAAAATAATTTAATCTAATCTTGTTCAATTGAAAAATTTGGCAGAAAAAAACCCTAATTCTCTTTCTCTTTCAAACTCTTTCCGTACTCAAATATTTTAAATCTATACACTTGCTCTTGAAAACACAGGTAACATAGTATACAATTTGGCAAAAACTCAAAATTTCAAGATGAATTTTTATTGTAAATCAAGCATCCCCCTCAAATTGAGAACTGTGAATCCTAACAACTTGACTCTGCGATGACCAGTGCCCAGACCAACATATGTGACGAATATCAACTTCATAAATGGCCAGTTGTTGAGTTATCTCAGTGCACACACACACACACTTCTCAAATTACAGTGAGGTGCACAAATGGATACGATTTGGAAAAAATTATAAATTTCAAAAAATTATCTATTAAAATATGTATTATTCTTGTGATGTAACTTTTGTATAAAGCTACAATATCTTTCTAATGTTGAAGATTTCTCAAAATAACTAAATGTAGAATTTGATAATTTAGCAAAGTTGAAGAAAATGACAGTCCAAGGAAATAAAGTCCAGCCACATAATCATATATGATTATTGTTATAAGTAAAAACTGATGTATACTTTCTAAACAGCATTTGATCTAGATAACATTTTCAGATTAAATCCACTGTAAGAACAGTTCATATTTCAATACACTCTTTCCGGTTCATCATCATCATCATCAGTCTTTTAACATCTGTCATTGGACATAGACCTTCCCCAGGATTTGCCACAATTCTCTATCATGGGCATCGCAGAGCCAGGATTTCCTGAATCTGTCCAGTTCATCTCTCCATCTAGTGTTCTGTCGGCCTCAGTTTCTTATGTGATCTCTGAGGATCCATGTTGTGAGACGTGATGTCCATCGGTTGTCTTTCATTCTTGTGACATGGCCTACCCATTGCCTTTTGAGATTTTTAATAGTTTCTATGATGTCACAGATTCCCGTTTTCTTCCTAATATACTGTGCTGT
Source organism: Thysanoteuthis rhombus (assembly GCA_963457665.1). Lineage (NCBI taxonomy): Eukaryota > Metazoa > Mollusca > Cephalopoda > Oegopsida > Thysanoteuthidae > Thysanoteuthis > Thysanoteuthis major. The sequence goes on along the minus strand of OY735231.1, from coordinate 22,304,926 downwards.
CTTGTGATCTCTCCATGTGAGGTTGAGCATGATTCTCTCATGCGTACGTTGCATACTTCTGAGTTTGCAGATCTGTCTCTTGGTTAGGTTCCATGTTTCAGCTCCATAAGTGACTATCGGGAGAATACAGTGACAAAATAATGCTGAGATTTTAGGAAGCAGATCTGACTGAGGACATTCTCTTCTTGGTCAGGCTGAGAACTTTTTAGCACCCCATCGTAATAAAAATTAAATGCTGAAGAGGATCAACGAAGCTCTTTGATGGAATCATCACAGCAGAGAATATATTTTTGGATGTCATATCAGGATATATTTGCAAAATTATTGATAAGAACCTGAATTTTGTAGTTAGCGATGATAATTAAATAAAGGAGATGTGTTTAATTCATAAAGTAGCGAAGTGAGATACCAACTGAGTGGTCTCAGATGATGCTGTATTCTCAAGGGGCCCTTAGCTGGGGTTGGCATCTTGCTAAGGTTGAATTGATAAGTTGCTTAATTGGAAAGGAATGGTAAATTTAGTCTTAATTGGCCCTGACAGGAAAAAAACCCTCAAAAATCAATATATTTGGGTTTGGCCAGCTGAGATAAGCAGAACGGGCTAAAGGGATCAGCAGGAGCAGATGGAAAAGCTGGAAATTATCGGGACGAGAAGAGTGGAGATGGAGAATAGTCTGTACATAGGAGTAAAATATAGCAGATGTTTGTAGCACAGAGATTCATACGTGATAGACTAAACCAGTCATTCATACATTTCATACCATGCATTTATTTGTTTTTTTTTTCCCCTAATGCACCATTTTGTGTCTTGTAAACAAAGAGGTCTCTCTCACAAGAAACAGAATAGAAAAAGCAAGATGCTTATTTTTCAACAGGGTCTGTTCTGCCTTATGATTCTAGTCAGGATTTTCGCAGTGTTGGCATTTTCAGTTTGATATGTGAGTTTTCATAGCATGGCTCTTTCTCCTTTTCATAGTTGTATCAGAATTACCAAGCAGCAACGATTCCTATGCAACTGTTGGATATAAGGCTAGTTTGTACACAACTACTAACAGTGACTATGCTAGCGTTTTGTACCAGCCGGGCCAGACTCAGTAAGAAAAATAGGATAAGCAAAGTTTTTAAATAAGTAATGATATGAGTTTCATATAATAAGTCAAATTCAAAGTCACTTAACATGATTGCTAAGTTGAAATAAATAAAAAGAATGAGGCATGAATGATGGCAACATCTATGACTAATTGCAGTGACTCATACTACTTTTTTGCCACAAAATGAGGGACAATGTCAAGATTCAAGCTTTCAGTACATTGTCTATTAAGATTAAATTTAGGTAGCCAGGGTGGAGCCTAGTTTTGCCCTAGTGCTACCACTGACTATAAATTAACCCCAACAGCAAAAGTATCTCAGTATATAGGATTGATTGATGTACATAATTTTTTGTCAATTTTAAAAAATATCCCTGAGCATCTGTAGCAAGGATGTCAGGTTTGTCCAGAAGGGTAAATAGTCCAAGTTCAATCTCAGAGACTTATCCTAAACAGGCACTGGAATAGTGTCGAATTTGGAAATCAAGTGAGTCTAGAGGCAGAGATTCAATACCAAGCTATGGTCCCCAGTATTGAACCTCTGTCTCCAGACTCACTCAATTCCAAAATTCGACACTTCCAGTGCCTATTTTTGGGTAAGAGATAAACCTTGGATTATATCTCCCTCTGGCCAAATCTGGCAACTCTGATGTGTAGTAACAGATATCCAGAATAATGATCTTGTCAATGAAGGTAAATTGAGGAGATGAGGCAATTCATCCGCGTCTGAAATACTGCCCAGTGGGAGATATAAAAAGAAAAGAGACTTTATTGAGTGCCAGGAGATTTTTATGGAATCAGTGAGCTGAAAAGAAAAAATGATTTTCATGAAAAATAAGACATGAAAGTTTTTGATTATGCAAGTCAAGTTAATCACTGGATTGGCTGGGAGTTTTTATCATACACTTGCAGGTTCGGGCAGTGAATTGTGCATTAAAAAAACACAAGGCAGTGTTTGAGAATTAGGTAGAAAAATCATAACTCCAACCAACCCTAATCTTATTTTGTGAACGAATCTCTGGTTATAAAACTTGAAAACTGTAAAACTCGTCCATCTGGTGGACAGGCTTCTAGCGACTGATTATAAGCTAAATTGCTTCTTACATGCTAATCGCAAACTTACATATCTTAATCACCCCCACATCATCTCTCCTTCGTTTTTTTCCCTTTCTTTTTCTTTAATACTGACAAACAGGAAAAAATGTTTCATTCGTTGGCAATTCTTCCTTCAGTAAGTTGTTTGATAAATATGAAAACAGTAACCTTCTTGAATGCACGAAATTAGAAAAGGAAAAATGCTACCATTTATCCCAGAAGAAATATATACTTACCGACGAGAGTTGGTCGCATCCTAACAGTGAATAGTAATTGTCCTCGGGGTCATTCCGATAGTTGAAAATTGCGTCTATATTAGCCATGTTTGAAGAAGTTTTAATTGGAGCACCTGCCACTTGTGCAAAACAAATGAAGGAAGAGAGACAAAGAGAGAGAGAGAGAGGGGGCAGTCAATCACTGTCTATACAAATGCCTAAAAAGTATGCACTGATTTTGGTTCTTGGCAGCACTGAACAAATAAAGAATCACAATTGGTATGTATCGAGGTAAACAGAATATTCAAAATAAAATGCTATCAGTTTTAGACATAATGACAAAAGAAGAAGTTCTGACCAACAGCTCTTAACTGTAGCAGTCAGCCTAAACAATGTTTTCAAAACATGAATATTTATGTACTTAAAAAGATGCCACACTTTCGGATTCATCTATAAACTAAGTGAGATGAATATATAGTAAAATAAAAGAAAACGTGTACTTGTATTTTAAATATTTAAAGATGAGAAAAACTCGAACAAAAATGGTTTGAGAGTTATCACGAAACTAAGGCTAATTAACTAATTTGTGTGAGTGCGTATGTAAGTCTCATATTGAGAATGTGTATGTATCGTTATATTGTAATGAATATCTATGTATCTGAGCCTGTATCTATTCGTGTGTGCGTTTATATGTATTCAACTATGTATGTATGGCTATGTGTGTGTTGCTGGTTTTTGTACATGCGCACATCAAACTAGAGACGAATACTGAACAAACATGGCTGCTCAAGATAGTGACGAAACGGCGGCGATGTATTCACCTAAACGTCCGCGTATAGACCCGGAGGCTGATTTATTGCAACATAGAACTTGCAATAAGGTTGTAAATTCCTTAGAGAAAGCTTCAGATCCATTGATGGAAACCCCAGTCGTCACATATTGTAATAACAGACTATCTTGTTCCGATGTAGGAAATGCGAATCCTCAACTCCAGCACCAGCGTTACAACAACGATGACGACAATGAGGAAAAAGAGAAAAGTCAGATAATAATAAATAAGAAGAATAATAAAGAAGATCCGAAGCAGAAATTATTGATTGAGGAAAAGGATGAATATTATAAAGAGGTTGGAAACCGCACGAATATAATGGTAATGGTTGATGAAGATCAAGAAATCGACAACGATGAAATCCGTAAAAGACGACAACAAGGGGCGGCGAAAAATTCAGATAAAAACACAGAACAACAAATGTCGATATTAAATTCAGGTGAGAATCAAAAGTTTGTCTGGGTTTTGGGATTTATTTAAAAAAAAAATTTATCGAGCTCTTAATGTCTGATTGGAAAGTTTTGGGAAGCGAAATTATTCTTATTTGATTTCGTACTTTGGTTTCGAGTTGGATGCAGAGAAAAATTAGAACACTCAAAACCTGGGTTGCCATTTTATGACCACTTTATGGCCAAATGCCACAAATCTGGCCTTTTTGAAAAGCAGTTTTTTTTTTTTCAGAGATCCACTTTTTGTATCCTGATCTTATTTTATTAGATTAAGTATTATAAATCATTATTTTCATTTTTTGCTACTATTGTGATAAAAAAAGCTACATCAAGTAAGATGAAGGTCAATAGTAGCAAAAATTGATAACAATAATGAACTTTTTTGAGTTGACCATTTCAAATTTTGACCATTTGACTAGCAGTCATTTTAAAAAAAAATAAATTCTCATTTTTGGTGTATGCTCCAGTATTGCAATATTTCATAAACAACAATAATAGTAATTATTATTATTATTACTTCATTTTAATTTTAATTCTTCATTTGTTTTTTTTTCTATCGCAAATAACTCTGGGTGTTTTTTTTCTATCGCAAATAACTCTGGGTGTCAAAGTAACTGTTAAATCAAGATGAAGGTAAATAAATAGTAGTATTAAAAAAATGAACAATAATGTTTTGCAATACTTCATTTAATGAGAATGATTAGATAATTGCTTATTTCAAACAATTTTGGCGTTTGGCCATTTTTGAGAATTTTATTTTGCATGCTTTTGGCCAGAAAAGTCTCCAACTATCTGGCAACCCTGCTCCAAACACACACGCATCATTGTGTGTGCGTGCTTTTATTAATATGTCTGTGCAAGTGTTCTGTTTTTTGTATTACGAGACGGGCACTTCACTCCCTAATCATTTTTATTTTCTTGTCTTACTTTTGTACATTTATTTTAAAAAAATTGTTCATACAATTACTGAAGGAATTCTGTTTTATTGATCCTATGCTTTAAATGATGGTCTGAATGTTTATTTTTCTTCGTCTTTTCAAATTGGCCGCTTGAGTTTGTCTTCGTCGTCGCTAATTTTTTTTGTTTCATGGTCAAGGCCATGTTTGTTTATATTCTTTCTTGCTACAAAATATCAAATTCTTTTTCATTTTCTCCCCTCCCTGTACACTTAAACTTTTACAACTACGCAAAATATTTTTTTTCTTCTCTTTCTTTTCTTTATTCTTATTTTTTTCTGTTTTTCAACTTGATTTTTTTTTTCAAAAAATACTTGAAGAAAAAAATAATAGGAAATTATTTGTTTTGCTCTAGTAAAAAAAGTCAAATAATTTATTAGACTAACTTACTAACTAAGCACTTACTTGTGATCAACGTCCTCAGTAAATTTGTAACTATTTATTTTTCTTTGAAATACAATTTAGTGAACGTTTTTCTCTATGTATTATTAACTGCATTTTGACGAAATATTAGTTTTTAAAACAAAAACAAACTTATCACTCCCCCTTTCTTTTTTAACTAAAACAGTTCTTTGCACAGTGTTGGGAAGGTGGTCCCATTTGTAAAGTTTCACACCCCTGCTCACTCGATATCTTGAAAGCAGCGTGCAAATAAAGTGAAATAAATTTACGTGTTTGATCTTCCGTGACAAAAAGTCGCCAATAATGGATTTAAATTTAGGAAAACGGATGACTCTATCGAAAAATAGTTTCACACCCTCACTCACTCGATATGTTGAAAGCAGTGCACAAATAAAAATAACTTAAGTATTCAAAGCAATAATAATGTAATTTGTCATTTTTAACATCGAGTGAGCGCGGGTGCAAAGATTTACAATGAATCGGGACCACCTTTCTTACATTGTGAGTAATTCCTTGTTTACGGGAATTTGTACGTAAAAACTGCTGGTTTTGTGATAAATTCGTCGCGATTTTATTTTTTCTGCTTTGTAAGCGCTTTTTTGTTGATAAATAAGTACATTTTTCAGGAAAAATAATTGATTATTCTCGGTAAACACTTATATCTTTCCATAAAATTTTACTGCTTCTAATCTTTCTAATGTCTCTCCAAAAAGAAAACTCAGATTTATTTGTAGTAAACAGAATTTCGGACACTTCTGACATATCACAATTTTTTTTTCGCTACCAATTTGTTTGCTTTCAATCTGTAACACCTTCCTCTCAACAGGGAATTTGTAAATTTTGAAAAGTTTTGATTGAAAAAAAAAAATTCAAGTTCTATAATGTGGAAAGGAGTCCTTTTTAGGGAAAAAAAGTTCTTTTCCCTGTTTTTATTTTCAAATGCCCATTTTTAACGAGCGTAAGCCACGACTGGCTGGAACTTATTCTTTATTCTGATCCGCACCAATTTGATTATTAATTTGTAAATCTATTTACTCACTGCCGGGGTAATCTAGCCTGAGTTATTTGTGATAAAAAGATGAAGGTAAATAGTAGCCAAAAAAACATCAACAAGGGAAAAATAAATCGTGTACACGGATGACGGAAACGACCCTAATTGAGGGTTCGTTTTCACATATTCATTGTGAATAGAACTTAGAAAAATAATTTTTTTCCAAAACTTACCAATTCCACAGATTCTAATGGATCGAAAGCACAAAAAATTAGTTGCGAAAAGTTTTTTTTTTCATTCAATTATAGGAGACTGTACCACGGCATGTCAGAAGTGTTGGATTTTGTTGTCTGAGTGATTTGTGTGGAAAAAAATGATGTTGAATTGATTTTCTATCAAATTATTGTTTATATGAAATGAATGTCAGAATCATTTGGTTGTGCTTTTTTTCTTTTTTTCTTCTGGCTTTTATTTTAGTAATTGATAAGTTATCTAAGGTTGACTCAAAATTTGTAAAATGTTTAGTGATGGATATGTGTAACCTTCGTATATTTGAATTATTTAAGTGACTTTATACACGCACTCATGTGATCTATATAGTATAAGTGTTCATGAAAGAACTCTGTTCAAAAGGTTGACAATTTCAAATATTTACTTGAAAAAATCACTTTGCGATGGAAATTAAGTTGTTTAGAACAATTATTTTTGTATATACCAAACCAGAATTTATACGGTTAGTAAATTGTGTGAGATTCAATTTCAAATAATTCATATTGAGATAAAATGGTGTCTAAGTAGCAGAGGTGTAATTTCTCTGAACTATATAAAATTATAAAAATGCCATTGAAATGACTCTTGGCTATTCTTTAATGAAACTGAAATTCATTTTCTGGGATTCATTACAGTTCTAACAACGTTTTATTCATCTTTGCTCTTACTTTTTATTATAAAACAAGAATGTTCTCTATAAATTTCATTAATCATCACATCTTTGTACACTTGAATAACTAACAATTTATATACTTTTGCTGAAGAATGAGTTCCTGGATTCCTTCAGTATTTTTGTTCACATAAGCACACAAAATGTATCCGTACCTCGCATAAATGAATCTTGGTAGCCTGTGTGTGTGTACCAGTCATACCATAATCATCATCATCAGTCTTTTAGCGTCCGTCGTTAGACATAGATCTTCCCCAGGATTTGCCACACTTCTCTATCATGGGCGTCACGGAGCCAGTACTTCCTGAACTTGTCTAGCTCGTCTCTCCATCTAACATTTTGCCGGCCTCGGTTGCGCATGTGGTCTCGGGGAATCCATGTTCATGTAAAAGTCAAACTATTTTTTGAGGTTAAATTTATGGGATTGAGGGACCACAATCCAAAATACTGTATCTATAAACAGATGCCCTCCTAAAAGAATAAAAAAACAAAATCAATGAATTACAGTTGTAATACTGATGTTTCTATGCACGAAAACAAATCTCAGTTACAGAACACATAAGGTCATTTAGCTCTCAGAAATTTGAAAAAAAATTTGTGCCGAATTTTACCCCCCCCTTTTTTCTTCTTGTTTATTTTATTTATCTATTTTTTCCCTCTTGTTTATTTTATTTTTTGTTGATGCCCAAGCTAACATTTCAAGTTATTGGTATTTTTTTCTGGTAAAAAATTCATCAAATGTTTGATTTGTCACACAAGTCTTGCTGATCACTGTAGTTGAGAGAAAACAACTGCCTGTCCAATCTAACCCTGTATTGAGGCAGGAAGGAATCAAAATTCTGTTATGCCATGAAGCAAGCGCTAATGAAAAAAGTAGATCAGTCGTATTAAAAAGGTTTTGACATTATGAAACTGATAGTAATAAAATATCATTAATGCATTTCTGGGTTACTATCCTCAGCTGTGTTTACAAATGGTAGGCAGATTTGTGTTATCTTTATTATAAGTAACCAAAATACACTGTAAGTACCCATTCAGAGATAAGGTAATCATAGTAAACTATTGGTAAATACATAATAATCTAGCTTATGTAAGAAAGGATGACATGATATACTGACCCAGTAATAAAATAGTCTTAATGAATTTCTGTCTAACTGCGTTGCTACTTGTTTACATGACTGGCAAGCAAATGAAACACAAATGTAACATTTTCCTAAGAAATACAACCACTCCTGGATTCAGGAGTAATGGTTTGTCTAGATAATGCAGGTCAATATCAAATGTAACAACCAGCATTTATAATAGCAATATAGCTTTATTTCTCTGTGAAATATTTAGGACATGTGTTTTGATGCATATAAAAATTATTTTTCTCATTGTAACATTTATGTTCAGGATAATATCTTGATTTACAAATGTTGATCTGTTGTCCTGAAGCCCTAATGTTGACTTGAGATATATGGTAATTATCTAAAATATTGGATTTTTTTTCTATAAAATTATCAGTACAAGATTTTGGCAGTGTTGGTCCAAAATGACCATAGTGACCCAAAAAGAACTTTGACAAAAAAAAAGGTTTTTAGGTGCTCCCTTATGGAAATTTTCAAGGTGGTAGCCCCCAAAACGTGACCAGGAGCACCAAGAGAATGCATATCTATCTATCTATCTGTCTGTCTGTCCGTCCGTCCGCAAAGAGAGAAGAATCTATAGCCAACTTGGCTGGTTTGAGGGTCTATGGTGGTTCCACATTTATCAGGAAACAGTGGTGTTGTGTTAAAAATGCATTTTCTATTGGAATTGTTCATGAAATCAAAGTTTAAATAAAACTCTATTGGTACAACCAGTGTGATGTATTACTATCAGCCTTGTTTGTTTTTAGAAACTGTCAAAATAGGTCTCTTCAGTTTTAAGTTGATCTGGCTGACTATGTATCGATGGGGCTAGAGGAACTGAAAATTCTTAATATTTACTCTTTAAGTCAAGGGAGAATATTTTTTTTATTTTTTTTTTTTTTCCTTTTTTTTTCTTATTACACCCCCCCCCGTTTCTCATTGGGGGTTTCAATATGCAATGTAAGTTTATGCTAAATTGATCCTTTAGTTTGTGTCATACTTGTTCTTCTGCAAATTCAGACTTTTTGGCGATCACTGCACAAACAAAGGTTGATCACCACACAGCATCTTGCCAAAAGACTTGTTTCCTAAGTTTATTATTTTATTTTCAAAGTGAATCAGTTCATCGTCTATTAAGGATAAAACTATAGTGAATCTCAATAATCATAAATGTTTGAGAAAGATGCTTTTTACTATTTTCATGATCAATGCACTACATCTTCCTGATGAAATTTATTTTGCCTTGACATTTTTTGATGGACTGGAAATTAATTTTGGCATCTGCCTCCCTCATGTGGTTTTCTTTCATTTTACTCTGATTGAAAACCTGACTTGATCTTGGAAATTCTTATTCAGAAAGAAAAAAAACAAACATTATACCCCCTTTATAACCACCATAGCCCGCATTGTCTTACCATTATGAACTGTCGACCAAAACTGTCAACATAGGTTTCTTCAGTTTTTAAGTGATTCTGGCTAGCTGGCTACACCAATGGAGCTAGAGAGCTGAAAATTTCAATATTTACTTATTATTTCTACAAATGAATTTAAATAAATTTTTTTTGAAGATATTCTTCCCTTAAGTAGGTTTTTCAGTGGGGTATTCAATTTATAATATAAGTTAATGCTAAATTGACGCCTCATTTTGTTCATTTTCCAATCTTTAATTAATCCCCCCCCCAGGCATGTCATGTCGCAGTTTCTATTGAGTGATTAACCAGACCTATTCTACGTACCTTATAATTTCATTCGGCCTCACTGATATTTCATATAGAGTGGTTATGGACGATTGATGATGAAAGACGCCCAGACCTCATCCATCCCCTGTGAAATTCAAACAAATGAACAAAGGTGTTCTTTACTGGTTGATCTTCCTTTAAATAATACAACCAGTATAACTATATGTTACTAACTTATCCAAATTTAGTGACAAAATATTTGCATCAATGACTTAACCCTTAGCTCCTGTGCTTTTGAATACTCAGTATGTGAGCTCCTCTGGGGGAAAAGGGAAAAACTTGACAAGTTTTGTTCATTGACTAAAAAGAAAAAAAAACAAACTTACTTGTGCATTCCTCCTCAAATCATATTATTTTTATGTAAACAGATTTTCGGCAATATTTTATCTTTTGTTTCTTTGGATCAGTTTTGTTCCGAAAACCTTTCTTGAAATATCTGTTTATATAATGTCATTATGTGTTGTTGTTTTGTTTTTTAAGCTTTCTTCTAACAGATTTTTAAAAATTTAAAAAGAAATAACTTAAATTGCTTGTTTACCATTCAGATACAAAATGAGTTTCTTTAAAGCCAAAGATAGTATGGTCTAAGTTCATGATAGCTGGAAATTGATGTGGAATTTTTTTCTCTGTTCAAAGTTGAGGTTAGAACTCAATGGTAAAAATACACATTGTTCTTTAAATGTATAGAATTTTAAATTCACATTACTACTATAACTGATATTGCTTTTGGAAAATCAGTTCCTTAGTCTCTCTTTTGAGAAAAGTTCAAATTTATTGAAGTTAGTATATTTTTGATTTTGATGTTTTTTTTTTCTTTTTTTGTGATGTTTTGCAAATGAGATTTTACTTTCAACCAGTTTTGTCTGTGCCCACTTTGCACGAACTACATTGTGTCGCAGTGAAGTTTACACTTTAATTACTGCTATTATGATTAATCATCGGTAATCTTGCTTATATCACTTACTGTGACTGTAATTTCTGCTCTAAAAAGTACCATTTCCAATCTGCATCCTGTTTTGTATTTCATGATAGCAGTTTGTCTCACAGCCTTTATTCATTCTACACTTGAATAAATCTTTCCCACTCAAAATGGCCATTTCTAAACTTGAACATTTTTTGTGATGTTTATTCATGCTAAGTAATAATAGTAATAACAACCCTGGTTGATGTAGGGTTGTACCCCACCCAAATCTTTTTATGATTTGAGATGATTACTGCAACTTTTGTATTGTATAAATGAAAAACAATGATATACATATAATCTTTTGTATGAATGTATTTATTAAAATGAATAATCAAGTCTGGAAACTGGAGGGACTTCTCTACATTGTTTTTGTAGGAATGAGGTGGAAAGGTGAATTTAACTAGAGAGCACTCAGAGAGCACATACCTTTGCCAACCCTAATGCCAGGGGGAAAAATTGTGCATGGATCTGCCCTCAAAATTATTCAGTTCTTCCATAGTCTATTTCCACCCTTCCACAAAATAACATTGGAATTCATTGAGAACTTTTGGAAATATTGTGTAGACAGACAAATAAGAAATTCTGACAATATGTGGTCTGAACATATAACTACGACGTAGGGGAGGTAAATGTTCATGGATCTGCTCCAAAATTCTATCGATTCTTCTGTAATGTATTGTCCACTCCTTTACAAAATGTCATTGAAATTCATTGAGAACTGCTTGAGATATTGTGTGGACTGGGTGTATGCATAAATGTAATTAAAAAGACCAAAAAATCTTTCAATCAAAAAATGATTCCTGGATCCGACCCAAAATTTTACCACCTTTCTCTTGCCCCTTACCCACCCTTCCACAAATTGAAATCCACTCAGTACTCTCAAAGGTTTCGTATGGATAGACAAACAGATGTGACCTCATATATGTACCACTTTTCAACTTTGTTGACAGAGGTAAACAATGTTCTAAAAATTCTCAAATGCAAAAAGCATGAATGTTACATTGTCAGCAAAAACGTTGTGATTTCACGTTTACAAAATGAATGAATCTTTAAAGATCCATTTTCAAATGATTCTTTTGTTATTTTATTCACTTTTTTGATTCTCCTCTTTGCATCTTTCAGATGAAAAAGAGATGGACAACAAAAATCTTTCTTGTTCTCATGATCCAGATATAGATGATCCGGTAAGTTGATGGATTTCATAGTTCCCTTTCAATATTTAAAAGAATTCAAACAAGTGGTGGGTTTTTTTTTTTTTTTTCTTGAAACGTTTGCCATTCTAGCTGCAGAATTTAGAGTAAGTGTTAGTAATAAAATAGTTCCTTTAGCCATCGGGCATTTTAAAATGAGGAAGTTAATAATTGTCTATTTACCATTTCATATATTAAATTTGGAATACATTCAACTTGATTTTAATGAATCTTGCAAATAGGTCTTATCAGGTGTGAAAATTCAAAATAACTTGAAATTTTAAATAGAATCAGCTTCAATCAGTCAGATTTAATATCAGGAAAAATTGATTTGATTACAAATATCCTCCTGTGGTGTGACAGTATAATGTAATACCAATGAATCTAGTGTTAAGTTCAATTACAATCAGTATTAGATGAGAGCAGTGTTCCCATCTATTTACAGGGGTGCAAGAATAGGATGGCAAACAAACTTTTTTTTTTTTTTTTTCCTCCCCTGTTTTTATTTCTGATATATACAACTTATATTTTTGTTGGTCTCTTTTGTGCTGAGGTATGCTCAGTTATTGTGCATCAAGTTATCTGAGTGCCAAAAGTCTGCTGGGAAGACTAGCTCTGAGATCTCGGGTCACAATTTTGAAATGATCAAAATATGTTACCACCAACATAAAAATTAGTTTTCTTCAAAAAAACTACTGCCCACTTATATTTGCAAATCATCCACTAGTGTTCTTTATAATGCAGTCATTGTTGGTTATTACCTGCAGATACAGCAGATATATTTTCAACTTGAAAATATTAACGTTTTGTTTTAAAGACCAAGAACGTCTGATTCTGAATTCAATGGATTATCTTCTAGAAATTCTAAAATCTCTCCATTTTTACAATTAAGAAAAATTGTAATGGAGACTAAATATGTAGCATATTATAAATTATGAATATTAAGATAGAATTTTAAACTTAATGGGCATTGTATAAAATCTTAGTTTTGTTCAATTTGGATGTAGTAAGAAGTTGTTCAAGTGGATAGCACTGTTACAAGTTTGTATGTAAGTGTCTGTAGATAGATGATGCATTTGTGAGTTCTTCGTTGCTTTTATGTAGTATTGTAATCACAACGGAGTAGGAAGAGAATGCGTTATCATTAGTGAAGGATTGATTTAAGGTGATTAACACATTGTTACCTTTATGTAATTTGTTTTCTTTCTTCTAATGTTCTATGTGTCCTTAATTCCTTTTCTCATCAAAGTATTTGCTTGAAGACTTATATTATTCTTTATTTGTATAACAATTGAAAGATTTTATACATAATTTTTTTTTGTACTTCGGAATATAACCCTATTTAATGTATTGTTTTCTGTGAATAATTATACTACATTTTATTAACTATCATTTGGGACGAAGTAGTTTATGCAGGTATACCTTGCTTTTACAATAGTAATCACTTGGCCTTGTGCCATACTAAAATAAGCTTTGTAGATATCTATATTCTCTCTGAAAAATAATGTCCTAAAAGAAAAACAGAATATTAATTGCTGCTGTATTTAGATATGTCAAACTTCTTTTTTTTTTTTTCTTTTGTTAGCCATACTTGTTGCAGTAAACATGCCAACACTTGAGTTCTCTTTCTCTGTGCTTTTTCCACTTTCAACTTAGGAGAAAAATGCTTCTTATTTTGTTCATCCATATTTATGATCTTGTTGGAAAACAGATTGATAAAGCTTCACAACATCATATTTCAAGTTTGACATTTTACTTGAAAATGAAGTAAAGACAAGCCTAGCTGCTGTAGGATTAGACTCCACTTGAACTTCTATTCTGAGTGAAGCCGATCAGTTGGTTAGGATTTCAAATCCTGTTAGGGAAACGTTTTTTTTTATGTAGGGGGGAATCTACTTGTTTATTAGAACGAAAATAAGCCCTTGCATATTTTTAACATACATTTTTGTAGACTTGTAAGACTTTTCAATTTATGTTGATAAGAGACATGACTACCAATCAGTTGGTCATGGTTTCAAATCATGGTAGGGGAATGTTGATTTTTACTCCCCTTAATTTGGTGAGGATTGTTCTTGTTATAGTAAGAAAAATGAAGTTAATCCAGGTTTGGAGTATGACTAAATTGTTCTGCTTTATTTAATATGAGCTTCAGTTTATTTGTTTCATTTTTGGCATTGGAATTGTTTTTGTAAACAAACATTTTGTTTACACAAATCTTCAAATAAGTTTAACCTGTAATTTTTAACTGCTTCTGTATGAAGTGTCGACCTCGGGTAGGTGGGTTGCATGCATACCAAAATAATTGGATTTATTAAGTAACACTAATAAGCCTGTTGGACATGGACAATTTTGGTCATTGGAAAAAAAAAAGAAAATAGAAACCAAAAATGTCAATAAGTTTTTTTCAGTTTTGTAGTTGGTCTGGCTGACTGACTACGTATCTTGCATACTGGTTGTAACAATGTTTTTTTTTTTTTTAAATTTTTTTTTTTTTTCATTCATTTATTTATTTGAAAACAAAAATTCTTCCCCAAATATGTGAGGGGCTCAATTAGCAACGGATATTTATCCTAAACTGCCCCCTTAGTTTGTGTCGGTCAATGTTCACGCTTGTTTTTTTGAAAATTAAGACTTTTTTAGTGATCAATATTGCACAAAAGATGAGATTAGTAACTTATTTCATAATTGATTACCCTCAACGTGACATGCTGACGGAAGACATTGGTCATGTGGTGGTTTCTATTGAGTGACTAACCAGACCGGTTTTATTTATTTTTAGTATGGAAATTTTGTATTTCATTTATTTAAAATGAAGTTCCCTCATATTAATGTATTTCTGACTGGGAGATTGTAAATATGTGTGTAGTAGAAAGTAAGCTGTTGGATTTGATCAAATTGAAGCAATCATAAAATTCAATTGAAAGAAACAATTATGAATGCTTGTATCTTTCAATAAAATTCCAATCTCTTTATAAACATGCCTTGAGCAAGTCTATTTTGTGTTAGCCAAATATCCAACCCTGGGGTTATCATTGAATCTAGCAAGTGCAAAATCAAACCAATGAATTTTGAGAAAATTTCCAATTTATTATGATTGTGTTTTATTGAATTAGAGATGTCATGAATGTACAGAAAATGCATGTTCTTTGCCTTTTTTTTTTTTTTTTTCTTAGAATCATTGTTAATAATTGATATGAATTAGAATGAAGTAATTTTTATTTTTAATGCTATTTAATTTCTTTGATTCAATACCTTCTGTTCTTATGCAGCACTAATGACATTGATGATGGCTTAGATTAGAATGTTATATAGATCTGAAATGAATTCAAATTTCCATAAATGATGTATTTTTGACTTGTTTCTTCACTATGATTGTCTTCTCTTTTAAGGATGATGATCTTGATAATGTCAGTGAAATAAGTGATTTAGCAGGATTGGACGAAGATGCATGGAGGCCGGTTTCAGGTTGGTTTTTGAATTCATTTATTTATTATGCGACTCTGGGCATCTCCAATTATGCACAATGTTTACTCATCAATTTCAAAACAATTACAAAATTTATAAAAACATATTCAATCTATGTAAATACAATCAAATATCTACAATTCACAGATCAGATTCCAAAAGTCCCTATAAGCTGATGCTTTTTCCATAATTTTTAAACTTATCTAAATTATTTTAAAAACTTTTTACACTATTGTTACTAGAAGATATCTTAGCTGAATTTTCAATTAACCTTTTCTTTTTTACTGCTTTTATACACATTTTATGTACCAATTTTTTGCATAATTATTTCACAAAAATCAATGATTTATCCAACTGTTTTCTTTACCAAAAAAAGATGCAGTCAGAAGTTTTCAATCTGTGATAAAATGCTTTACCTTTGTTTTCTTCCACTGCAGGCCCATTAAACTGGGTTCAGCGTCAAATGAGCATGGGTCGAGATCCCAGGATGCTGTTTAAAGAGTTAATCTCCCCTGACACATTCATTCCGCCAGACTTAGATGAAATGACTTTGTGGGGCTTACTTGCAAATTTCATCACAGAACCACCGAAACGCAAAAAACTCAATCATATTAATACCATCGATGATGTTGTACAGTTGCTGAAGACATCGAAAAAAATCATGGTATTGACTGGAGCTGGGGTAAGTAATATATATATATATATATATATGTGTGTGTGTGCATTTTTTTTTTTTTTTTTTTTTTTTTTCAAATTTAAAAAAGAATTTTAATTTAATGTGGAATTTTGTATTTAGGAGATGAAACCAGGTTAGGTTTTGCTGAATCTAAAAAATATGAACTTGCTAAGTTGTAAAATTATTGTTAGATTATCAATAGCAGTTATACCAATATCTAGGTTAATATAATATACTATCATAGTACCCCTGAAAGATGACTGGATTATTTACGTATGAATAAATTATACAAATATATGTAATTTAGTATACATGTATTTATTTCAAACAAAATGGGGTGTTCATTTTCTTGTAAGTGAAATAAGAACAGAAAAACTTGAATTAAATTGGAGAGAAAATCAGTGAATCTGGATCAAGTTGTTGAGAGAAATATATTTGTACATTTTATTAAAAAAAAAATTTTAATATCTATTGAGACTGTCTGACAAATGGCTTGCGTAGTAGCAGTTGGCAAGTAAAGTCCAAATTGACTGTAGAGTATTGAGTGGGGAATATCAGAAGGCAGCCATGTTGTTCATTTGTCATCTATCTTTTAAATTATAGAAAAAAATGCATCATGGATTTATAAAATCCTTCTCTATTTTTACAGTGACTGAACGAACAAATGAAAAAACCAACAAATTCGATTTGGGCTTTTATGTAATAGGATTCAATGTATGTACTATGGAAGTTATAAAATGCTCAGAATGATTTGAAAAAAACAAAACAAAATGCTAATGTTATTTCTCTGAACAATATGAAAAGCTTTAAATACAATTCAGCATAATCTAATGTTGGAAAATAAATGCTGGATTTGCAATAGAAAACAAAGTAGAAATCTTGAAATGTTTGCCAGACTTATTGCCAGATATTTATATTTTGGGTTTCCATAAAAATAGAAGAGGCACATGGAAGATGATTCCATGCCAAATATACAAGGTCTGTCCATAAAGAAACCAAACTTTCAGTACGGTGCACGAATGAGATGTTTCAGAGTGCTCATTACTGAAATATTACATACCAAAAAAGCTGCCTGAAGCTACTTCGTTAGTGTGCCAGAATGTATGTGTGTCTAGTGCAGTGGGCTTTTTTTTTTTTTTCCCCCCTCTCCATGTGAAATAAAGCATCTTGAAGAGGAACATGTTAGTATAAAATTTTGTTTCAAACGAGGAAACACTTTTTTGGAGACAGTTTTCCTGTTGCAAAATCAGATGTGTCTAAGAGAAAAAAACTCTCCAATTTTGACAGCTTGAAGGTTTAACTTAGCCTTGAGATTCTATCTCCATTACCATCCTGTGTATGAGTTGTCTCCCCTCCTTTTAAAACATTTGCTTGGTTCACAAGTTTTAAGTAAGATTATCTAAATAGGTTTTCTTAGGTTTTGCTACAGGGAAATCTTGGCTATTCAATATGGTTGATTTTCATTTCCTTCATCATCATCAGCTTTTTAGTGTCTGTCGTTGGACATTGACTTTCCCCAAGATTTGCCAGATCTCTATTGTGGTGCCTATATGTCTTGAACCGGTCTACATTGTCACACCTTGTCTGTTGACCAGTTTTGCATATGATCTCTGGGGATCCTTATTTTGATTTGTAATGTCCAGGGATTTTCTGAAATTCTTGCAATATGATGTCTCCATTGCTATTTGAGTTTTCTAACGGATTCTATGATATCTCTTGACTTCTGTCTTTTATCTAATATGCTGTGCTGTCTTGTAATCCCTCTATGTGAAGCCAAGCATTTTTCTTAGACTGAGGATAATTTAGCATCATCAGTGCCGAAGTGTGCTTTGTTGTTGTTGTGGTATGTATAAACCAAGAGTAGAACAATTGCACTGCTGGAGAGCAGATATTAACCATAGCTGTGTATGGAAGATAAAATGAAGATAGGGTGTGAATTTCAAAAAGGGGAATTATCTATGTTGTTTGATGCTTAAATAGCATAAACGTTACCATTCTTTGGTGCTGAATGTGTGAAGCAGTTTGCAGAATATAACTGCTTTTTACTTTATTTCCCCTAGAACATATCCAAAATTTCTATGAATTTTACCAAAAAATATATTTCAACTTCTGAATGTTAATTTAGATCAAATTTGAAAAATTAATCCAATGGCTATTGCAGATCCCCAATGAAGATTAATCTTTACTTGGAGAACATTATATCTATCAATTTGAGTTTTGTATTTATATTGTTGCAGCAGTCAGAGAAAAATCTCTGAAAAAAAATTGATAGGAATGTTGAAATTCTGTATTCTTCTAGATTAAATTTTTTTCAAATGTAATGTTCATTTTTTGATACCTTTTATTATTTACTGTTACCTTTTTTGTGTAAAATACATTTTTCTGTTGCAATACTGAATAGTGATGAATGTTACTTTATATTTTTATTGATGGAATTTTAATAGGCAATAAAATTGTAACTACCATATTTTCCAGCTTATAAGACACACCACCACTCAATTTTTGCTGGCATACTCTTGGAGAAAAAAAGAAGCACCCTTTTTTCCCCCCTGATCTTCATAGCCCCCCCCCCATTATCGGGTTATTTCATTTTGCTCTATTTTATTCATATCTTCATGAAACTTCATAGTGACTGGCTTATAGAGCTACAATGTTTGGTTTTTATTTATCTTTTTTATTACATTATTTGCATAGCAGAGTAATGTAAATTGATAATGTTCACCTCCCGAAACAGAAATTGGAAAAAAGCGTGTCTTATTTGCCATAAAATACGGTGCTTTGGATATTTGTTCTTATTTATCTATATCTTTCAAGAAACAATTTTTTTTTTTTTTCCTTAACTTGGTGCACTTTTTAAATGGCTTCATAAAGTCTTTAATTATATAGAAACTGGAAACGTGTAGATGATATTAATCGTTTGTTTTATTCTTTAGGTCTCCGTTTCCTGTGGCATTCCGGATTTCCGATCCCGTAATGGAATCTATGCTCGTCTTGCTGTGGACTTTCCAGATCTCCCGGATCCTCAAGCAATGTTCGACATCAATTATTTCAGGAATGATCCGAGACCATTTTTTAAATTTGCTAAGGTAAAGAAATTTTCACTTTATTTATTTATTTATTTATTTATTTATTTATTTTTTTTTTCTCAATGGAAGAAATAGTTGAAAAAATTTTGTTCATTTTTAATAGAATAAAAAGTCCCTTCAATATTCTCATTTATCCTTCCATGATATAAAAAAAAAGTTACAGATTTTTTTTTTTTTTTTTTTTTTCCAGAAAAATTCAAGTTTTGAGTCAGCATTATGTAAATTTCAGTTTGTGTTTCTAAGATATTTCTATGCTTATCTTTTATGAAAAGGTTCACTTGAATTTTGCAGTTTGTATATCATTGAATTCTGTAAATACTTATGTGTTGCATTTTTGGTCAATCGAAAGAATTTCCAAGTTCTTTCACTTCAATTGCCATTTAGGTATTTTAAGGCTTTATACGTGTGAAAAAGTGTTTGGAATTAGGAAACGATAAAAATCATTTTTTCAGGAAATTTACCCTGGTCAATTTGAACCCTCAAAGTGCCACAAATTTATCAAATTAATTGAAGACCACGGCCGATTACTTCATAATTACACTCAGAATATTGACACACTGGAACAAGGAGCTGGCATCAAAAAAGTGATCCAATGTCATGGTGAGTGTCCAATTACCATTTCTCATTTAGTTTCTTTTTTCTCCTTTTTCTCTTTTCATGCCTTTTTAGTTTCTTTTATAAATGATTCACTGCTACTGTTGCAGGTTCTTTTGCAACTGCCACCTGTATGAATTGCTCTTTTAAGTTGAGTTCAGAAGCTATTAGGGAAGACATCTTCCAGCAGGTAAATTGTCTTTTCATTCTTTTGTTCATTATCATTTTGATTATATTATCATTTCACAATGTAAGTAAATTGAGAAAGAAATAGTCAAATATTAAATATTTGCTTCAAAAAAGTAATTTTTATATTTATTCATACATAGCAGCTTCATAGAATAGATTTGATAAACATTTCGGTAAGAGTTAGTTTCTTGTTCATGAACTGACTATCGAAGGTAACCGATTACGGAATAAAAGCAGAGAACTTTACCATTTTAGAACTATATTTTATCAAATTTAATCATTCATATAATTTAGCATTAGTTTTAGGGTTTGGGTTGCAAGTAAATATAACTTTTTTTTTTTTTTTTTCAATAATTATGAAATTAAAAAGAATGTGCTTTAGTTTTAGATTCAAGGGAAAGATAGAAGTTCAGTTGGTTGCGTTTTGTATGTATTGGAATTACTCAATATTTAAGACTAGGAAGAAATATTATTGGTTTGTTTGACTTGTTTATTGTGAAATATGCTAAAGACAAGCAGAAAAATCAATTTTTCTGAGTACTTCAAGTAGTTTTCTTGAATCAGAAAAAAAATTCTTTCAATCAAAGACTTCTCAGAAATTTAAAATAAGTTACGTTCGCAATATTAGTTTAAATAAATAATAATCTTAGTTTTGTTTTGAAATGAATTAAGTCTGGATCTCTTACGTATGATTGAGCTTTTGTTTTTTTTCTTTTCTTTTTTAAATTTTGAATTCATTATAGCATTTCATAGAAAGTTTACTTGCATGAAAATATTTACTAAACTTATTTTAGGCCTCAATTGTGGAGCATCCATTAAGGATTTAACTTTCAAGCAAAAGCTTACTGGTTTAACTTGCTAACCATCATTGCTCTGTGGCAGGCACCCAAGTTTATTTGGATGGACTCGGACTTGTCACTTGAAAGATTTTAATGTTAATGATGTAGTACATAAACTTTGAAAGACATTCTCCCATTAAATAAACTGTAATGGATCAAATCATTATTATTTAGAAACTAATATTTCACATTATTAATTTTTATGCTACTATTTGTTTTTGTCTTAATTGTTGTTTCTTTTTTTTTTTTTTTTTCTTCTCCTCTTTTTTTTCACAACTAAATTTGAGCTGGGTTCTCTCCAGCAGTGAGAGTGGATGAATTAACAGCATGGATCGGAATAAATTCCAGACAAGAATTAAACTCACAACCATCTACACTATAGAGTGGCTCGCTTAATGTGCAAATGCTATTACCACTAAACTCATGGAATTCAGTAGCAAGTCCCAGTTCAAATCAAACCCTTAAACTCACTCTCTATCCCAATCTGTAGAACTGAACCACTGGCATGGACCGTTGTGAGCTCAGTTCTTGCTGGGAACTTATTTTCTATTCAGATCCAACTCTTAATCTGTTTATTCATTGCTGAAGAGAACATGGCCCGAGTTTACTTGTAATATAAAAGCGACAACTATTAAGATGTAAAAAAATAGTAAATAGTTAAATAATGATGATATACAATATTGCATTTAATCAAATGAAAAATAATTCATGTTTAGTTTGATATTTCATTTTCAATTTTTTTTTTTCCCCTTTTTTAAAAATTGTTAGTCAAATGTCAAACGGGAAAAGTATTCTGGTACTAAATTGAACCTAATTGTATCCTTCAAGAGATATAACCAATGAGATTTTTGTCACATTTTGTAGAAAATATAAGTAAAATGTCAAAATGGATGTTGATTTTCTATATGATACTAATAACAATCAATCTGATATTTGAAAAATTTTTTCAGGTGATTCCCAAATGTCCAAAATGTCCCCCTGATTGCACTACAGCTATTATGAAGCCAGATATTGTGTTTTTTGGGGAAAACTTACCAGAACTCTTTCACCATCAAATGGCTGAAGATAAAGGCCAATGCGATTTATTAATTGTTATTGGTTCGTCAATGAAAGTTCGGCCAGTCGCATTAATTCCCAGTGAGTATTACAATTTTGTCCAATGTAATCACACCCTACGATGCGATTTTTGTTCCTGGGTAATCAGTGTCATTTTCTGATTACTCATGTGTTAAAAGTATAGGAAATTACTATTATTCCCTTCAAAATTTGCTTTTGTGGCCAGGATAGTGATATTCATTTTACTTACTTCATGTAATTCAAAATGTACGAATTTGTCTGTTGTCCAATTGAAAGTAAGCAGATTTCGTATTGTCATTTTGGTCACAAAAGCAAAGTTTGGAGGGAATGAGTGACATTTTCTATACTTTCTATACATAATCAATCAGAAAATAATTCATTATCCAAAACTAAAGAAAAGTTAGAAAATATTTGCACAACTTAAACAATCAAAAGGTATCTTTTTTTTTTTTTTCTTTCAAGAAAAAAAAAAAAAATCACTAAGCCAATGATGATGGTCTAAGATATATGTATTTAAGAAAATGGACATTTCGGTCCAACAGAATGAATTATAAATTGCGACATATCATACAGAAACTTAGCTGAAATGATTTCCTGTTGTTACACCGTTAATGTCATTTAATTTAGACAATGTAAATAGAATAAACAATTAAAGAAAATGGAGCTGGTGCAGGAATTGAGCTTGCCACCGTATAAAATATGCAATTTATAAGTCATATATATTTATAAATTGCGTTATATACATAAGTGATGTCAATTGTACTGATAATGGCCAACATCTACTTGGGAAGATGGCACCACTGAAGCCATTTATCTAAGATAATTAAATAACTCCCTCATACTCTGGCTGTGCAAGTAGTGCCAAACCATGGAACCATCAATGAATTTAAATAACAAATTAGTCTTCTTGGATGTCCAGGTAATTCATATGAACTTGGGATCGAGACATCTGTAAGTTGACATTTTCTTG
The DNA here is from genome assembly GCA_963457665.1 of Thysanoteuthis rhombus. Classification (NCBI taxonomy): domain Eukaryota; kingdom Metazoa; phylum Mollusca; class Cephalopoda; order Oegopsida; family Thysanoteuthidae; genus Thysanoteuthis; species Thysanoteuthis major. The sequence goes on along the minus strand of OY735231.1, from coordinate 22,282,060 downwards.
ACACTTCTTAAACCTTGATTCCTGTCACCTACAGGGTATGAAGAAAGATTATATATTTTACACAATGCTTAGCAAAACACATGGCAACTGAGATGGCTATTAGTGTGAAATGATCCATGTAATGGGTACCTGCCAAAGAAATAACTTGTGTCTATAATATTAGCATCCATCAGCAGATGTATAAACTTCAAGGCTGAAAACCAAATTACCCTACCATACATCTGTATCTGTAGGCTTTACGATATTCAGAAGCAGCAGCACTCTATGCATCCATCTCCTGAACATTAAATCTCCATTAGAAACAAAGATTGTATACAACAGAGCTTTCCAAACCATGTCTTATGACACTTTAGTATCACCGATATCCTCTTGGTGTGTTGCTAAATGAAGTATAATTTTACACGTCTTTCAAAAAATACTTCCAAACTGGTGGAATGACATTATATACTTGGCTTGGTTAACAAATCCCTGGTAATGTGTCCTGAAAAATTGTATTTTTAAAAAGTGTGTCGCCAATGAAAAAAATTTTTGAAAACTCTGTTATACAACATCCATGCAACTGTGACAGAATACAAAGGTGAAACCAGCTGCCCCCTTAAAATAAGGGTTGATGAACATTAAGCAGCCATAGTCTGTGGAGAAACTACAGAATTCGGAATGCTAGATCGCATAAGGAGAGAAAAGGGACCACACCAGTACATATTAAGTAAAGTTTAAATTAGCAGATTGGAAGAATTTGCTTGTATATTACACTCAAAAGAGCTGATATGTACTGTATTTTTTAGGAAATGAAAATATTTAATTTATTGAAACATCCTGCGCCTCTTGTGTTTGGGACCCAAATTTGAAAAAAAATTTTCCACTGTCTCAAAAAAGTAAAATTGGAATGTAAAGGGGGGAAAAATAGGACAAACGAAGGGGACAAAACGTAAAGAAATCAATGAGGAAAGAAATTTGATATTGATTTTTTAGTTTTTTTTTTTTTTATGGTAACTTTCTTTCAGTTTGATTGAAAGAAAAAAGCTACTGTAAAAATTAAGATGATGGTAAAAAGTAAAAAAGAATAACTAATAATGATTTGTAATAATTTCTTTTATTTTTAAAAGATGAAGTATCTCGTGTATGAGTGTTGAGAAAAGGTTACTGCTTAACATTGAAGAGTTGGATGCATACGACAAATGATCGATTGATAATCATGTTATCTGATTCTAATATTAGCAATTTCGTTTTTAGTCAATTAAAATTAGTTCTGATAATACTGTTCAATTGAAAAATAATATTTTTATTCTGGAGTTGGGCTAGGTAGAGGTTAATTGAAACCCATTTGGAGGCTGTCTGGTTAATTCATTAGCCTATGAGAGATTGTGACATCACTTGCAAGATTTAGTGTGTGATTTATTTTATTTCATTTTTTTTCAATTAAAAAGATTTTCTTATGAATTTTTTTCATTTTATTTAGTTCAATTCTATAAGGTGGCATCATATATTCTGTTAAATATGGTAAGTCATGCTTGAAAATGAACAACCATTTAATCAGAAACAAGATACATAAGGCCTAAGGCTTTTAAGTTCCATTGCAGAATATAATCGGGTTTATATGATTGTTGGTCCCTACTGTAAAGTTTTTTCTTTCTACTGTTGTGAGTTCAATCCTTAGACTGGGCATTGTGGGATTGCACCAGTTGGGTAGAGGAAAAGGGTGGTACGATGAGCAAGAACAATTAAGTCCTAGGGAGGATTTGACAAAAATGCAATGGCTGAAACAATGAAAGGATTCTGTTTGAAATTCCCTGGAGATTGTTGCCTGCAACAAATACTTGAAGAAGGCTGGAGAGTTCCCTAGCTGAAGTGCTGTGATAAAAGCAATAAGATGAAGATGCTTGTCTCCCTTGTTACTATGGTCACATGGATTTTGATTGTTACAATAATCTCTATTTTGGAATGAAATTTCATGCATTGCATCAAGGTTTTTGGATTGTTTGAACAATCTCTTGGAAAATCTCTTTGCAAGGATTACAAAAATCTTGGTTGATTTGTGTGTTTACATGTTGGGAAATAGCTATACATCTTATCAGCATGATTTTGAGTACTAAATATCTGGATTTAAAGACAGTAAAGTCACTAGATAACAGAAAAGTAGATTAAATGTTTATTTAAATTTTAATTAGATCTATTGTTCCAACCAAAAGACTTGTCAGGTTAATATTTTGAACTCTAATATTAAAGTTGGAGATCTAATTGCTGTAGCTATGCCTTGGTTTTTTATTCTATTTCACTTATTAAAGAATTACAATTTGATAAAATTCATTTACAACAATATGGAAAGCTAAGAATAAAACAATATAATAAACAAGTAATGGACCATTGAAAAAAAAAATGAGCAAAGATTGGAACATTTATAATAAAGAAATAATAAAACATAATTAAATCATATCTATTAAGACTAACATAAGCTATAACAATTATATTGTAGTTTACAGTACTAGAATGGATCTTAATTTAAATACCTATGGCATAAGGCTTAAAATTTATGTATATATTAAAAATTTTGAAAGGCAATTGACATATATACTTTAGTATGCACATATAGTTTGTCTTGGAAGCTGCTGCCTCCGCAGTAGCAGAGATTTGTGCACTGGAGACTGGCTTTGTAATACTTGCGAACACCTTTGCATGTTTTTTTTGCTGTTGTAATGTATCAGTTTATAGCATGCATCTAGAGCTTGTCCTGTAGTTGTCCCCTTGGATTTCCATGAGCCATCTATTTCCATCCAACCTCAGAAAAGCAGAAACATTGTTTTTGACATTTGAAGGAAAAGGGAAGTAACCTTGTAAATTCAATTGAAGATTTTCCTTGCTGCATTATGTAATCCTCTAAAAGTGTTCTTATTGAAGTTTTATTAAACAAGCAGCAAATAAAAATTATATTTCTTCACAAATTGATTTGAAGAAACCTTTGTTTATCACAATGCTAATTTCATAAAAGTTTCAGTTATGTATTAGTGAATGTGCGTGAGAAGTGCCCAACGAACCATTTTTTAAAAGTTGATATTTTTGTTATTTTTGAAGATACAATGTTCAGTTTTTTATCTTTGAAGCTCAAACATTCTGCATTATGATCCATAGAGTTCAAGCTTTAAAAGCTCTGAAAATAACATAAATCTAAAAAAAAAAATGGTACATTGAGCACTTATAATGCGTGACTAATCATATTTTTCATTTCGCATTTTATAGTGACGTTTCCTTTTACACCTCTCTACTTTTTTTATTATTTATGCCAACCTTTTCTGATTTGATTGAAAAATTTTGTGTCTTTTTTCATTTGAAAAAAATATTCATGAATAATGCTCAAGTCTTTTGTTTTTTTTTTTTCTTTTTCTTTCCAGATTACATTCCTGCCCATGTTCCCCAAATCCTTATCAATCGAGAGCCACTCAGCCACATGACATTTGACGTTGAACTGCTTGGTGATGGTGATATTATTGTAAATGATCTCTGCAAACGTCTTGGTGACGAATGGAGAGAACCATTTTGTGATTCTGGCCCTGTTTCTGTACAAATCACAAAAGACCAGCTAGAGACATCACCATCATCCCCTTCAAAGATTTCAGAAAAGTCGTCACAGAATCAGTCTTCTGAAAAGAGTGTTCAAAATCAAAATAAGACAGAAAATAGTAAAGGATGTCCAGTTACTGAGAATGATGCAAAGTTATCTGAAAATGGACAAATAAATTCATCTTCATGTAAAAAGAGTGCAGAAAATGGTTCTTGTAGTGAAACAAAGACTCCAAATGATTCTGGTATGTGGCTTCAATCTAGTTGATACTTATAGAACTATTTTCTTCAAGGACAATTTATTTATATACATATCAAGTTTTAAAAGGATCTCATTTCAAAATATAAGCTCCTCAGTCATTGAAACATTAAAAGCAAATTTTTTCTTTTTTTGTCAATCTTTATTTTTGTTGGTATCCATATGTTGCACCGAATCAGTAAATTACCTATATGTTTATGTTGAGATTTAGTATTTAAAAGTAAATAATTATGTACTTTCAATTTCATCAATTTCTTTTAATCTTGAGGATATAAAACAATTTAAAAAAAATGTTTTTTTTTTTCTTCCATGCAATCAGAAGTTATTGTAACAAAAGTGAAATCAAACTTTTTTTTCCAAAAATGAATACGTAGTTTTATTTTGATCAAAAATATATTCAATCAAAACATGGATATAAAACAAGTATTTTTTTTTTTTTTTTTATCAAAAGTTAATATAATGTGAAATCATTCATCCCCCGCCTAACAAAAAATAAGTAAATTTCGCCAATTAGGCAACTTTGCCAATTTTGCATAACTTATATTCGTTTATCAAATTTTAAAAAGGATTTTTTTTTTTTTTTTTTTTTTTAAAATATAAATTCTCGAATCATTGTAATTTAGAAAGGAGATATTTTGATCAATTTATTTAAATTTGTTGTTTGCATCTATTAGAACTTGAGACATTTTTTTCAAATATTGTTTTCATATTCAGATATGCATGAGTTTAATTCGTTTGAATAATAATTTTTTTTCTATCCATCATATATACAATACAAAAGTTGCAATAATCATCTCCAGTCAAAATGGAATTTGAAGTTGTGTTTTTCTATTAAATATTCAATCAAGCTTAAAAGAAAATAAATCCGTATATTTATGTTTCCTGTATTATGTTAGAATTTGGCTTTGAATTATTTGATAATTTATTCATTCCTTTTTTTTCTTTCCATTCGCCTTTCTGAAGTATGAAAGTGATTTTCACACAGCGAATCACGAAACCCAGCATGTCATTCATACATGCATAGAAAATATTCCTATGGACTTTTATAAGATTGATACCCTTGATCTTAAATCCATTTGAATTTCATATTAAAGTTTATTCACTTTTCATAAACTTATGACATTAAGAAGAATAACTGGAGAATGTTCTGTTGTAAAAATATATTTTTTCTAATATATAGAAAGGAGATATTAGAAATTTTTATTATCAATTATTGAAAATATCTAAATATGAAAAAAAAAAAACAGAAACAACTCATCATTTTATTGTCTTGAATTTCAGAGTCAAGCCACACTTGTGAAAGAATGAGTGAAACCTTTCTTATGGAAGAAAATGGGGAAAATATTAATATTTTAAAAAGCCTCTGGAAGAAAAATAAACACCGCAAACAGAGCCTGGCAAGACATTTGAAAGGTTTGTTTGAGTTCTGGGATTTTTTTTCATTTTTTGATTTGATGTACATATTATATTTCTTGGAAGTGTGATGGGTGTGGTCAGAAATGGCTCGGATAAGGGATTTGATGACACAAGTTCGAACTCTGGTTGGGGCTCTAATACCCTTGAGAAAGGTAAGGACCCTCCCCCAGCTCTAGTCAAAATAGCTGGGCAGATTGGGCTCTGCACCCTCTTGAAGGCAACCAGTCTAGGGGAAGGACAACTCTGATTTCAAAACCAAGGAGTGGAGTCCCCACACCAGGCTGTTTGACAACCAATTTGACATCTTTCTGGCAGCTCCTGCAGCCAAGCTGGTGCCAGATGCATCTTTCTCAGCTTTCCTGTGGATTACGTCAGCCATGGGCAGGGTGTAGGGGATTATTTTGAAGTCTGGATATCCCAGAATTTCCATATTCTCTGCCTGGGTATGTGCCTTGTACAGGACTCTACAAACAATGGAGAGACAGAACAGAGTTCATTCATTATATTGCAGAAAATAATCATTTACTTTTTAGTTTTTATTTGCCAAAACACTATGAAGATTACATGACTAGATCTAGATGTGTAGCCTTATACACTGATTTATTCAAACTGGTCTCCTTATCTTGGTTGTTGTAGATGTTCTTGCTGTTGTACCCTCCGGCCTTATTCAGATGCCTGTTGTTATATTCATTAATTTTCTGGTATTTCAAACTGAAACCTTTTATTCAATCCACAGGTAGATTGTTTTCATTCCTTTGCCTATACTAGAGGATATCTTGTACTGTACTGTGCTCAATTGCCAAAAGGGGGCTGAATAAACGGGTGAGGTTAGAAAATCTGTTGCAATTCAAAAGGCGGGGTAGGGAGGTGGGAGTAGGAAATGCAATTTAGTACGATCTGAACTAAGTTTGAGAAAATTTTATAGTTAGGATGGGTAGGCACATGGGAAGTAAAAACGCACTGTATTGACAGGAACAAGAAAATCCTTTTGTTTTTTTTTTTTTGAAGGAAAATTTGAACTGAAACGTCTTGGTGGTACAAAATTTTAAAAAATTGCTGAAATTAGTAGGTACGATGAAACTCAGTTAAACTAATTGTGTTTATAAGCATAATTAGTTTAGTCAAGTTCTCCCCCTTGCATAGTTTAATATTTGTTTTCTGATGGGAAAAATTCTGACAAATCTATAGTTGTCACCCCCCCCACACCAACTATTAGGGAGGAGAAAGTAGAGATGGACTCCCAAAAATGGGGGGGGGGGATTTGGGTACATGAGCCTATATAAGTTACTTGTGATGCTGTTTTCCGCCCACTAGCATTCAAATGAATCGTAGTAGAATAATTCCTCACGAAATCCAGACCGAAAACTTGGTAGTGGTTATCAATTTTGTTGATTAATTTTTTTTTTTTTTTCTTTTCTTTTCTTTTGTCTCCTTCACATTTCATTTAGTAACGAATTAACATGAAATAGAAATATACAAGTGGAGAAAGTGAAAGGACCTAGGGGTTACTTTATGGATGCCAGGGTGGAACAATCTCAGCCAAACAACCATTACATCAAAGAACATAACCTCCTTCAAATGTAACCTTGAAAAGAATATTGGTGAAGAGAAATTTAATTATCTTTTCTCAAGGTAAAAGAGAGAAAAAATTCATGTCAAACACAATCTGCAGATGGTCATAAATACTCCTTCACCTGGAGTACCTACCTGTCCAAGATTGTTATACAAATGAAAGGTAAATAAAAGGAGGAATATGGCAAAGTAACCTATTCTTTTGGTTCTTTTGAGTTAATTTTGTAAAATCATTCTTTTCACCTGTAATAGGCTACTGTGTGTTCCAAAAGATATGAACTAGGAATATTTTGAAAAATCTCTCTATTGCATTGAGATCGTAAACTAAAATTTCAACTGTAGAAACTACAGACATGTTATAACTTTTCTATAAGATTTGATTTCTTATGCTTCAGTTGTGTATCTACACAGATGATTTGCAAAAACTTGGTTGAAATCCACGTGGTTCTTTCTTCTTGCGTGTCAAACCACAGTTGAAAGAGAGTAACCCTTTCACCAACATTCCACTGAATGTGTTATTTGATTTGATTTAATGTGATGTACTTGAATCAGATAGTGTGGGTTGGTGCTAGCTCTATAATAGTCTCAGTGGGAACCAAGCTTTTTCAGATCATTTGTGTGGTCTCGCTATTGAAGTGTAAGAAGTCAAATTTTGTGGAAAAGTTCTTGTGGGTCTTTGTTCCAACAGTTGAAAGTTCAGTTCATAATCTCAATGCAATAAAAAGTTATTTTAGATTTTCATTGTGTATTTTTCCCGTGAACTCAGTAAAATCAAAGTAAATTCGCACTAATGAATCACCATAGTCCGCACGTGTACCAAAGGTAATTATTTAAGAAAAAAAAAAAAAAAGATCTCCAATCTAAAATTTTCTAAAAAAAATACCTGCACAAGATTTGAGCTTTGTTTGTCCAAAATGAACATAGGGACACAAAGGGTTTTTTTAGTGTTGTATTTATGCAAATTTACAAGATTTCAAATATAACCTGGAACATGCACATGTATAGATAGACACACAGACACTCAAAGAGAGAAGAATCTGCTGACTACTTTGGCTGGGTGACCGGGCTATTTGTAAAGCTATGGTGGTTTGATACTATTTATTATATCATTGTCATATTTTATTTTCAGAATTGCTCTTAGATAGAATAGAATCTTGTTGGATTAATTGGTTGAATTTGTTTGGATGTAGTAAGCAAAAATATAAATGTACATCAACTTGAAATAAGGCAATATTACAATTCTTAATATCTAAAAAATATACTTTGCATAACACAGCCATTTTTTTTCTTCCTTGTATTAAAATGAGATTCAAGATGCTTCTATGTAGGTGTTTGAACATTCTTTTGGACATTTAACAGTAAATATCTTGTGAGCATATTAGGTCAATGATTCTCAAACTCTTCTGAATCACAGCAACCTTATTATATACAAATTTTCCCATGGTGTCCCAAGTCAGAAAATGCTTAACAATCGCGTTTATATTCATGTGGTTCCACAATAGTGACACCAAAAATTTTTGTTGCTTTCATCCTGTCAATATTTTTAAGAGGCAAACAGATCATACAATGGAAATGTAGAATAAATTTTCATTGCATTTTTGCCTCTAAAAAGGCCTCCTCATGGCGCCAACTACAGACTTCTGACACCAATTAACACCTACAACAGTATTTGGGATCTAAAAATTAACTGCACCCAAAATTGGACAGTGGAAAGTGAGTGTTCCAAGTGATCGCTGAGACAGGGGTGGGGAGGCATCATCACCTGAAGATGGCTGTAGGGGCTGAAACATGGTGTTAAGGAAATGAACCAAAATGAGGACAAAAGTCTAAACAAAACTTTACATAATACTTTGATTTTTATTATTAACTTACTAGTTTTATTTAAACTTCTGAATATTCTGTGGCCATCCTGGGAGCTAACCATTGCTTCCACTTATAGAATCACTGTAATTGGTTAAAGAAATGCATTCTCTCTTTCTTCTTTTATTTTTTTATTTTTCTTTTTTTCTTTTTTTCAATGAAAATATTTTATTTCTTTTTTTTTTTTTCCCTCCACAGATAATCAAGTGTTGTTTTTGCCACCTTGTCAATATGCCTACCCAGGGGCTGAGATTTGTTCTGAAGATGAGGAAGAGGAGGAGGAAGATGTCCTGGAAGAGTCCGAAAGCCACAACTCTGAGAGCAGCAGTAGTTGGGAAAGTTTTTCAGATGAAGAAGAAAAAAAATTAGCCGAAAACGGAATCGGTAATTCTGTGGTGCTGTATCCCAGCAACATGTCTTCGTCTGTCGATTCGTATCCCCCTGCCGCTGCTGCTGCTGTTGCATGCGGAGCCGAAGAGGTCACCAGTAGCAGTGGCAGCATCATGTCAACTGATCTGAAAAGTTCATCTGGTACAGCTACTCTCAAATCTTCACCCTTTATCACCAAGTCGCAAACATGCAAAGCTGATGACCAGCTTTCGAGTAGTGAACCTCTCTTACCAGGACTATGTAATCCAGAATTACAGAATAAAGAGAAGGATGACTCCAAGACAGTTAGTAGCAATGATATGACATTACATGAAGGTCAGCAAAATGGTTTTGTTGGCTTTAGTAAAACAGGAGACCAGAATTCATCCGCTGCTGCATTGAAAGATGCACACCATCACAGTAATGAAATGTCTGTGGGTGCAACTAAAAACCAACATATACGGACTGAGAATTTGGTTAATAGTTACCTTTCCACACAAGCTACTACCAAACCTTACACAGAAATGGGTGCAGTTAGTAACACACTGACATTGATGGATGGGAAGCATTAAGAGAATTCAAAGTCTTCCAGATGTGCAAAGACTGGTTCTTATGTTGACCACTAATGAAGCACCTCGTTTGAAACTTTGTAAAGAACTGGCAGCCGTTATAAAAGAAATAGCAAAGTTGTTGAAGTGAAATACCATGGAATAGAAACCAAACCCGGCCTGGAACAAGTAACAAATGAAGAAGGACTGAAGTTCCATTGTTGTTTCAGAAATTGATTTGATTTCTGTTTCCGAAGTCAAGTAGACTTTGTTCCTCCTATCACTGCAGACTTGCCGTTATCAACTCAATGTGCATGCACTTACATTTTACTATCATTCTCTGGCAAAATGGTTTTAGCTCAGGGTTGCCTGATTTGACCTGAAGGGTAGATGATCCAAACCTCATCGCAGAGACTTACTCAAAAGTGGCATGGTGGAATCGCATTGAGTTGTTAGGAAATTGGACAAGGAAGTTGAGGTTTAATATCAGCTCCTCGCAGAGGGCTCCCCCCCCCCGATTATCTCCCTTTCTGGCCAAATCTGGCAACCCTGGTTTAGTTCTCATTCAAGCTGCCGCAAAATTATTCTGGATGAAAGAATCGGCTTCCATCCTGTCAATATTTTTTGTTGGACAAACATAGATCATGGGATTTTTTTTTTTTTTTTTTTTTTTCGATTTATGTGCAAACACAAAAATGGCTTGTCCATCTTGAAGAAAAAAAAACTGTTTGGTGCTGTTGTATTGCTTCACTTTCTCAGATAAACCAATTTGTGAAATGGCACACAAACTAAAAGAATAACTTAACTCTCTCTCTCTGTATGTCTGGTGTATGACTGGTGGTCGTATGTATGTGAATGTTGCTATCTCTCTCTCTCTCTCTCTCAAGTCACATATATACATAGCTTGAAATACCTCATTCTTTGACTATTAAATCAGAACCCACTTCTTACAACAGTTTGCTCTTACTGCATGTTAGTGATCCATTTTTTTTTCTACTGTTGATACTAGATTTTTTTCTCCCTTCCCCTGATATTGAACTTGTGATTATCGACTTGTTTAACATCTTTTTATGTAACCTTTTTTTTTTACTTTTGAATCTTATTCAATAATGACATTTAAAAACAATGTTTATGTACATAAAGCAGAAAGAATCCTTTCATTATTGCTGCTGAATTGGTAAGCTGCTTCATTTTCTCCTATGCTCCCACGTCTCACCTGAATACAAGAACGGACTTGTTTGAATAGCAGCAGCAGCAGCAGCGCACTGCCATAGGACAAATCTTATGTGTTGTTGCAACGCCTTAACTTTGTATATTATTGTAATCTATTAGATTTTCTTTTGTCGTGACTTTAGATATAACACACAGTCACAGTCAATAATTGAACAACCGTAACTTTGAAATTTGAAGTCACTCGGTCGAAGAATAAATATGGTCGGAATGAATTCTGTATGACATCACAGCGTTTTCCAGAGAAAATCATCTGAAATAGGAGTAAAACGTCTAGGAACATCTGGATTCCCTAGAATCTAAATGTTATTAATAAACCCATCAAAATAAGGCCAAAAATGTTTTTTTTTTTTAAAAAAAAAGCCTTTTTTTCCAAAAATAAAAAAAAAATCAATAAAAAAAATCGAAGGGGTGTAGTGGAGTACTGATGCTGATTTTCAAGTCAGTAGACAAAATGATATAGCCAGGAGAGCTGGAACACAAACATAAAAGAACACACAGACACGCAAATATTTAAAAAAAGAGATAGAACCTTTTGCCACCTTTGATGGCTATGGTTGTTCAATTTCTATCATCTCTCTCATTATTTTTGTTATTTATGTGTTAGTCTCTTTAAATATTCTGATGATTCATGTTTCAAATCAACTGTAAGTCACAATGATTAATTTATTTTCAGTAGATTTTATAATAAACGGCTATCTACTCATTTTTATTGCTATTAGTTGACTATTTCTTCCAATCAGATTTATACATTTATACTTTACATTGAACATTCATTTATATTACCTCCCTTCTCTTGCTGCACCCTGAAAACTAGGAATATTTATATAGACAATAAAACCCACATAACATAAACATGATACTTATTTTTTTTAAAGATAAGTTCTAGGAGTATGCTTTTTTATGAAGAGAACTCATTTTGAGTTGAAGTGAATATCTAAAAACATTAAAATGAATTTAAAATAATTCTCCAACTTATTTCTTTTAAATAATTTGGATTATACGATTTTTTGTGTCAAAAACTTCATTTTCGTTTAGTGCCACTTGGCATTAACATTGTTATTAGTGGCCTCTCCACAATGTTTAAAATGAACTCTAGGCAAAACTAAGGAAAAGTTCAGTAATGTTTAGAGTAGTAAGCATTTCTGTAATTCAGATTGGTAATATTAAAAGGTATCATTTGATTACCTCCCTTGTTGAAATTGCAAGAATAGAACTAATTCCTCTTTATTTCTCACCATTTGCAAAAACCTAATCATACTTCATTGCTTGTACACACAAACACACACAAAAAAATGATAATTACAGTTTATGTTATGTTTGAATTTTCAATAAAAGAAAATATTTTTGATCTATTATTCTGGATATCTATGTTAGTTCTAGTCATAATTTTGTTTCAGTTATTCTATGGGTAATTATTCTGATTACTTTCAAATATTTGCAGATGTATTCTAGCTAGAGATTGAATTTAAACAGAACTTGTTTCTCAAATGTGCCTATACTTATTTCTTATAGATTTCACATATATATATTTGCTGCCACACACAGACATCTCTCTCATATATATATATATATATATATATATATATATGTACTACTTGAAAAATGGTTAAACCATAAAACGCATGTAGAGTATATCTCTCTAATTTTGTATAATTATATATACACACTAATTTAACAGGGCAACAGTTGTTACTATTTAAACCTATGTGACAGTATCAACATTTCATTGTTTCAGGCATTCTTATGAGACTGAATATTTATATATAAGTATTATGAAAATAAAATGACATTCAATTCTTAATATGCTTCCCGAAACTGATTAAATTATTGTATAAAATTTCATGGGATAGTAACTTCGCAATATCATTGTGTATATATTATATGTAAATATATTTTTTAATATATCTATCATGAGGCTCCTTACCATCTGTCAGATTGTTTCAATGCTTTCACATCTCTTCAATTGATAGATTGCAGCAAGCCTCATAGTAAGTATATGAAAATAATTTTATAAGCTCTATTTTATTGATTTATTTACTAAGATATGGAGCACTGTATTTTCAACAAATATGTCAAGAAATATACACACACACACATATATATATATATATATATATATATATATATATATATATATATATATATATAAACCTAATTAAATACTAAATATTCAACAAAATATTTCCCACTTATTGATTGAATATTTGATTAAAAATGTATATTTACTGATGATAGCCAAATATTCAAGTAATTTGAAAAGTTTAATATTTTGTAGATGATGTAAGAACATACTAGATTTTTTATTTTTTTAAATTTTTATTTCTTTTATTGTCAAAAGAAGAGAAAGTTGCTCTATTAATTTAAGAATTGGAAAGTAAGATTATGAGGGTCCTCCTTCATCTTCATTAATTAACCAGAAGTTGACTTCTACTTGATTTTTTTGTCGAACTTGCTAGGGACCCACCCCGACCCCTGGCTGACTGATGATATAATTCAGTTTTGCATTGAGGACAACATTTACTATTACCAGTTTTGATATTTGTTTTTGACCAACACTTAAGAGCTGTCCTAGTTGATGTTATACAAGTGGCAAATACTGGTAATTTCCAAAATGTTGCCTCTTGGATTTTATTGTGTTAATAGTTGGGCACTTACCTATCGACAGTCACGATGAGATTAGAATCTTGTTGTTAAAATGTCTTCTGTTGTTGTCATTTTTATCATAAGTAAATCGAATTTGTATTTTGAATCATTTGTAGTAAAAGTAAATGAAAACAATGGTTTAGATATGAATTGTGAAATTATGTTTGATTTTCTTCTTACATTGTCTTAATTCTGTATATTTTTGATGGAATTGTCAACGAATGCTGTATTTGTTAAAAGCAAAATATGATTATTATGGAGAACTGTTCTGGTATTCTTGAAACGAAAGTTTTGAAATCTGTATCAAGGACTTTTCTGTCAGATATTACCCAAATAAAATAATCCTCTCTCAGACTGAATCTTCATCATAAACGACATTGATGTAGTCAATTATTTAATCACTCGTTCGTCTGTTTCATCAAATATCTTCTGTTTTACACTTATGTACAACAGTGGAAAGAAATGCGAGCAGCCTGAAGAAAGACAGAACAAAAATGTATAATAAATTGAATTGAAATTGTCTGACAAACATAATTGGATGATTATGAATCAATGCTTGGATGAATCAAATTATCTTTTTAATGTTTTCTCTTCATGAAAGAAAATCTCAGGACTTGCATTTGTAGAAACATGAGAGTTATTGTGTGGTTAGTCCACTTGGATTGTGTGATGGTCAGCCCATCTGCCTCACACACACTGGTGGTCTTGGATTTGATTCCTAGTACAAGTAAAGAGTATGGAAAAGTCTTCATTTGGACAAATTTCCCTGTTCACTAAGCAGCTAATTGAGTACACTTTAAGCTGTGTGATTCGGGTATGGGGATCCTCTTGGTGGACTTGCATCCTGCAAAGGGGATGGTCATAAAATTAGTTGGAAGTCCTGGTTTCGATCAGACTTGAGACTTGCAAGAATCGCTAAACTGATGCATGCAATGGAAACTGGGACTTAGTCACTGGCCTCCATACTCCATTGGGAGTTGTCTTTTAAGAGATAGGAAGCTTTGCCCTTTTACTTTACCAGATGAAAGAAATGAGGGAACCTGTCTTGATAAATCATGGATTGTTCAGTCAGGAATAAATGGGATTTTTTTTTCTTTTTTCCAATATAATGAAGAGGAAGGTTGTTTTTAATTAACCTCTGCAAAGACTTCTAACCCTAGCAGAAAACCTATTCATAACATTTGCATTTTTCTAGCACAGCTCATTACATAAATCTGCTATTATATTCAAGTACCGAAGTAAAGCAAGAAAAAATAAGCTTAAATTTATCAAACACTGATTTAAGATAACTCTATTTTAAATTAGTTGTTAAAGAGAATACAACAAAAATTATGTTCATCTAAATTCTGAAAATGTTCTTTATCTTATGTGTGTATATATATATATATATATATATATATATATATATATATAAATTATAAACCATTTAATTGCATCTCAACATTTATCTTCTTTCGTTGCACAAAATTAAAAATATAGAGTATTTTCTGATTTATATATATATTTAATGATAACTATAAATGCTGTAAATTCATATATGATTATTTGCATTAAATTTTGATTGTTTTTTTTTTTCGTGTGCGTTTTTTGATGAATTTCAGTGCCATAAATATGGTCTATAAGTTCTTACAAACTACAGCATTTTTCTGGTTCAGTTAAATCAGGAATGTGTTTTTTCTTTCGTTCACAATAAGAAAATTTCACTTTTATCTGCCATCTCCATTTTTTTTTTTTTTTTTTTTTTTTTTATATATCAATAAAACATTTATCACCTCAACTTTGGATAATATTTGTTTGCAAGACATCATTTTGAAATCAAAGCTTTTGAATTTCACTTGAGGTTTTGATTCATAAGTTTTGGACTCTAAAAAAAAAAAAATAATCATTTTCTGTTGGACAAAAAGAATATACGGCGAAATTGCTCCAAAATTGCAGGCTGATATTTTCAAGATTTCCTAGAGGTTTTGTAATCCAAAAATTTGAATACAAAATTCTGACTGTACATTTACTACCATTTATTTTTAATTTTTTAGAATTTTTGCCATTATATTTAAATGTTCTTCTATAAGTGAAAAAAAAAAATCTTCCAATTTTTTTTTTTTTTCTAATGTAAGTGAAAATAGTTTGCTTCCACCGATAAACATGAAGTTTTTCTTTTTTTTTATGTTGGATATTTCTGATCCGACTTCAATTGCAAACTGATCTCATTTTTCAACAGTTTTCTGCCACAATTCTCAAATAAAACAAGATGAATGAAATTTCAATCAACATCTATTCTGTGTGTTCTGTCATTGTTATTTGCTTAGTTACATAATAAGGAGCAAAGCACAAACCAACATTTCTTCATATTCCGGATCATTCCTGTGAAATGTTATTCAGTTTTCTTAGTTATCTTCATAATTTTCCTTTTTTTTTTTTATATACATTTTTCTTTTTGTTCTTTTTATTGTTTGCTAAGAATAATTAAATTAAAATCATTGTACAAATTTTCATACCTTATTAACATGAATGTTTTGTTCCTTTTTTGATTTAAAAATTTTTAATGTATTTTTTCCTATTTTGTTCTTAAATTTAAAAATGCATAAAACAAAATGTATTTTAACTGAGTAAAATGATTTCCAGATTTCATTTTTCTCATAGCATTCATTCTCAATATTTTTTTCAGTTTATTTTATTTTCACCTCCATTTTGAAGAAATTGTAATTTATTAACCCATTTATGCCTGAAGTCTTATTTGGGTTCAAGTTGAAATATTTAGGATAAATGAAGGTTTATCAGTATAATAATCCATTTTATTTGTAGAGAAAAAAAAAATGAAAGCACTTCTTATCTTGAGTATTCATAGGTAATTTGATCCTCTTTCTTTCATGAGTATATCTTCTATGGCAGTTCTAAAATAAATATTTTTTTTTTTTTTTTTACTCCTTGGTGGGGGACTGATTGTAGGCATATGGGTTAATTTTAAAAGATGGTCAGTTTCTTCTGGGGGAGGTTGTTTCCCTTGCACTCTAAATCGTGACTGATTTCTGCTAAATTTTTTTTTTTTCTTCATTCTTCTTCTCACTTTTTACTGACAGCCCAGAATTTTAATTCACAATAAATGAAGTATTCTTATTCTAAATGTTTCTGGCCACTTTTTACCTTCATTTCCATTTAATTTGATGTTTCTCATTACAACTTTTTGCTCAGGCCAATTATCCTCCGACACCGAGCAAATAGCATTGATACGAAAATAAAGAATAAGTCTTTGGGATTGAAATTCACATCCCGGGAGGGGAATTACTTATGAGCTTCCTGTCCATGAAAATACTGCGGGTGAAATTTGATAAAAAAAATGACACACAATTTTCACCAAAGATTCAACGAAAACAAAATCTGTGATCATGTTCAGATAACATGACTTGTTCTGATGAGATTCATCGTGATTTGCATCTCAATCATAATGCAGAGAATCCTGGCTTAGAAAAAAAAAAAAAACACAACCAAAAACTGGACTTGTACATCGAAAAGTAACAAAAATGTCAAGTGAAAGTTCTAACTTTGAATCCAATTTTCTCAATGTTTTAAAAAAGGCTGATTAGGCACATTGTGTGCATATATATATATATATATAATGTGTGCGTGTGCATATACTCACTAGTTTGTCTCTGAAAATTTATGGATATTGAATCTACAAGATTATTTTTTAGCCGTGAGACTACTAAACCCAATTGGAAAATTGTACCTCCCATCCCTGTTTGGCCTGCACACACTCCGCAGCAGACTCGCCCAAGCGTACACCAGCTTTTGTGCCATCCTGCTAGGAACCTCATAAAACCTTAAATTGATTTTTCTCAAAACTGAGAATTATGTTCCCTTTCGATATTAGTTCATACGTCAGAGCTGACAATTGGATGAATTATTGTTGTGTAAGGGTCAAATACCTTAGAAGAAATTCTGCTCAACTGGCATAAGGATACAGGAAAAGATAAATTCGCATCTGCAGATTTCTTATGATGAATGGAAAGTCAAGGTCCAGTTAGGCGTTATAATTATCTTGTATATAATAGCCCCTAAAACCTTTCAAAGTCCACCGACTGTGTAACCACTGAGCTATTGACACTTCCATTGTTTTTCTTAGAAATTAATGAATTTTTGAATAAGAGTTTACAATTATGTGCATGAAAAGTTGTCCTTCTTTGCAGTTTGGCTTGACATAGTAATTTGGACTGTTAAGGGGCCTCCATGGTCAATGCCAACTATCATTTTAACAATGTTATGAAAAGAGTAACTGCAGAAAAAGAGCAAGAATCTTTTTGATATAATTTATATAAAACAAATATTTTTTTAATTAGTTTACAAATCAACATGATGAAATCTTCGTACTATAATTCTATAAATGTGTCTGTCCGTAGTTGGTTGTCCAAAAACGTCCTGAGCTGGGACCCCTAAATTTTCAATGGTTATTTATGACCCCCCCCAGCAAGTTTCTAGTGAGTTCTTTCCCAGAAAAGTTTTTGTTCAGTTTGCAATAGAAGTTTGAAATTAACTTTCTTCTTCCTTTTCTTATTATTTTTCTACTTTTTCTTCTCCATCCTTTTTCTTTTTTTTCTTTTCTTTCCTTTTTCTTCTTTCCTTTTCTTTCTTTTTTCTTTTTCTTCTTTCTTTTTTCTTTTTCTTCTTTCTTTTTTCTTTTTCTTCTTTCTTTTTTCTTTTTCTTCTTTCTTTTTTCTTTTTCTTCTTTCTTTTTTCTTTTTCTTCTTTCTTTTTTCTTTTTCTTCTTTCTTTTTTCTTCTTTCTTTTTTCTTTTTCTTCTTTCTTTTTTCTTTTCTTTCTTTTTTCTTTTTTTTCTTTTCTTCTTTCTTTTTTCTTTTTCCTTTTCTTTCTTTTTTCCTTTTCTTTTTCTAAGAGTGTGAAAATTAGGAAAAACAACTCAACAGGGAGTGCTAGTGGTCAATTGGTTTATAGTGCATAAAATGGAGTAGGTGACTAGTTTGAACTCAGACCAAAACTAGCACATGGGGGTGGGGGATTCATGTCTTTCCCCCAAAATATGGGTGAAACAGCGCATGGAGAAGTCTAATTTGACATATCGTCAACTTTTAAGAACTATCCGTAAGAGATACTGATTTGTGAATTCCACTTAAAGATGACTGATGCCATAGCGAGCATAAGGGCACAACTAAAACACTATCTGATGTCCATCTATTTTTCAATTTTTTTTTTCTTTTATAGTATATAAATCACAGTCCATGTAAATTCATGCTAAATTGGTTCCCCCTCGTTTTTGTCTGGCAGTGTTCATGCTTATCTAAAAATTTCCTCTCACTATAATCCGGCAAATGTCCGTCCATCCATGATTTCAAAACTCATAAACGGCCTGAGCTATGACCACCAACTTTTCTGTGGTTATTTATGGGACCCCAGAGCAGGTTTTTAGGGAGTTACTGAGGGAGAGGGGGCCTTTTTAGTCAGGGCTCAGTTTTCAATATAGACTATAGTTATCTAAGGATTAATACAATTCTCAAATGTCTCTATCCATCCATCTGTTATAACATAACTCAAAGATGGCTATAGATATGGTCCACAGATTTTTTGTGATTACTAATAAGACAAACCTTTTTTTTTTTTTTTTCTTTTTTTCATAGTATTCTCCAAAAAATCAATTAAAAAAAAAATTAATTATGGGTTTGTGTTTGCACTCAATAATAATGATAACAATCTGTTATAGATCTATCTATCTATCTATCTATCTATCTAATATTGAAAGTCTGATTCTATTTATCTGTGTGAAATTCAAGTCGTTAAAATGATGCCTTGTAACCAATGGTTTAGAATTAAGGTACCCTAAAGAAAACAATTTTGATCTCTTATTAATGTCAAAGGCCCCATTAAACTTTCTGCAGGAACTGGCTAGGAATTCCACTCAAATGTTGTGTATTTCAGCAAAATTTAATGAATTTTTCTTTAGCCCGTGGCCAACCCTTCCAGAAAATATAATTCAAATTCATTGAGAATTTTTTGAGATATTGTGTGGACAATCAAACACTCTTCATGGCCAGAGGTAAAACACACCAAGTTGAAAAAATACAAACGTCTGAAGTCAGATCCTAATTTTACAGGATAAATAATACCATAAACCCTCTTATGATGAATGATCGATTACACCTTGCTTGTTGATACTTTAAAAGAAAAATGAGACTGTTTTGAATTTTCAAAAATATGATTTAATAAATTTAATAAAACTGAAAATTTTCAATGTGTTGTATATCTTCTTGGAAATGTTAATGGTGCGTTCTGCAAAGAAAAACAAAACATTCAAACGTCGAATTTCCAATAACGTGGTGCTCTTTCCTTTTTTTTTTCTTTTCTTTCTTTTCTTTCTTTTTTTCTTTTTTTTCTTTTTTTTTTTTTCTTTCGGAATGATTTTTCAGGGTGATGTGTGTGTGTTCTGCCAAGGAAAACGAAATAAAAATCGAAAAGTCGCACATCAATGTTGTGAAAAACGTGTTGGTGTATTTTTAAGTCTCTGGTTAACAATACAAATCAACTTGCCCAAATTATTATTTAAGCCATCTGCTTCATGAGTTTTTAGCCTTAACATCCACTTATTCTTGTGGTATGCGAGAACATAAATCCTCTCATTAACACAATGTGAGATAACTGTTGTATAAACAGGATAAGTAAACAAGATGTGGTGATATGACAACACATTGTTGCAATCAAGCAGAGCAGGTTTGAAGGTTGAAATCAATAGTATAAAATGAAAGTAACTAGTAAATAAAAAAGCCAAAAATCAGACCAGCTGACCCAACCCATCCCAACTGATGAGATGACTAACCCTGCCAACCTGATTGTGTTACAACAGACCTGATCCAACCGTATGATTTTGTATTAATCACAGCTACCCTCAACAGAATGGTTTAATTGCTATTGTTAGGTTTATGCTATTCATGTGTTCTGACATTTATATGTATCTATCTGGACTCCACCCAGTCCTTTCCATTCATAGTAGAAACTTGTGATTTTGCACTCAGACTTCCCGTCAATGAGTCAGGAGTTTTTTTGGGGGAGGAGGAAATCCCCCCCACAACAGATTCAATATATAATGTAAGTTTATCCTAAATTGGTCACTAATTTGTGCCCGCTTGTTTTTCAAAGATTCAAATCTTTTTTAGTGATCACAGCTGAACAAAAACCAGAGAAGTAACTTATTCCTTGATAACCCTTTTTTCCAAATATTCAATTGATCACCCCAACACAGCATATATTCATAATTTCCCCAGAATGTTAGTTACATATGATCAGTATTTCCAAAGTATTAATGGAGACAGTCACAAATATTTATACATCAATGACAATTGTATTTAAATACATTTTCAATAGAAACAGTAAAAAAATGTGTCAACATAACCCACCGACAACAAAACCTTATGTATACAATGGTTATACAATAAATAATGGTTCAAGTTGAATAACTATCGTCAATGAATTACAATAACAGGAGTGAAATAGCAAATTTATGATATAAAATAGAATGATTGAAGTTATTTCTACAAACAGCAAGGAAAGAGAAAGTCTGCATAAGGGACAGAAAATGGTAAGTCTACATTATTAGAAACTATAGACATCTCAAAGTACTGTATTTTCGGGCGCTATTTCCACATCGTAAAATACAGTAAGAATAAAAACGGACAAAAGGCATATCAATGTATTTAAAATGCCTGGTGTATGGGAGATAACTTTTCATGGATTAGTTGCCTGATGACCCCCACCTGTTCTTTAGCATAAAACTCAATAAAAGTCCGAAGGACACCAAAAATAACTCTCATTGTTTAAGTTGAAATTTAAATAGCCCAGTCTCCACCGACTTTTGCCGGGGGGGGGGGGGTCAGGATGTATTTGACCCCTGACCTTAACCCAGTCAGTGTAATGGGGAAGTGCTTTTTAGAAAACAGGTGACTGGGAACTAGGCTCAGATCCTTTTAGGTTGGCTTGCAAAAGTGGTCAATATTGCCCCCTGGGGGTTGACAGAACTAGCCAAGGGATTGATAAATGCCAGGAGTCTATCATATAAAAAATGATACATAAAATACTAATTTCTGATATACGTATGATTACTTTTTGTCTATTTTGTATTCCAAGTTCTCTTGTCTTACCATGCTTATTGTATTGTTTGATGAATAATTGTACACAACGAGTTTGGTACGTTTCCAGAAGATTTGGTACGTTTGAATTTCTTCAGGTAGCCCTGGGGTTGATGAGTTGTCAGGAAAAACATGAAGGTGTTGATGGTCTATAAAGTTTTGCAACTCCTGCTTTGAGGGTTCTTCAGGAAAAAATAACCAAGAACCACCGCAAAACAACTTTGTGGCTGCATTCAGAATGTCTGGATATAATGATTATTGTAACTTAGAGAAAAAAAAAGTAAAACTCTACCGTCATTAAATAACAATCAAGATAGACGTCATCATTAGGGGGGCATGAAAATTTCCAATCTCTACAGATGTCATTCGGAAGATTGGCTTAAGATAAAAACAATCTCCAAATTAGTATTTAGATATTTTTCTAGATAAATGGCATAAAAATCTAATCAATTCTAGATATAATCACATTTGCTAAATACACCCCACCTGTTCTTCGGCTTGAAACTCAGTAAGAGTCCGAGTGATGCTAAAATGCACATGAAGGTAGCCTTAGGGTCATTTTTGTGATTGATCACTTTCCCCTTGATAGCCTTATGATAATTCTAAATGGCACTGAAAAGGGCCATTGTCCCAAATATGATCAGATAATCAATGGAAATCCATTCTTCTTCCAACCATGATAGAGCTTTTAGTTTTGAATTCTCATAATAAATCCTTTTTTTCATTGCCAGCATCAATCTTGTTCTAAATTTACTTTTTTCTGTGTTGAGCAAGAAAACAAAGATAAGTGTTAAAACATTGATTTGTGTTCCTGCCAGTAAGTTAATGGGAAAACAACTTCCTTGTCTTCAGAATTTTCCCAAAGGCTTGTAAGTGACAAACTTGCAAAAAAGCTGGTAAAACTTTGAAGACACTTCTAAAATTTCCCTAATATTGTGCAAAGGCAGACTCTGGGGACTTTAGCATTGATCTTAAACTAAACGTCCTAAAACCTTGAAAAATAATTTTTTTTTTTTAAACTGATAAACTTTCTGCAGAAATGAAGGTCTTGAGGATTGAAAGCTCAAAATTGTTTGTCAAAAATTTTTGTCAAACTCCAAAATTGGAGTTGACTTTATTTTTCTATCATAGCAAGAAGAACAACAAGAGCAATCCTCACCAAAATGAGAGATGTAAACCGGGAAGATGTCTTACTGACTGAGCTGAATTGATAATTCTGTAATATTAATGAAAATGTATCACATAGATATGCAAGGGTTTACGTCATTCTAATAGATAAATACATCTATAGAAAAAGTATATATATATATTTATATTTTTTTTCATTATTTATACAACACAAAAATTGCTGTAATCATCTTCAGTCAGAATAGAAATTGGAGTTAAGTTTGACCCTGCAGCAGCCAGCCTTGTTTTTTCTTATTTTTAAAAGCCGGACAAATCTTGTCCAGTAGTGGTGTTAGCATTTTTAGAACACTCAGCCAAGAAAAGCTGTCAAGTGGCTTGCGAGACTCAAACATGAAATAATGTAGAACTACAAACTCTTCTTGACCTCACTAATCAAATCATCTTTTGTAGCAGTTGATGACCCAGTCTTTCAAAGTTTAACCTTTACTTGAACTGGTGTCAGTTAGTATTTATGCACTTGACACCACCATTGACACACATGTCTCCACTTATATACTATTTCAAGTGTTATATCTAAGCAAAATAAGTTGAACGTTCTACTGTATTTTGTGGCTTCTCAAACAGACTCCAGGTTAAGAGAGTCACATGATCATCGCTTGTTAGAATTTAGATTATCTTTTCATTCAAAAGCCTAAATCAAATTCGTTTGGTTGTTCAATCACAGGGAAAGGGAGCTATGATTTTATAAATCCATGATGTATTTTTCCAGATTTGTCGATTTTCTCTCCCCTTTGATTTTTATGAAAGTTTTTTTTTGTTTTAATATAAAAATGATTAAAAGAAAACACAATCTCCATTTTCTTGGCAATAAATATATTTATGCTAAAATGTATATTTGTATAATTCATTCAGATATAAATTACTCCTTCATTTTTATGGGGACTATGCTAGTGTAAAATATTATAAGAAATACGAAAATTCATAGGTTGATGTATCAATATATGTATATTTCAGGATTGATATGTCAGCAAATGAGTTAATGTCAACATATATATGCTATATATGTTGGCATTAACATATGAACATTGACATTCTACTGGTCTATGTATTGTCATTAATACATATATATATGTATATATATTGATAAATAATAGACTGAAATGATGATATAATATAATAATAATAATTAAGATATTTAGTGTTTGAAGCTGTAAAGCTTCACAGACTATATGTATACATATATGATATAATATAACATAATGCAATATCCAATGTATGGTAGGTTTATTTCATAAAATGCTCGATAACTGCAACATTAAATATTAAGTTGATTCAGAATAAAGCTTAAAATAAAATGGAGTAAAGATTCACTACACGAACATGTTTATGTTTCTGCCCTGTTTGGGCTTCTGCAGGTGAATGATTCGGTTTATTTTAGATTCCTATTTAGGATATTTAGCATCCTCCCATATGAGTCAGGGTTAGGGTTAGGGTTTAGTGTTAGGGTTATGGTTATGGTTAGCAATTAGGGTCAGAGGATCAGGGTTTAGGGTTAAAGTTATGGTTAAGGTTAGCAGTCACGTTTAGAGGATTAGGGTTGTTGCACTTAATTTACAACAAGAAATGCAAGATATCACATAGTGAGTGAAATGAAGCATCATCAACCATGCCAAAAGTCATCCTTGATCCAAAGAAGGGAATGGTGCTTATATGGTAGGATTGGAAGGGAGTCCTCTACTGAGAACTCTTTCTGGAGAGCCAGTAATCTATTATAATAAGTATTTCTCCCCATTTAGCCAATTGGATGTAGCGATTGATAAAAAGTGTTCAGAATTATTTAGAGAAAGCATGTAATAATCCATCAGGATAACACTATACCCTGTTAACTTTTCTTCATAAATTTTATTTTTGCTTTCAGAAATTCCAACTTAGCCTTCAGAAATTTTATTTTTGCTTTCAAAAATTTCAACTTTGCTTCAGAAATTTGAACTCTGCGTTCAGACAATTTCACAAAAATTCACATTTCATTATCATGTACTATTTTCTATTTAATGATTTTGTTTTCCTTTCAAATATTTGATTACAGGAAATATTTTGAAATATTTATGATGGGAATAACTGATTGAATCCTTATCAATTTCTAATTTATTCTTCTAAGGCAAAATTAAAAGTTCTGAAGTCAAAAAAGTGTAGGCTGCATTATTTTTTGATGCAAAAACTGTTACTGCATGCATATCTGTCATATTCACCAGATATTGTATCTTTGGATTACCTTTTAAAAAATTATTTTTCAATGAAAAATGAAGTAGTTCCTAGGTAGCTGAAAAATGGAATTGTCAAGCTGAGTCCAAATTCTGGCTGAGACAATTTGCAATAATGCCCTTGGGAGAAGCATGTATCCATTGCTTTTCCTTGCCACCTCCTATTCATGGAAAGTCCGTGATTAACAATGAAACGTAATGGACTGATAAATAAGAAAAGAAAAATGAAACTAGAAATAATCAGATAACAAGCCTGGCTGCAGCAGGGTTAAAATATACTTTTATTACTTATTCCGACTGAAGATGATTACAGCAACTTTGTATTGTATATATGATAAATGGAAAATTATAAAAATATATATATATATATATATATATGTATGTATATATATATATATATATATATATATATATTTTGAATAAAAGTATTTATTAGAATGAAATAAGCCGTTGTGTATCTGTGTGATAAATTTGCATTAATAGCCACAAAATCAGTAAGACAGCCTCCTGGCTATCAGTTGGTCATAAGTTCAAATTATGGGAGAGGAATGTGGATTTTACATATTAGTTTACACCCCTTATCTTGGTGAGTATTGTCCTTGTTCTTGTTGTGGTACAAAAGTAAATTCAACTCCAGTTTGGGATTTTGACAACGAATGAGAAAATTAAATTACTAAAGCAAACGCAATTCTGTGCAAACACTGATTTTCTCAAGGGAATGTTGTGAACATAAGGGATTAAATTCATGTTAAAATGTGTGCAATATTGAAATTACTGACATTTTCTCAATAATCCATATGTCAATTGCTGGTCAGGAGAGAGAAGTAAGTAAATAGCATTTAAATCTGTTAATAGCATCTACTAGAAACCATCAATCAAAACTGTCACCAAAACCATCAAAATAGATTTCTTCAGTTTTCGAATTGGTTCTGCTGTTTTGCTGGTTGGCTGCGTATCATGTGTTCAAGCTCTATTGATGGAGCTTGAGGGCCGAAAATTTGAACATTTTCTCCTTGTTATGTCTAGAAAGAACTGTTTTTTGTTTTTTTCCAAATTCCCCGTGTAAGTAGGTTTTTAGTGGAGGGTTCAAATTGCAATATAAGTTTTTGCTAAATTGATCCCTTAGTTTGTGCCCAGCAGCGTTTATGCTTGTTTTTTGAAAATTTAGATTTTTTAGTGATCACTATCCAACAAAAGGCGATTGATCAGCCCTTCTCCCATTTTTTTTATATGATTATCCCATGCTAAACTGATCCCTAGTTTGTGTCCAGCAACATTCCTGCTTGTTTTTTTTTTTAAATTCATTCACATTAAGACTTTTTAGTTATCACTGCCCAACAAAAGGTGAAAGAAGTGACTTGTTCGTTGATCTCCCCATTTTTCGAATTTCAATTGATTTCCCCCAACACATTCATGCTGCCAAAAGACCTTGATCACGTGATGGTTTCTATTGAGTGACCAACCAGACCTGTCTGGATTTGCTTTATCAGCAGTTTCTCAATTGGCTGAATTTGCTTTTAAAATGATTTTTACGTAAGATCTTCCGCTGCGGAAAATGTTTTGTGAAAGTAAATAAACTGAAAAGCTGAGCACTTCAAGTCTATCAACGCTTTCAGATTCTATATTGATCCTAATGGTTTTACTCTCTCTTTCTCACCCCCTCTCTCTTTCTCTCTCACATGCACACACATATACACACACATGCACATGCACACACAGCCATACACATGCACGTACAGACATACATACACAGCCACATGCATACAGCCATGCACGTGCAGCAACAAGCATGTGCGTACATACACACTCATACAGAGACACACATTCACACGCACATACACAGAGGCGCACTCAATCACACAGACACACACTCATACAGGGGCACACTCACACTCACACACACACAGACACTCACATATATAGAGGCACACTCACTCACACAGACACACATTCATACAGAGGCACACTCACATACACACACGCACACACACTCAGATATATAGAGGCACACTCACACACAGACACACACACTCATAGAGGCACACTCACATACACAGACACACACATATACAGACGCACACTCACTCACACACACACAAAGAAGCACACACACCCGCATACTCACACACACACACACATATATATATGAGAGTATATCAATTTCTTATGGAAGAGTCTGAATCTTTCAAATCATGAATCCTTTTATGCTGATCTTTCTATGTGGAATGGTTGCTTCCCAAGCGTCTCCAAAAGGTTTGTAATATTTTCACTTCAGCTTTCTTCTTAATACGAGCACAACGTAAAAAATGATAGGATTCTTTTATGCTATCTATGCATAGATTAATATCTTAGAATATTTTCTATTCAATATTTGATTTAAGGAATTTGATATTTAACATTCATTAAACCTGTTAAAAGAGTTGTAAACTGTTTTTATTTTTTCAATTCTTTCTACATGAGATTTTTAGTTGCATCACTTACACATAAACAAAAAACTTCAGCAGTCACATGTAAGTTTTACGCTTTTTCTCTCTTTAATCAGTTTCAAGTGAAGAAGACAGTACACTTGCACACAAACACTGTGATTCAGCAGTCAGTCATACAAGTTTTAACAATTTTCTCTCTATAATCAGATTTAAAGAGAGGAAGAGAGTATGACATGTTTCCACTGTGACAGTTGAGCTAAAGAGACAAATAAACCAACAAATTTGATGGCATTAGCCTTTGCACATTGAGACTTGGCTTTTGCTGTCATATCAACATTTTCTGCTCAGCCATAGTCTTTCATGACATGGAAAAATAAAGCCTCCATCTTGCTTGAAGAAAAGTAGGTTGCCATGACAATCATTCATTGAATGCTGACCATGTTCTCATCTATTTGAAATTTTTTTCCAACTTCTTCATTTTTTTCTCCTCGGTTACATTTTTTCAATGGAGGAGACAACGATAAAATCTGAAAAAAATTAACAGAACTTGTACGTATAACTTTAGTGGTAGAGAGTAGGACCAGAGGGCAAGTTCTCTTTTAGGTGTAACATCTATAATATTTGTAATTTTCTGAAAGAAGAAAAATTCCCATTTTGAACAAAAACTCTTTCCTTCTTGCCATCCTCTCTCCTTGTAAAATCTGATCATTGTTTTTTTGACTGTTGATGAAAAATGATGCTATATCTCTAAAGTCTAAAATTTGTAGGATGGACATGTCTTCTTTACAAATAATCTTTCATCAGTGAAAATATTTGTTATTCTTTTCAAGGTTTAGCAGATTTTATGATAAATATTTTGCCAAAAATTGACAGAAAGATATATAATCCTGGAAGTTGACACTCAAAAATGTTTCAATATTTTTTAATGAGTATTAAGATGTATAGATTCATTTTAATGTGAAAAATATTTTGCCCAACAATAATATGAAAAGTCATTGGTCAAAATATAAGATTGTAATGACAGTCACACAATACTATTTTCGGTTAAATTCCAAATGTAATTAAATCGAAACAAAAAACGGAGTTGAACTGATAATTTTGATCATGAAATCATAAATACAAACTTATCTATGAATATATTGATTGAAGTTAAGAACTGCTGGAGAGGGAAAGACCCATTCACAACATTTGAGGATAATATGTACTAAGAATAGACGAGAAAAAAGTATTACCAAGCCAATGTACCTTGTATTTGCTTCTCTTGGGAAAAATATGACCAAATGAGGTACTTAGATTTTTTGCTATTATTAACCTCCCAAAACTGCAAATGATAGAATGTTTACACCCGATTCAAGATATATCAAAGCATTATGGTTCATTATCCAATGCAGCTTAGTCAGAAGAGTTTTTAGATGTGCACATCTATTATTGTGATAACTGTCACTGAATGACTGACTATCTGACAAATCGACATAGCAAATGCCTCACATCATCTCCACATGGCATTCCCTCCAATTTCTACGTAAAAAATGTCATTTCTGATGTTGTTTAAGATTCATCTTAAAATCTGGTATTTTAAGTGGCTTAGGGCCAGTTTCATTGATTGGTTGTATTTTAATTTTATTTCAGTTTGGTAAGTTTGTTTATAAAAATAAAATGTGATTTCAATGACGTACTGTTTTCATTTATAATAAATTGATTACTGTAATAAAAGTGCAAGGGAGAGAACTTATGTTTGAATAGTGCATCTATGGCCTGACTGTCAGGCCTGTTACTTAGTATGCATTATTGTTAGTTTAGCTGAGTATTTTTCTTTCATATAAGATCTATTTCATCACATCAGAAAACCAAGATGAAAATGATCACAATACTAACACATATGCCGTTATCTTTCTTGTCTGTAATAAAATGTTTTCATGAAAATAACCTCAAAAACAATCTCTCTCTGTGAAAGCTTGTTATATCACTCAACTTAGAGAAAAAGGTTGAAATAATTTTATAGCCCAATTCTTTATGTTAATAACCAGAAGAAGGAAGATGATAATCAGATAGAAAACTTCTTCTAACCCTAATCATGAGAAGTCACAGTGATCTATGTTTTTTTTTTCAAAAACCGTTTTCATGAACCCAGCTTTGATTTTCATATTACACGCTACATCCAGAATTAAAGGGAAATAACTCTTTTAAGACAAGTTGCCAGTTCTTGGTTCTCTTCCTTCCCTGCTGTTGACAGTGCAGTCCTACTGAATTTTGACTTCACACACCTAACAACAATAACAATTTCAGACTTCTGGTTAAGACTAAAAAGTGAGAGGTTTGAAATGATGGAGAGGGAAGGGAAAAGAGAGAGACAGATTCTATTCTTATGTCACCAATCAACGAAAGGAAAAAAAAGAAACTGAGAGAGAGAGAATGGAAAGCTGTGGAGTCTAGATTGAATTATCTGGTGCCACTAAACAGATTCTTTTTATTAGGGTTTATAACTTTTTTTTAATCTTTATTATAATTCTTTTTCTTTCTTCTCTGCTCTTCTCAGTTCTACCCATCTATAGTAGAAACTTGAAATTTTGCACACATACTCCAGTCAACGAGGAAAAACATTTAAAAAAAAAATTTGACTTGGTGACTTAAATAGTTGTGATCAGAGTAGAGTTTAACCCTACAACAGCCAGTATTATTTCCTTACCTTTTTTTCATGTTGTAGACCAAACTGTATTTGTTTTATCAACAGATTATGTGATAAGCAGTTGTAGCTCTAGTCTATGGGTATTCAGAAGAGAGTGCACAATTCTTTTAATAAATCATTCAATTACATTCGCTCATAGAGATAATGTTAAAATAATATTTGACAAATAATAAACTTTTTGAAATTTTAAATATCATGCAAACATTTTTCCTATATTTTGTATTTATTTTGATACCATTTCTTTCTTTCTTCTTATTTGCTTATTTTTTCAAGAACAGACAGAAACAAAACCAACTCCAGATGGATACAAAACAAGAAAATGTGAATTCCCCAATATATCCATTTTGAAAATTCATACAAGGAATGGCTTCAAGTTTTGTTCAGCTTCACTTGTCAGTCTCAGAAATGTCGTCACCAGTGCAAAATGCCTGTGAGAACATTGAATTTATCTAATCCTTTTGTTGATTATGCATGAGTTAATTCTTTTTTGTTAATGCAAATTGTTGCTTGATTGAAAAAAAAAACGAACTATGATAGAATAAAATAATTGGTAAAGAATCACGTGATGGGAGTTGCAAATCCTCTTGCAAGAAAATGTTTTTTTGTTTTTAATTTTAGCTGCTTTTAATCTGTCAGATCCTACAACTGAATGGAAATTTTTAGTTTTTTTGGGGAAAAAAATGTTCAGTTTTTACGAGGTGAGTTCTATTTACAAAATAATTATAATACTATAGTCGGCAAAGGTTTGTATGGAAAAGAAGTTTTTTTTTCTGTTGTAGTTGAAAAAGGGAGATTATCCTTAGTGATTTCAAAGCCAACAGGAGTTATCTCCACTTAATATACAGACACTAGGAATGAACTGCATTTATATGATTTTATCAATTTTCTGAAGAAATGAAGAAAAGTTGTTCTGAAATTAAATTTAATATTGTTTTTTTCTTCAAGGAAACTTTTTTCTTAAAGATTTAACCTTTAGTCCAACAATAACCCAGACATTCCAAGCATATCACACCTCGGGGGCTACTGAGACTGACTGGTGCCATTTTGCTGTAAATGCCAAGGAAAAATATGAAATATTTTTTTTCCCTCTTATCTTTCATCGTTGGAGATTTTGCAGAAATGCTTTTTGTTTTTCTGAGCTGAAAATAATCAAACACCAAGTAATCTTGAAAATTATCCGACCTATAGAATATCACTGGCTTCCCAGAAATAGAACCAATTAAGATACATCAAGACTGATCAAAGAATAATGATGTCAACAAGAATAGAATCTTTAGAGGCTTGTGTTTGATCTTGATGGCTAAATAGTGTACAAACATTGGAGAACAATGAATATGATAAGCTTATACTAGAGAGTGTGGAGCATGGATTCTTGCAAAAAATGGTTTCAAACGGTTCTGAAAGAAAAAAATGCTCCTAAAAATGAGAAAAGAATAGCAGCTGTTGAGGTATTGGTGAACTAGATTGGTCCTTTATTCATTAAAATAATGACCTACAAACCATAAAAAAAACTATGCTAATACCTGATTTTTAAAATGTATAGCCCTTGTAACCAGACAAATAATTTTCCATTCAGAAACTAATTGCTATTTGCAAATGAAAGAAACAAATTTTCTAGAAATTCATGGCTAAAGATTGAGATAATGTAAGATTTATCTACCATGTAAACACAAGATAAAAATAATTTCTCTGAGTGCTGAAAGGGGTACCCCAAAATAATCAGAATTATGAGAATAAAAATCTTTCAAACTTAAAACTGGAAAGAAACTTTGAAGTCATTTTGGACTTGTTCCCTTAAATTGTGTCACACATTCAAACAATTGATTTTTTCTATCCTTTGTGTGCAAAGAAGTCAAAAATTCTGTAGAAATGAATTTCAGGTTGAAATTTGCTGGCACGAATTCCATGACAAACCAGTCACCTCATATATCTCATCAATGGTTTGACAATGATCTTCATTGATTGGTTGGTAAATATTTTCAAGGTTTTTGTCATTTTGATTTCTTGAAAACACGCCAGATTATGGTTGGTGTACAAGTGACATTTCCCTTTGTTTGAAACATGAATACCACTTTTACATTGATGAAGTTTCTTAACCTGAAGCTTCTTTCTTGAAATGTTCTTGAGATATTTAACAGTTTCAGCAGCATTTTCGCAAAAAGGAAACAAATTTTCAAGCACACATTTTTTCATCAGCCATCAAGAAAATCACCAAATGTACTTGCAAACACCAGAAAAAAAGCTGCAGGAAACAAATTAGTCAATCCAGAACCACACCATGTGACAGATTGCCTCAGAATAGAGTTGACTTGTGACACCTAATGGCACAATGTACAAATATGTTTAGTTTGCATACCACACATGAAAGAAGAATCAGAGAAAATTTATAAAATATATTGCTTTTCCTCATTTGGAGAATTTCATTTTCTTATAGTCTTGTCCCCCCCCCCCAAATGAGGAGGAGCTAATACCTTCCCCTCACCCAAAAAGTTGGGGGCTGACGTTGAAGAGTTGGTGCTGATGTCAAGAGAAGGGAGGGATAATGTTAAAAAAAGGGGCTAATGTTGAAAAAAAAGAGCTGATTGTAAAAAGAGGGGCTAAGCAATCTAAGCAAAAGATTTGCAGACGACATTGTCATTGTTTCTCTGAATTTTTGAGATGAGGTAGTATTATTATTTCTATTATTATTCGGACTATCCTCATCTTGGTTGTTTTTCATACAACGTTTCGGCCATTGTACTCTACGGCACTGTACTTCATCAGGTATCATCTAATAGGTGTGGGACACATAGCCTAGTGGTTAAAGAATCAGACAGAATTACTGCAAGTAATCCAATGGTTCTAGGTTCAATCCTAGTGTGAGACTAATAATTTGAAAATACTACTACTGCTAAGTAGGTCTATATACCCTGTCAGTTTAATAAGGGGTTTGGTTTGTTACTTCCCCACACCTATTAGATGAGTACAACAGCCGAAACGTTGTATGAAAAACAACCAAGATGAGGATAGTCTGAATAATAATAGAAATAAAATCGTCAATTTTGCAGAGAACCTACATAATCTCCAACTAATGCTAGATGAACTAAACGAAGAAAGCAAAAGAGTTGGCCTACACATGAACTTCAGTTAAACGAAAATATGCAACAATTGCATTGAGAATAAGGACATGACTGTCAAAATCGAAGACACGAAATAGAGAAAGTAGACCACTACATCTACCTAGGACAACGAATCTCTATGAGACTCACAAAAGAAAGAAGAAATCAAGCGAAGAATCACTCTATGATGGCAAGCCTTTGGCAGAGCAAGCTCAACTTTCAAGAACCAGATGATCCCAATATTCCTAAAAAGAAGAGTATACAACCAATGCATCCTCCTGATGGAGCACTTATGGAGCTGAAACATGGAATCTAACCAAGAGACAGACAGGCAAATTGAGAAGTATGCATATGAGAGAATCATGCTTAACCTCACTTGGAGAGATCACAGCACAGTATATCCGAGACATCATAGAATCTATTGGAAAACTCAAATGGCAATGGGCAGGCCATGTTGCAAGAATGAAAGACAACCGATGGACATCATGTCTAACAACATGGATCCCCAGAGATCAAATGCGAAACTGAGGCCGACAGAACACAAAATGGAGCGATGAACTGGACAAATTCAGGAAATACTGGCTCCGCGATGCCCATGATAGAGAATTGTGGCGGATCCTAGGGAAGGTCAATATCCCACGATGGATGTTAAAAGACTGATGATGTTAAAAAAAAAATGTTGGGAGGCTAAAGTTTTTTAAAAAGTAGAGTTAATGCCTCCCAAAAGTGGGCAAACGTTAAAAAAGTAGGGCTAATGTCCAAGGGATGGAGGGGCAAATGTACCCCCAAAATGAGGGTGGATGTAATGAGCCAGAAATTATTAGACATCTAAATTTAAAAAGAAATCTTCTTTACATTTTCATTGTTTGCAATGGGTTTTGAAATAGTAGTTTTCAGCTGCAAACTAAAAAACTACTGATTTGCTATTTTCCAGAAAAATACAATAAATTGGAAATGGTATAAAATGCATTCAGACAACCATTGTCTTTTGGGCCAGATTTAGCCTGCAGCAACATTCTTTGTAGTCCACGGTCAATCAAGCCATTTACTCTAAATCTTACATAATTTTACCCAGAACATCAATTTTATAATTGATGCTGTAAAACTACTATTGTTTAGTATCTGTAATTCATATGATTATTTAAAATAGAAATTAAGAATGTTTTCTGTAAAATGATTGACATTTCTGAGCTGTGGCCCAAATAAAAATGAAAAATGTCTCATGTAACCAACTAGATAAAAAAAGGTTGTCTAGGCCTGGTTTATGATTTTAAAAAATTCTTTTTAACAGTCCAGCAGACGTAAAATATGTTGAAGTGTTTCTTGGGGGTTCCAGTCTTGATCGAATGTCACAGAGAATATTGGTAAACCAGTCAGCGATTCATTTGCATCCTCAGAATAAACAACCGTTAACCGCAGCAAAACTTCCTTGTAAGTATTTCACAATCTTGGTTTCATTATTTTTTGTTTTCCAATGAATTATTAGAAATTGTCACCAAATCTGTCAGCATTTTAGTTTTCAAGTGGGTCTGGCTTATATATATGTATATATCATGCTTACAAGCTGCACCAATGGAGCTAGAGGGCTGAAAATTTAAAATTTTACTCCTCATTATGTCTGGAAAAAATGTTTTTTTGTGTTTTTCAGAATTATCGCCTAAACAGTGCTGGCTTTAAGCCAATTGGACTAGTTGCTCCCTATTGGCCTCGTTCCTTAATGGACCCCGTTCCTTAATGGGCTCTGCTCTTGGGTATATTCTCATCTTGTCAAGCACACACATCACCACATTGCAGATGAACAAGATGATTTACTGGGAACAGCGACAGTATTAATTTTCTTCTGAATTCCCAAAGATTCTACATTGTTTGTTTACACTGTTTATATTTTAATTTTTTTTTCATTGTAATTGAATTAAATAATGCTTATCAATTACAGAAGAGCATAAAATTTATTTCTGTGAAATTGTTGCGCTCATTTTTTGATTGCTTTCCATTTTACTATAGAGATAAAAAGTTTATTTACATTTCTAAGAATCTATAGACTTTGACTGTTAACTAAGAGCCCCACAAAAATGTTTCCAATTGGGGTCCTAAGGCTGGCCCTGTCCCTAAATATATTTTTTGTAGGGGGAAGGGACAGTTTGTGATGTAAATTTCTGCTGTATTGATCCTTTTTTTTAGTCAACTTGGTTTTTAAAAATTTAGTCTCTTTTAGTGATCACTGCCCAACAAAAGCCAAGACAAATAACTCATTCATTGATTACCCACTTTTCCAATTTTTCTAATTGATTATCCCAAACATTGCATACTGCCAAAAGATGTTGGCAGTGTGATGGTTTCTATTGAGTGACTAACCAGACTTGTTATTCGATTGTTGGTAACTTTTGTCAACAAATCAGATTTCGATCTAAATTGTAAAAGAAACAAAATCAAGTCATTTGATGCAAAGGAAGTTTATTATTAATTCTGACAAGTTTTTACCTTCATCCTAACTTTCAGTTCCTTTGTATAACTTTGAATTGGACTACGTCAACGATTAAATGGTGTAATTGGAAAATAAAGAGTAAGCCCACGGTGAGAATCAAACTCACACCCTCTAGCCAGTGAGGGGTCCAGTATACACCTGGCCGCTTCTAACCATTTGGCCACGGGGACTTAATAGTTAAAGAGAAGCTGATTTCACACCTTAAGCCTAACTCCCTATAACCAGTGTCCGATGCTTGTTGATATTTGAGATCTAGTAGTTTTTTAATTCAACAATATGTTTGTTTTCTAATTTTAAAAAATGAATTCTCACTATTGGATGATGTAACATTGATTTAACATATTATTGATTTTGATTAGTTTTTACCTTCATCCTAACTTTCGAACTTGTAAAAATTAATATCAAATACTCCATCCAATAACAAGAATAAATTTGAAAATTTCTGAAAAAAATATTGTTGTATCAAAAGTTATTGAAGTTGTTGCTCTAAAATGCTTCTGTTATTGTTCTAAGCAATTTCTCTCTCAAGAACCTTTAACTGAAATGTTGCTTTGTTTACGTGGAGAAATCTATGTACCAACAAATAAGCTTTCTTCAAAGACTGGATTTGTAAGATTTAGTGACAATCTACATCATAGCAATAATTACACTAGTCAACAATAAGTTTTCATCAGGCACGTGTTGTGGTATACGTCAGGCATGTATTTTTAGATGCTGCTTCCAAAAAATCAGTTTTCTTGTATCATATATAGTTTTCATGACAAGATTAAAGCTCTACTATAGAATACAACCCCTATAGAGCACCATAGGGTGTCTACAGCTCAACGTTTTCTGCTTGCCCTTCTATTGAATCATTATAGCCCCTCAAATAGCTCATCTGAGCCACAGATTCTTCTTTTTATGCGCCTCTGTGTGTCTCTCTGGGTGCTCCTGTTAATATTTTGGGGGTTACAACCTTAAAAAAACAAAAAAGACATCTAAAAACACTTTTGCTCTTCTGGGTCTCTATGGTAGCAATACCTAATTTTGTGCTGGTATTTTTTAGATAATTTTTGATGAGAGATTTATTTTTTAAAGTTTTAGATGATTTTTTAGATAATTAGATCTGGTACGTGCGTGGGCTATGATGAATCATTTTTGCGAGGTACGGATGGTATCTCTTTTGTACATCTTACACATAGTAATTTTCTGCATCGATAGTTCTGACTGAAACCAATCTTGTTTTCATTTAATCTCATCTATAGAATTGAAAACAGAATGTATCAGTAGCACAGAAAATGAAACGTACTAAGGCGAAACGGACTAAGGCGAAACGGACTTGAAATTCGTAATCTGCACCAGAAATTGGTTGACAAAAAGTTGTTTTGTAATCTTGATGAGAGAAAAAAAGTTCAATTTTTTTCAACAATATCAGTTGAATTTTCCAGACTGGACTTCTCAATCATGGCCGTGTAATCTAATTAACTAATACAACACAAACTGAAATTATTAATTATTCCATGACAGGTTTTGTTAGTACCTCGATAGAAACTGTCATGTGACCAACATTTTTTGGCAGCATGCCATGTCGAGGGTTATCAATTGAAAAATAAGAAAAAGGGGTGATTAATGTAAAAGTTGCTTCTTTCACCTTTTTTGGGGCGGTGATCACTATACAAGTCTGAATTTCCAAAAGAACAAGCACGAACACTATCAAATACAAACTAAGATACTAATTCAACATGAACTTACATTGTAAATTGTACCCCATGACGGAAAAACCTATTGGGTGAGGTAGAAATTCAAAAAACAAAAACAGACTTTTTTTCTAGACATAATAAGAATTAATGTTGTAATTTCCAGCCTTCTAGCTGCATTGGTGCGGCCAGTTTCCAAGATACATTTATATTTAGCCAGCAGGACCAACTTGAAAACTAAAGAAACCTACGCTGATGTTGACAGTTTCTGTTGATGATTTCGTCAAATGGTTAGCGTAATATAACCAGCAGCGTGGCTAAGACATCCTTGTTACACAAGACAGAATCAGAACAGAACTCATAATCAAATTACATGATTTATCTACCCATACGATTACAAAGTTTGAACGATAAAAATGTCTAAAAATGCGAACAGCTAACCATAGAGGTCAGTGTATGTATAAACAAGTAATTTTCAATCTTCTTCATCTCATGGTACAGTAAACCAGGCTCCAAAATGATGGAGGCACACCATCAGTATTTAAGGATAGATTTGATCATTTAAAAGAACACGATGATGATATTGTGTTCATAAGTTAAACAAATTGATAATTGATTATATCGACAAACGTATATTGTTGATCATGGTTTCCAGAAGATTTTGAAAGTTTTGTGAATATCTATTATTTTGACACATTGAAACAAGATGTCATTGAAAAGAGACGCCATTCATTAAGATATAGTATGAGATCAGGGGTTCTAGACTACAGATCTCAGAACAGAATTTCAAACTGCCATTCTGGTCTTTAATGAATAACACATTCATTTGATTTATTATGTTATTGGAAAAAAGAAGTTTAACACACTCCATAAAAGTACTAGTGATGTCAAAACGTATTCAAATGTTATTTTCGTATCCATACTGAGAACACAGTCTGACAACTCTTGTTTGAGAGAGGGCCCCCCCCTTGAAACCCCTGTGATATACCTACAGATACTTTGCGGCATACTAATGTGCTGTGCCCCATTGGTTGAAAATTCACTGGTGTAAGAAGAGCAGCAGAGAGATGTGTTAAAACATTCCTGCCCTTCCGTGTAGTCGATGGGATTGGTGTAGGAGCAAATGAAATTGATTCCTTGTTTGACTGAAGAAGAAATCTCATCCCTTGTTCATTATCTCTTTTTCTCTCCTACCAACACTTCAAATGAAGTGAAAACTGAACAGCCAAAATCATAGTTGTGATATCTCTACGTCCTACCACAAGAATGGAGAAGATTGATGAAGAATTTACGCATATGATAACTAGCAATGTGTTCCTGTACTCTGTTACTCTAAGGGATGCAAATCATATATGATGACGTGAAGGTAGAATTTTATGTTCTGATGATGTTGTAAAAATGCTAAATTTAAAGAATAATGAAAATAGAAAAAGTAATAAAAACAAAGACAATAAATAATAAAAATCTGTTTTTGCAGCAAACAGAACGCTATTCTCCAATCTGGCAGCAATATAGATCTCAATTATATACATATATAAAATGCAATGTGTGCGTATCCATATATTTCTTATATACCGTCATTCTTGATAGCATGGGTCAACTAGTGGAGTGTAATAGGGTAAACTTGCTTATCAGGCAGTAAAACAGACTAGTATAAATACTGAAAAAAGTTATCTCCCTTTAAGGCTAATAATGGCTAAAAGTGGCTAGATTTGTTTATTATTTCATTTCTTATCTTGTATTATTATACTTTTTATTCATTTTCATTATCAGTGTTTAGTATGCTTGAAAATAAATCATACATAGGTTCCTGGAATGTAAAGTTCTCAATTAAGGTTTAAATTTTATTTCAATAAGTATATTATTAAAAATTAATTTCTGATCAATATGCTGCATAATTATACTTTCTGGATCCTTTGTATGATTTTCTGAGAGTACTCAATATTTCTAGCTGGGAATGGGGGAAAAAAAAAATCCAGCTTCTTTTAGCCATTTGCAGCCATAAAAGGAAATAACCTCTTGCATTGTTTCACTATTTTATTTAGTGCCAGATAAGCAAGTTTAATCATATAATTGCGACCAAGCAGGAACTGATGTTGCTCTTATCAAATGCACTGACCACTGGAACTGCTTCATTAACCATTTAAAAATAGGAAGATGTTTTTTCACCATTTGATATGAATCATTTAGATTTAGGAAAATAATGCAACCAGGCTTGGCTTAATAACTCGGCCACCAATGAAGATAGAATGATGGGATCTTTGCCAATTGATATCCATATTCTTTTAAGATTTTATACATATATAACAAATGTGGTTGCCTATATTAGTTTGGGAATAATATTTGTTTTTCTGAAGCAAGTAATTTTTGGTTTTCCTTACTTTCATGGGTGTAAAATATGGTAGCTTTAGACATCATATAGAGAACTTTTTCTTATCCTCGTGTAAGTAAGGATTATCTCATTTTTAGTGTTATTTAAGAATGTATAAAGATTTTCTGAACATGTTTTTGCTGCATTCCTTGTATAAGTGAATCAGGGTTGCTAAACTGGAATACAAGTAGCTAATTGGCTGACATTTGAAAGCTGTTGGCTTCTTTTTTTCAATCATTAAAATCATTTTATCATGAAAATATATAAGGAAATGTTGATGAGAAGGGAAAACATTTGTATTTTCAACATAACATGGTTAAAAGTCATCATCATCAGTCTTTTAACATCCGTTGTTGGACATAGAACTTCCTCAGGATTCGCCACAATTCTCTTTCATGGGCGTCGCGGAGCCAGTATTTCCTGAATTTGTCCAGTTCATCTCTCCATCTTGTGTTCTGTCGGCCTCAGTTTCGCATTTGATCTCTGGGGATCCATGTTGTCAGGTGTGATGTCCATCGGTTGTCTTTCATTCTTGCAATGTCACAGACACCCGTTTTCTTCCTTATATACTGTACTGTCTTGTGATCTCTCCATGTAAGGTTGAGCATGATTTTCTCATGCGCATGTTGCATACTTCTCAGTTTGTAGGTCTGTCTCTTGGTTAGGTTCTGTGTTTCAGCTCCATAAGTGACTATCAGGAGAATGCATTGATTGTATACTTTTCTTTTTAGGATTATTGGGATCATTTGGTCATTGAAAGTTGAGCTTGCTCCGCCAAAGGTTTGCCATCCCAAAGTGATTCTTCGCTTGATTTCCTCCTCTCTTGAGCGTCATTGTTAAAAGTACCTTGAATCAATTATTCTACATCCCAGTCCAAATCTGAGTTGACTTTGTTTTTACAATGCAACAAGAACAAGAATAATCCTCATAGAGTTTAGGGGAGTAAACACTTGACTGTTTCTTTACTCAGTCATCTTAAGCCAAACCAATATATATATATATATATATATATATATATATATATATATATATATTTATAAATATATATGAAATAACACTTCTTTGGTGTGATTTGAAATCATGACCAAATGATTACTCGATAGCTCTTTTACACACTGGGACAAACTGACAAATCATATATATCTACACATTAATTAATTATGTACCCAATAAGTAAGTTTCAGTCATCATCTTCAATTTGAATTGAAGTTTGAGTATAGATTGACCTTCCAGCAACCAGCCATGTTTAAATTCATACTAACAAAATTGTAATTATATTTTAGATGTACCTATCTTTAAAAAAAAGAAAATGCTATTGATACAAACTTTATGATACTCTCTTCTCTATTACTTGATAATTTTAAAGTGACCAACGTAACAGAATTCAGTGAAAAACACCTTTTTTTCGAGACGAGAAAACATTAGTTTTATTCTTGAAAAATAATGGAATTGTTTTCCATATTACTGCTGAGACATCAGCAGTAGTAGAAGTGATGTAGATCCAGACACACTGACACAGTAGAGCCTTGCTTTATTCCTCTCCTCTCTTTCTGTTTGCTTTAGCACAACAAGAGGAACCAAAAGAACAAGAGAGAAACTAAGAGACAACAGTTTTTATATCATGGCTTCCATGCGAATGGAAACTCTAGAATCTCAAGTACACTTGAAAAACAATATATAGCATTTAATAGTTAGTATTTGACAGTTATATCATTTAGTAATATAAGTACAGCATAAAATTAGATAATTTCCTATCTTATGAACATAAAATCGTTCTCTTAGAAGCTTTTTTCCCCCTTTTGATTTCAGGTGCATTCAATCCATTAGACTTCTAGGTCACCCAAAAACCATCTCGGGGAAAAAAAAAAAATCAATGTTCAATGATGGGGATTCTATTTACAATGTAATTATAATGCTAAACTGGGTACCTAATCTGACATTTTTACAGGAGTACGGCTTACATGATGCAAAATGGCGCAAGCAGCATGATGTTAAAAGATTCCAAGAAATAAGAGAATTCATATAAAACAAAATCGGATCAAGGCGAAGATAATTCATATAAGCTGCGCTTCCATCAGAATTATTATAGAAATGTCAGAAATTGAATCGCCAGTTTAATATTATTGTTGTAACATGGTAGCGAGGGAGCATTATATTATCACTTATAGTGATGATATTCTTACTAGTACTGCATTTGGAGTCTTCTCAAAACTCTTATATCACTATTGCTAGCAAGACTGACCATTTCATAACCTGAAATTATTACAGTTAATCGATAGAAATAGAAATAACCTTTCCATTTGGTAAATTATTAATCACTGTTACCTGCATCAGACTGTCATTCATGTAGGTTCTAAGATTTAATGACTAAAACAGAGTGAAGTCCCAAAAGATAGGAATGCAGCAATCATAATGGTTCTACATAAGAAAGGAAACCCCAAAGACCTCAGCAACTACAGGCCTATAAGCCGACTAAACTCCATTTATAAACTTTTGACAAAAATCATCACCAACCAGATCACTAAAACACTAGATGAAGACCAACCATGGGAGCAGCCTCGATTTAGAAGAAACAACTCGACTATAGACCATCTCTATTCAATAAATCAGCTGAAAGAGAATGCAGCAGAATATAAAATGCCACTTTCTGTAGCATTTATAGACTTCAAGAAGGCTTTCGACTCGGTGGAATTTACCATGATCATGAAGGTCATCGCTCTTCAAGGTGTAGACTCTGTATATGTCAAAATACTATATACAATCACAGCAACTCCTTTCTCTGGCTACAAAACGACTCTGAACCCTTCCAGCTCTGAAAAGGAGTAAGACAAGGTGATACCAGCTCACCCAAACTCTT
Source organism: Thysanoteuthis rhombus (assembly GCA_963457665.1). NCBI lineage: Eukaryota > Metazoa > Mollusca > Cephalopoda > Oegopsida > Thysanoteuthidae > Thysanoteuthis > Thysanoteuthis major. The sequence goes on along the minus strand of OY735231.1, from coordinate 22,239,491 downwards.
CGCAACCTGCCACGAGATGATCTTCCGAAACCTGGACTGGGAGAATAGAGGAATCAGAATAGATGGCGAATATCTAAGCAACTCTTAGGTTGCAGACGACATCATCCTTTTTGCAGAGAACCTACATAATCTCCAACTAATGCTAGATGAACTAAACGAAGAAAGCAAAAGAGTTGGCCTACACATGAACTTCAGTAAAATGAAAATCATGTGCAACAGTCACAATCACATTGAGAATAAGGATATAACTGTCAAAATCAAAGATGCAAAACTGGGGAAAATAGACCACTACATCTACCTAGAACAATGAATCTATATGAAACCCATGAAAGAGGAAGAGATCAAGTGAAGAATCACCCTAGGATGGCAAGCCTTCGGCAGAACAAGTTCAACTTTCAATAACCAGATGATCCCAATAATCCTAAAAAGAAAAGTATACAACCAATGCATTCTCCTGATAGTCACTTATGGAGCTGAAACATGGAACCTAACCAAGAGAGAGATCCGCAAATTGAGAACCATGCAATGTGTACATGAGAGAATCATGCTCAACCTTACATGGAGAGATAACAAGACAGCACAGTATATAAGGAAGAAAACAGGTGTCTGTGACATCATAGAAACTATTAAAAAACTCAAATGGCAATGGGCAGGTCATGTTGCAAGAATGAAAGACAACCAATGGACATCACAACTCACAACATGGATCCCAAGAGATCATATGCGAAACTGAGGCTGACAGAACACAAGATGGAGAGATGAACTGGACAAGTTTAGAAAATACTGGCTCCGCGATGCCCATGATAGAGAGGTGTGGCGAATCCTGGGGAAGGTCTATGTCCAACGACGGATGTTAAAAGACTGATGATGATAAACCCTTCAAAGTACAAACTTGAAATTTAAACAAACACACCACTCAATGAGTAAGGAAGACAAGTTTTTTGTTTATTGAAAATTACCCCCTTATGTAGGTTTTTATTGGGGGGGGGCTCAATTTACTATGGAAATTTTTGCCATATTGATCCCTTGTTTGTGTCCAGCAGCAATCATGCTTTTCTTTTGAAAATTTGAATTTAACAACTCGAAAAAGGCAAGAATATAACTTATTCATTGATCACCCCTTTTTGCAATTTTTTAATTGGAGTGACTAACCAGAGCTGTTTGAAAAATATAGATTTAATATTCTAACTATACTGATAGTATTTTCATTAGGGTAGCTTAATTTTACCCTCACCACTACTTGATTTACAAGGTAAAAAAGAAGCGTAAATGGATGGTGGTGATTCATAATTTCCCTTGGAATATTAGTCTGGTTTATGTTTGATATTTCCTGGATATTAAACTAAACAAAAGGTAGAATTGGGTAAAGAATAAGGAATCGCATAATATTGGAAGAGTCCCATACAAAGGGATGGATGATTTGCCAGTCATCTCATCGTATGAAAAGCATTACACACCCAAAAATAGTTTATTCTATTCATGTTGTCTAGGCCAAATAATACATTCACTGCATAACAACGGGAGATCATTTCAAAAAGAGTTTCTATACAATATAATGCAATTCATAATCATTCTGTCGGATCTTATATTCATTTCTTAATAACATAATTGTCACGTTAATAGAGCAGTGACTGAGCAAATGTGAGAAGGTTGAGTTGGAACAGTTATTTGGGCCTTTGCATTAGCGGCAACTTTTAAGCTCAAGGGTAAGAGCAACACTACGTTAACGCGGCTACCCTATCAGTCGCAGGTTCAATTCCTGCTGCAGCCCCATTCTCTTTAATTGTTTATTCTATTTATGTTGTCTAGGCATTCACTATGTGATAATGGGAGACATTGCAAATAAGAGTTTCAATACAATATAACACAATTTATAATCATTCTGTCAGATAATATCTCAATTCTTTGATAACATACATATATTTGTACATATAAATCGCTTTCTCAGATAAAAAAAATGGTGTTGCTCTAGAAAATTCACAAAGCGTTCAATCCACCATTGAATTATTATGGCGTTTTATTTATCAAGTTTACTAGTAAGTGCCCTTACACTGGCCGTGGCAACAGCCATCCATTCGTGGGCTTCATATTTCTAAGTTTCTTTGAGGTTTATGTAATACGTGAAATAGACTCAGAGGCAATGAGCACCCAGATTGGTGTCACTCACTTCACCATTCTATCAAGTTTAATATAACATAAAATTCTATTTTTACTACTTCATCAGAATATAAAATTTCCACTACATCATCATCTGATGATGTAAAAAGTAAGACAGAAGACAAATAAATAGATAAATACGCAATGCGTTTTATCACATGGGGAGATCAGAAAGTCTTCTCCATGTCTCTTCTCCAATTCCATCTAAAATATATTTTAAGGATCATATGTTGAATAAACACCCCAGATTTGATTTGAGAAATTAAGTTAAAATTTGACCTGGCACCGGTTGTCATGTGGGACCTCATTCAGGCTAAGAAAGGCAAATATTCAACAGAAAGATAATAGAAATTTTTTTAATGATTTAATAAATAAAACTGATTGAGTCAGTTTTTCTCAAAACTGACTAATTTCCAGTGGTTTATAGGGTATTATAGATTGACCATACAAAAATTATATGTAAAAAGTTTTCTTCTATCATTTTTTCATCAAATATTCGACTTTCTTGACCATTTAAAAAAAAATTATTTTGATGTAGTTATCCTTGTTTTGATTAAAGTGAATGAAATTTTGATTAGATCATAACTACCTTTTTATTTAAAAAAACCCAGAGATGATAAATTATACATGGAATCTGTTTGTTTACTTTTCAGTAAGAATGACTCCTATTTACTCAAAATTCCATGAGAACAGGATATAACAACCGGTGTCAGGTCAAATTTTGACCTAATGATTTTAATCAAACTTGGGTGTGCCTATTCTACATGTGATCCTATTTAGTTGTGAAAAAAAAAAAAGAAGTACACAAATTTAATATCATAAGGAAAAGTCTTAAATAAAATCATGCTATAACTATTGAAACTGTGTAAAACAACCTTGTTTTAATAATTTCTCCTCTAGGGAATGATGTGGCCTTTGTTACTTTACCTGAACTTGTGAAAGTTGATTATTGCATCAAACCTATTCAGCTGGCCTCAGATACAGACACATTTTACCCCCTTTGTATAACAGCTGGCTGGAAAAAGAGTTCAGGTAAGCTCACTCAACCAGATCTTTATTCAACATTTGAGACTTGGATAAAATATACCATATTGTGCTGAAGGGCTTTGTCAAGTCATATGGAGGTATACTTTTCACAGTAAAGATAGACATTATGGAGAGATAACAAGACAGCGCAATACATTAGGGAAAAGACAGGAGTCCGAGACATCATAGAATCCATTAGAAGACTCAAATGGCAATGGGCTGGTCATGTTCCGAGAATGGCACACCACTGCTGAACATCATGATTTACGACGTGGATTTCCAGAGATCACATGCAAAATCGAGGCCGCTAAAATATAAGATGACAAGACGAACAAGTTCAGAAAGTATTGGCAAATCCTGGCAAATCCTGGGGAGTGCTCACGTCCAATGATGGACGATAAAAGACTGATGATGATGACAATGTAGGTCATATTTTGTATTAAAAGCCGGACCATGTGGTTGGCTGAATATTCTGGTTTCCATTTTGTAATAAAGATGGGAACACAACCTTTTTATACACTGGAGAGAATTAATTATCTATCCATTAGGCAATAAACAAGAAATTCATATCTTTGTGAATTGTCTTTTTTAAGAGGGAGATTTTGGTGTTGCTGCCAATGGTAAAAGTTTACTGGTGTTAAGTTAAATCAAACAATGTACTTATATTTTAATTCAAGGAGGCATGGTTGGAACATCAGGGCATACCAGCAGACTCAGAGAGAGAGAGAGAGAGAGAGAGAGAGAGAATGGAAAACAGTTACCTTTATAGCTTGAGAGGGAGAAAACAGTTATTTTTATAGCTAGAGAGTTACATAAAGTGAGAGCACTATTTTTAGGGCCTGGGGAAATGATATCATTGGGAACTATTGCCACAAACAAGAAATACTTTTTTTGTTAATCGTCCTTTTTCAGAGTGAGATTTTGGTGTTGCCCCTGATGGTAAAAGTTCAGTAGAGTGATGGTAAAAGTTTACTGAAGTGATGGCAAATATTTTACAGAGGTGTATGTAAAACAAAATCAAGCAATGTACTTATATTTTATTTCAAGGAGGTATAGTAGGAACATCAGGGCATACCAGCAGACTCAGACTGAGAAAAAGAGAGAGAATGAGAGAAAGAGAAGGGGAAAACAGTTACATTTATAGCTAGAGAGTTACATGAAAGTAGAGCACTGTTTTTAGGGTTTGGGGTAAGTGATATCATGGGCACTATTGTAGGGCTAATATTTGGTGTAGTGATTTTTACTAAAGGAAGAGGAGAAGGGATATCAAGAACACTATTTTAGGGTTAATGTTTGGTGTAGTGATTTTTAATAAAGGAAGAAGGGAAGTGATATTATTGGGGGCACAATTTTAGAGCTAATATTTAGTGTAGTGAATTTTACTGAAGGAAGAAGGGAAGTGTTGTCATTGGGCACAATTTTAGGGCTAATATTTGGTGTAGTGATTTTTAATAAAGGAAGAAGGGAAGCGTTGTCATTTGGCACAATTTTTAGGCTAATATTTGGTGTAGTGATTTTTACTAAAGGGAGAGGGGAAGTGATATCATTGGGCACTATTTTAGGGCTAATATTTGGTGTGGGAATATTTACTAAAGAGAGAGAAATGCTACCTTTAATCATTGAATTTGTTCACTTTTTATATATCGACTGTTAGGGTCACTTTGGGAAATTTGAATTCACTGCGCATTTATTATTGACTGACTACAAAATCAATGAAATAAAATGCAGAATTATGAATACGACAGAAGTGAAAACATGCAGAAGACTGAATCAATATTCTATGAAGAAAAATAGATAATATTTTTCTTCACAGAATATACAGAATATTGATCTGGTATTCTGTGAGTTTTCACACCTGATATTTATATTTCTGATTAGGAACTGTAAACCAGAACTATTCGCTAAACTGTCAACATAGGTTTCTTCAGTTTTCAGGTTGGTCCAGCTGGCTGGCTATGTAAGTTTATATGTATGTATCATACGTACATGCCCACACTAATGGACCAAAAGGCTGAATATTTAAACATTTACTCCTTATGTCTTCAAAAAACATTTTTTTGTTTTCTTACTCCATCCTAGGTTTTTAATAGTGCGTTCAATTTGCAAAGTAATTTTATGCTAAATTGGTTCCTAGTTTGTGTCCTGGCTCCGTTTATACTTGTTTTTGAAATTCAGACTTTTTCGTGATCCAACAGAAGGCAAAAAAATTATACATTGCTCGCCCCTTATGAAAATTTTAAATCGACCAACCCTAACGCAGCATGCTTATAAACAATGCTGATCTCACGGCAGTTTCTATAGAGTGACTAACTAGACCTGTTCTGAATTTCATTCAATTGGCCTTGTTGACAGTCAAAAATAATTATAAGCACATAACTGATAGAAAATAGAAACTATATTTCACTCTATTTGTATATATATATGAACATGTATACAAGATTTATTAATGAAATAATTTTGCGGAACAAAGGAACATCCTGAATCTTGTCCATAGTTTTGAGAAGGGTCACCGACATTCAAAGAGTTCCTTATACAGTTGAAATCCTTCTTGCCGTTTGGGTTGTTGACGTGATGTTTCTGCTGATTCATTCTTTGACCTTTTTCGGATGTAACATCCGAAGGTGATGGTGGAAAAAAAAAATCTTCCAATGATGTTGGTAAACAGAATTTTGCAATGGTAGCCATCACTACGATGTAGGATTCAGAAACACTCTTTGAATCCTGAATCTTATCTTTCATTTCTTCTCATTTATAGAACTTGTTCATCTGGGTTTATGTTTTGTTGATTTTAACTGAACAATGCAATACTTAAAGAAGGAAGCAGTTCACATTTGTGTATATTTATGACAATGGTAGATGTAATCTGAAAAAATCGGCAGATATTAAGATATTTTTGTTCAAATAAGTTTAAATGGTAGTTTAAAGAAAACAAATACTCAGTAGAAAGATGTTGCCAATTTTCCTATGCAAAGTTGATAGACATGTTGAAAGGTAAAATAAAAAAATGTATTACAAACTTAATAAAAAAACTAATGATCAGACCATTTTGGGGGGAAAAGTCAGCTATAGATTACAAAGGTCAACAAAATTGAACTTCTTTTACTCATCAAGGTTGCAGTGCAACTTTTCAAGATCAATTTTCGAAGCAGATTAGGAATTTTATTCTTCTCTAGCATGTTCTATTTTCAATTCTACTGTGTATAAGGCAATATAGGTGATGGTTAAATCAAAAAAAGATTTGTATCCATCAGAACTCTTCAATACGGAAAATTAAAATAACTATGTAAAGAAGATGCTATGCCAAAGGTCAAGCAAAAAACGATGGGCTTTGGACACCCTATGGTGTTCTGTAGAGATTATGTACTAAATTACAGCTTTCATCTCATCATGAAAACAACATATAAGAAAACTGATTACATTTTTGGAATCAGCATCTAAAACTATGTGAAGTTCACCAAAAATTTGTTACTGACTGGTGTCATTTATTGATTTTGGAGTTATAGCCAATATTCTTAAATCCTTTCTTTGCTTAGAAAAGAGGGGATTGAAGAATTTCACACCATTGTCCTGACTGATACATTTGTCTTCATGGCTAACGTACACAATTTCTCTCAATTTTCTCAACCGCCAGCAATGTTAACTATTACTTGGACCTTATCCCAGAGGGAGAAATGTGATCCCTTCTCTCTCAACGAGATACTGTCTGCCATACCTGACTTTTCCTCTTCACCTTTGGACGTGGCTTTCCTATATTCCTCGAGTCAGACTTTCGGGGGTTAGCTGGTTATATCATTTATATTCTTTTCCATGTTTGCAGTTATTCAATTGCCAGTCATCCATCTTCTCTCGTGGGAGACCAACTCTAGTTAGGAGGTTGTGAAAAGTAGATGCTTTCTTCAAAACCACCCTTGTATCATTCAGCTACTCCCCTTACATAGGGAAGGATTATGGCGGCTACATTGTTGATATTTTTGAGGCTAATCCACTTCACCCTTAGTTGGTAGTTGTTTTTTTTGGAGGGTATTATTAATACGCTTTGATCCTCAGGATCAATGCTGATAACTTTTGCACAATATTAGATTTCTAATATAGTTTTAGAATACGTTGCCTAGTCATGTTAAAGATAGCAATAGTGGATAGAGACTTGAAAATGATTTAGGTACATTAAGAAATCATAGAAGAGTATAAGGATATTTTTTCAAACATGCAATTGCTAAAAAAAATAGGAACTTTGTTTGAATGTTCTTTTTCAATCATGAACTATTTAGATGGTCTGAATTCACATGATCCAAAAAACTTGTATATCTTAAATGATGCTGATCCCAGGAAGATATACAAATTCTGTTTAATTTAATTTGAAAAAAAAAAAAACAAAAACTAATTGACTTTTTATTTCTCCTACAAGGTTGACTATAGCTCTAAAATCAATAGATCTGACATGGGTCGATGACAAATTTTCATCAGGTATGTGTTTTGGTGTACTTTTTCTAGTTTTGGATGCTGATTCGGAGAATGTGATCTCTTTTCTCATATCATGTGTGGTTTTCATGAAGAGTTGAAAGCATGTGCTAGCATTGTTTTCCCTGGATTTGTTTTGACTGACAACGAATTTGCTGCATTTCTATTCACTCACCTGTGTTACTGACTAGCAAATACCCCAGAAAACAACTTATCTGCTATATGTGCATCGACTGCTTTATCATTTTGCTTACTCGTCACATTACCATCAGACAAATACCCCGGAAAACGAGGGCTTTCTTGGATGTTCAATTGTATTTTCAAAAACACCAGCTGACCTTTTATTCTCAACAACTAGTGCGACGGGGTTATTTTTATGTGACCTTATTTTTACAATTCATCGAAAAAAAAAGCATCTATTGTAAAATTTAAATCAAATGTTCTATTTATGTTCAATGAGGTTTGATATTTAAAATGTACATCCGACACATTATATTCAAGGCATGAACAATTTTGAACAAAAATTTTCAATGTGCACTGTTTATTGAAAATAAGATGTCAATCAGTATTTTTGGAAATACAATGCAACATTAAAGAAAGACCTCGGATTGACTCCTTTTGTTTTTCAGAGTATTCATCAGATGGTAATGTGATGAGTAAGCAAAATGATGAAGCAGTCAATGCACGTACAGTAAATTTGTTGTCAGTCAAAACAATTTCGGGAAAATGAATGCCACCAATCTTCTTGATGGGGCTAGAGTATAAAAGTGTCATTCATATATCTAGGCCAGATTTATCATTTCAATAGAACAATTTTCAAAGCCAGTCCTCTAAAAATTCCATGTAGATGTTTGAAAACACGAGGGGAAAAGATTGAATCCATATCTAGGCCGTCTTCTCGTCAGCGTTTATATAGAACCAAATAACACACATACTTTTCCACTTGGAACTTAGAAAACGGTGAAAAAGAATAGTAATAAGGTAAACATATGTAAATGTAAATAAGTGAGATGGAAGTATAAGTAGTTGTTAACGGAGAAGTTCAGAGACCCGCCTCTTTTTAATGAATTAACTGAAAACAAACTACAAGGTGAGTCTTACGCCCACAGGAGAAAAGATATGCCTGCAACGGCAGAAACTAGCCGGCCATTAAAGATTCAACCTTTAAGGGAAGCTGAAAAGATAGTTTCATTCCTTGAGCTCTTTTTAGAATAACACAGATAATAAACAATGGGTGAGAGAATGAGGTGACACTTAAGAAAGAATGTTTGAGTTGGTCTGAGGTTACAGTCTACATTTAAGAGGGAACATGAACAGGAGGTCAAATTAGTTGGATTTCTTTTTTTTTTATAATAGAATAATATATTATTAGAATAAGTTGTCTAGTTGTATTAAAAATAGCAAAAGTGTACAGGATTTTTATAATAATTCAGATAAATTGAAAAATTCTGGAAAGAACATCAGCTTACCAGAACATCTTTTGAATCTGTCCAGTAAGATTTCCTAGAGAGTCTGATCTTTGAATTGTGTTAAATTGTAAATGATGTCTGTATTCAAGTACATTGAATATGTTTTTTATGAATTTTGAATTTGTTTTGAAGTTGATTTGTAAATATTGTAGATATATACCCCCCCCCTAAAAAAAATCATTATCTTCGACTTCAAAGCTATTCAGTGTTAGACTGATCAGCAAACCATTTATTCTACTTTGAGGGTCATGCAGTGCCGAAGTAACTCTGTTGCAAAATGCGAAATGCCTAACAATTTCGAGGGCCCCACGTTAAATGCTTGGAAGTTGCTATCAATTCATATGGAGTAACTCTGCACTTGCTTTGTTATCATAGTACTATATTGGCATCAACTAATAGGAACAATGGTATATTCAAGATTAGCAATTTTAGCCAATTATCAACTCTAATTGGGGTAATTATCTCAACTCACTGATCAATGGGAATGAGGTATCTATGTGATATGCATCATCATCATCATCATCATCATCATCATCATCATCATCATCATCATCATCATCATCATCATCATCACCACCACCACCACCACCATCATCATCATCATCACCACCACCACCACCACCACCACCACCACCACCACCACCACCACCACCACCACCATCATTATCATCATCATCATCATCTCAGCAGCAGTAGTAATAGCAGCAGCAGCAATAGCAGCAGCAGCAATAGCAGCAGCAGCAGCAGTCTCCGTTATTAGACAAAGACCTTTCCCAGGATCCGCTAGATTCCTCTATCATGGGCATCACGAAGCAAGTACGCACAAATATGAAAGTATTATCAAACTCCAGAATAAAGTCTGGAGAAGACTCTGTTTTCCAACCATAACAACAAAACAACAACAAAAACAATCCTCACCAAAATGAAGTGTGTAAATTGACATGTAAAATCCATATTCTCCAATGGTGATCAGAGCTTACAACAACTAACTGCTTGCCAGGCTGTCTTACTGAGAGAGCTAAACTGACATGTCTTGGATATTAATGAAAATTCATCAAACCTATATGCATAGGCTTGTTTCATTCTGATAAATAAATATGTTTATAGAAAATAGTATATACCTTTATGATTTTTTTATTTGTAATATATACAATACAAAAGTTGCAGTAATCATCTTTAGTCAGAATAGAAGTTGGGGTGGATTTTGACCCAGCAGTAGCCAACCTTGTTTAAAACCGAAAATGAAAACGAGGTAATACTATTACTGATATATCCGACATGTCAAATTATTTGGCTGAATAGCAAATGAAAAAGAGACTTTAAAATGTAAGTAAAACATTAATGTACTTATATTTGTGTGTACATTTTGAAAATTCAGGCCTTTTATATTATGTGCATATGAACTTCAATTGACTATATAAGGCCTCTTGCTACCAAACAGAAGCCCTTCTAGTTCTCTGACTGACCCAGATTTTTGACCATATTTCACTTTCAGCTTCTCCTGCTTTTTTGCTGTTTCCATGAGGTCATAAGGTCAAGAGTATAACTCCTCAAGCAAGTGTCATGCTGACCTTATTCCCTTGGTGGTACATCTATATCTATATCTGTATGTGTGTGTATGTGTGGATGAAAATGGCTATTGGAAAGTGAAGAGTAAAAACTTGAGAGAAAGCAGGTGTTACATCTAAAAATATTTTCATTATTTGGTGAGCATGTTTTGATGCATTTCGACGGGTGCCAGCCATCCTTTTCAGAGAGAAACTTGCAGTGATTCACAGAACATTTTGCTGTTTATATGTTAGAGCTCGAGGAAAAAAATGGGAACATTTCTGTGTTGTTTGGTTGTTTACTAGGAGAGAAAAGGGAGGTGTTTGTATCTTCAGATGTAACATCTGCTTTCTCTCAATTTTTTCTCTTCACTTTCCAATCGTCACTTCCATTGACATTCTGTCGGATCACTTCAGATCCACAATAAAAACATATATATATATATATGTATGAATGAATGGCTTGGCTTTGTGATCAATGAGTTTTGGATGGGTTTTTCCAGCAATAGGACCATAGATTGTTGGGCCTGTGAGTGAAATAACCTTCCAACCTGAACAATGAAGTGAAGTGCAACTTGCCAAGGGCTGATCCAACCCTTTAAACAAAGGGCTTGTATCCTATGGTCCACCGATGTGGTACAAATAGGAACGGGCAATATATGTACATATATACACATATATATATATATGAATTGCGTTATATTGAAACATTTATTTGAAGTAATCCTCCATTATCATACGGTGAATATATCACTTGGTTTAGACTGCATAAATAGAATAAACAATTTTTAAAAAATGGGGCTTCTGTAGGAATCATTATTATCATTCTTTCGGATCATATATCCATTTCTTAATAACACATCTATATATATATATATATATATATACATATATATATATATACATATATATATATATATATATATATATGTATATGAAGTGAAGTGCAACTTGCCAAGGGCTGATCGAATTCTTTAAACAAAGGGGTTGTATCATGACTTCATCACTGACTGAACTTAGTCTCACACAACAGGATGACCCTAGCAGATGAGATCCCATTTTTTGCTCACAAAGCAAAGCTCCTGATGGTGGACTTGCGTTCCAAAGCAAACATAACCATTAAATGGTACATACACACAGCACACACTACTGAAGATGGGAAAACCTCCTGAAACATATCTAGACCATCAATGAAAACATTTTCGGATAAATAAACCTAACTTCCATACACTTTCACTCTTGAGTCCGTCTCACTTCCTATAGTTAAAATATTATATATATATATATATATATATATATATATATATATATATATATATATATATATATATATATATATATATATATATATGAGCGTGCAGTTGAATTCAGTTGAAACATAAAAGATAAAAGTTATACTTAAACAGATTTTTCTGGTTTTAAAGAAAATGCCCATTTTCTCATTCAAAGTTCTTGAGTATTTGAGATCTCCATATATGTGAACGAGATTAAAATTCAATTTGAAAAAAGAACAGAAAGAAAATAATATTCAGCTTTCTCACTTGAGAACTTATGTTAATCATTTTTCAATTGATATTTTCGTATAAATATTCTTCAAATACTTATCTGAATTTGTATAATTACTCAACATTATGCTTAAATTTATCAAGTGTTTTCATTGTAAACGAAAGACAAATTGCATTTTGTGCTTTTAATCTTTTGTTTACCTTAATTGATAAGAGGAAGATGGTAAAACAATTGTTTTTTTATTCTTTTTAGATCAATCCATCTTTCAGTGGATCATAAAACTGAAAAGACAAAGTTCTGTTTTTCACAGAATATTGTTCATGACCTGAAGGCATGGGCATCTGCTACCACTTACCCTGGGAGTGGGGCAAGACCATGTATTTCTGGGGAGGCGGGGCAACAAAAACATTTTTCTCACAGGGAGGTCAAAAGGGTATATTTGGAATATATCTTAATGCTAACCCTATTAGATGATTCCAGCCGTGATTGTGATTCGTACAGTAAGTAAGTACAAACCACTATGTAAATCAACCGTCAGATGGTGGACTTGACTATTAATGGTGACGCCTGACCTGATATGATTGAGTGAACCCTGGTGAATGATAATAATAATAATAATAATAATACAGTCTTTTTGTCCGGGAACATCAAGTTGGAGTTACATGACACAATTGTACTACATTATTATCATTTATCAACTATAAGGTTCAAACTTTCAAACACCCTCACCGTTTGTGAGAAGGCTGGATCTAAAGGATGGGAAAATACCCTGTTAGACACCGGCAGACACCCATGCCTGATGGTACCTATATATTTTGATATTTTTCTATGATAATTCATAGTAAGTTGAAAGATTGTTTCGAGTGTTATTAATGAATGAACTGTTCTATCAGAACATGGCAGAATTACAGAAGACCTTGAATGGGGGAATGTGGCTTTAATTAGCGAAGACAAGTGTCGAATTGTTGCACCTCATCTCCATGACGATCAAATTTGTGGAGGAACTCTGCGAAAAGGCAATAATCAAATGTGTCAGGTAAGTAGTTTATATATTCACTCCCTTTTATCCATAGATAAATACTTCAGAGTACAATTATAACAGTCGGTTAGTAAAGATAAATATAGGCTGACAAGCTATAATTTACATAGGTAAAAATAAATTGATATTTGTGTATGTATGTGTGTGTGTCTGTGTGTGTGTACACGTGCGTGTATGTGTGCATGCAGAGTGACAAGCACAGCCTTTCAGAAGGACACGGACTCAAAAGGACAAGGTTCAGTTGAAAAAAAACAAGGGACAACCCAACATTTACTGCAGTGGTTCTCAACCATGGGGCTGTGGACCACAAAGGTTTTACTGTGGGTTCTGAGGACAGACCATTGACATGATTTGAGCCCCCAGGTGGGGAGCTTGGCTCCTTGAAGAGGGCCCTTGCCAACATCTAATGAGATTTGTTATCGTACAATGTTAGTAGAAATGCTCTAGGTGAAAGCATCTCACTATCACTGTCCGTTAGGGGCCTGGGGGAACAATATAAAATCACCCCCATTCCCCTTTCAGCCATGCCCTGCTTATATGTCTTTAAGCATTGCTTAAATGTGAAACTGAAAATTCCTTATTAGTATTTGCAAATGTAAAAATAAGACTTTAGTATCCAAACCTCACACAAATGAAACACTGTAGCCTATGTGTGTACTAGAACCGATTATCTAAATAAATCATCTAAAGTCATCTAAAAAAATAGATCTTCAATCCCAAATTATCTAAATAGTACCAGCACAAGATTTGGACATTATTGGTCAAAAATGACCATAGAGACTCAAAGGAGCACTTAAAAAAAAACAAAAAAAATATTAGATGGTGTCTATTGGTGCACACATGCAAATTTTCAAGGCCCTAAAATATGACCTGGAGTGCCCGGAGATACACACCCACGGACACTCAAAGAGTGAAGAATCTGCAGCCCACTTGTCTAGTTGTTCTGGCAGGCCATTCATGGGGCTAGAGTGATTCAATATAGCATCCATGTGTACTTAGCTCAAAAAAATACCACTAATTACGGTAATGTACAATAGATGATAACTATATAACTGCAAGAAAATAAATTAGAAATATTGTTGTATTCAAAGACTATTAGATTTCAAATGCAAACAGATGCAAACATGGAATATCAGACGTGAGGAGTTAGCTTCAAGGTGTAAAATCAGGCTGTATTGCTGAATGGTTAAAAGCTTGCTAAGTGTATACTGAACCCATTCTGACTAGAGGGTGTAAATTTGATTCTCACCATAGACGGTTTAATTGTTGCCATAGAATTACAGTGAAATTCAAAGTTGTGATGAGAATCAACTGGAAGTCAGGATGAAGGAAAAAATTTAGCAAAAATTGATAATGATAAACATATTTGAATCAAATCTCAAGAAAACAAACCAAATTTTTATATTTGAGTTTGCAAACTGAATAATAAAAAGCAATCGAAACAGAAACTTGAAACCAAATTAGGACTCGGTAGGTTGACCTTACTAACATAATATTGTCTTGCTTGAGATGCAATGATATACACAGATATATATATATATATATATATATATATATATATATATATATATATATATATACATATATATATGTATATATATATATATATATATATATATATGTATGTATATATATATATATATATGTATATATATATATATATACATATATATATATATATATATATATATATATACATATATATATATATGTATGCATATATATATACATATATATATATATATATATGTTTATATATATATATATATATATATATTTATATATATATATATATATATATATATATGTATATATATATATATATATATATATATATATATATATATATATATGATTAGCCATCCAGACTCAATGGAAAACTGAAGAAACCTGCTTTGACAGTTTTGGTTGATGGTTTCTAATAATAAAGGTCACACAATGTTTTCTTATAATTTCACCAGAAAATTTGCATCAATATATTGTTTGATATGTTTATCAATTCTCTTATCTGCCCCATTCCATTCCGCAGATGGATGTTGGATCTGCCTTAATGTGTTGGCGATTGTTTGATAATCATTTGGTTTTGGTTGGCCTAAGTTCATCTGATGTTGGTTGTGATTATGGCATCAAAACCTTCACTCAGCTTTCCAAGTTTCTTGCCTATGATGATGATGATTATGGAGAAAATGATCATGATGGCAACAACAACTACAATAGCAATGATGATGATGAAAAAAAAACTTCGAAATCTTAAGCTGAAGGAACCATAATCTTCAAGTTCACTCTCATGTTGGAACAAACAGGTTTATATTGAATAAAAATATAAAAATCATTTTTGAATTCTGAACATGTATGCAGTTAATTTTTTAACCGCCACCCACTCAATTTAAAAACTATGTATCAAATTTCACAGTCCTCTTATCTTTACACATTCCTCATTTCATTCTAACTGCTCTTCTTCTCTAAAGTGGCAAGCTAATATACCAATGGCGGTAACTAAAGGTTTGCCATGATTGGCCAATAACTCAGCACCACAGATGCTATGTAAATAAGTCACCAGTGCCATCTACCTTGATCAACAAAACAGTCTATTATCAAAGGGGACATAACTCATATTAACATTCACTATCTTGGAAAGAGCATTAGTTAGTTAACACTTTGTATTCCAAAAATAATCCAATCCGTATGATAACATGTATGAACTGTTATGTTGGAGAAAATGCACCAAGCAGTTACAAACTTTTCATAAATCTTACAGTTCTCTTTCAATTTGGTGAATCCCCTCAAGAGTTTTTTCCTGATTACATGAATGAAAAAGTTGCCGAGAGATTTAATAACCGTTATCAGCAAATAACATTACATAAGTGCGGCATCTGTCCAAATGAAATCATGCTACAGCCATCCCTAGGCAGTGCAACCAGAAGTCACAGTAAGAAGCTACAAATCCAAACAGGGTTAAAAAGATGTTCTTCTCAATCAGATCCACTCTGACCCGGAACAAACTAATGAGAAACCATCCTCTCTTCTCAATGTATAAACATGTTTCAAATCAAATCTCAGAAAAGATCTTGGACACCGAATATTTGAGTATGAATATTCAAACTGAATTATAAACCACATCGGGACTCTATAGGTTTACCTTACTGACCTAATATCATTCTGATTGAGATACAGCTTAAGATGCAATAAAGTGAAATGAGAGAGAAGGATGCTATTCTCAGATTTCTACCAGACGTCATTTAAAAATGAGATAATATTTTCAGAGACTAAGATACGATTTCCACTTCATATGTTATCAGTCACTTGAATCAATTCTCTTTGATGTTTGTATCCAGCTCATATAAGAGCAATGGTCTCGTGAGAATTGTTTCAATTTTTGAAAAAATATTCAGCAATAAGCTTTACTTACTACAGTTTGAAAGCCCTACAGCTACTTGGGAAAAATGCTTGTTGTGCTTTGAAAGAAGAAATATATTTATAAACATTTTTTAAATTTTTTTTACATATTTTTTTACTTTTATTTGAAGCTATTTTTTTTATCCGGGAATAAGAGTATCTTTGTGATGCATATATGATGCATAAATACAAAAGTATTTGAAACTGAAGTCATAGCTGCTGTACAAAGATTAGAATGAAAACGAAGTAATACTATCACTGAAATGTCAGAAATATTTGTTGTATCGTTTGTCTGAATAGCAAATGAAATAATATAACAATTTCACCATGCAGGTGAATTAATCGTGTTTTGATATTCATGTGTATTTTTTTATATGCTGGGCCCCTTTCTAACATATGTAACTGGACCTGGATCCGACCCTTGGAGCAGATATAAAAGAAATAGGTTGTTGATCAATTGAATCACTTTGTGCTCAATGTATGGGCAGAGTTTTTCTCTGAATGCTGAACTTACATCACAAATAGTCCTGGCGCTGTAATAGAGCCCCTTAGGAATTTTTGAGTTGACTAATGAAACCAATTGGACATGCTAGCGGGGCCTGCAGTGAGTAAGAATATCTTGGGTGGACATTCAAGGTCAGTTGCAACAAATTTTTTGCTTGATTTTTCATAATGGCATATTTTCGCTGAGATGCCCTAGTCAGAAAAAAAAAAAATTTTTCATTATATATGGGCATATCATATATCGTTGTAAAGGAAACTCACTGCTGAGTAATGTTTACATAAGAATGAAATGCCTCAGAGCAAGTCATTTTGTGCTATTTAAAATCAAATGCCAGAGACATTTTTTAAAAAGAAACACCTGTGGGGACTGATAGCTATAACACAGGGGACGTAATTATACATGGATCCACTCTAAAATTTAATCACTTCAACCGTAGCCTACCTTTCCACAAAATTTCATCAAAAATTGTTTTACAACTGATCTGGAATGCTTACCCAAAATATTCATACTCACTGAAGGTCCATGTTTAAACAGTCTTTGATCTTTGTTTGATAGAAATCAATATACAAAGTCCGTCTGTAAAGAAACTAAACTTTCAGAACAGCGCATGAAGGGACCATATTTTTGGAGATGTTTCTCTGGTGGCAAAATTAGATGTGTCCCCGAAAAACATTCCCTCATTTGATACAAAATTTCATATAAACACTTTACTCTTCACAATGTTTTGTTTTTCAACTTTGAAAAAAAAAAAAAAGAAGAAGCCAACTGTACAAGACACACGTTCACTTTTGTACATGTAGACCAAAAACTAATGGGCGCAGCTTGATGCATTTTTTCATACAATAGGTCAAGGTCAGCCCTACATAATAATCCAGTCATAAACACTCTGAAACATCTCATTTATGCACTTTTTAAAACGTTCTTTATGGACAGACCTTTTATAGCAGAAGTGTTTTGTTTTATAGGATTGAAAGAATGAAGTACGTTATAAAACGTGTTGCAGAAAAGACTCTTGTTTTGCAAAATGTAAGAGGAAGTAGATGGTTATCATGATATAAATCATATCAATGTTCTCAAAACGTTTGTTGATGTTTATTGAAACTCTAAGTTCTGGTTATGTCTGATGTTGATTAAATGAAAATTATTTTTTTTTCGCCACAACACATTGTGTTCAAAAGTTCTGGATTCATCTTCATCTTGGATCTATTAATAATAACTTGGCATAGGATTCTCTTGGATGGAGCAACTGATGGTAATATAGTGGTTTCTATTTTAAGTTTTATTTCATTGTTGACTCCATTAGAATAGGATCTATAGCATAAAGGGTGCATAACCAATGCATCCTCCCAATAGTCAATATAGGAGCTGAAACATGGAACCAAACCAAGAGACAGACTCACAAATTGAGAACCATGCAACGTGCATATGAAAGAATTATGCTGGGCCTCACATGGAGAGACCACAAGACAGCACAGTACATCCGGGAAAAGACAAGAGTCAAGGACATCATAGAATCCATTAAAAATCTCAAATGGTGGTGGGCTAGCCATGTTGCAAGAATGGCAGACAGCCAATGGACATTGCAACTCATAACATCCCCTAAGGTCACATGTGCAACCGAGGCCAGCAGGATATTAGATGGAGAGACGAGCTAGACAAATTCAGAAAGTATTGGCTCTGCGACGCCTATGATAGAGAAGTGTGGCGAATACTAGGGAAGGTCTATGTCCAACAATGGACGTCGGAAAACTGATGATGATGATGATGAGAAAATTAAGTGCATACTTATCACTACTTAGAAGGGAGCATGGATGTATTATTCAGCTAAGTGGGGAGAAAAAGGCTTATAAGTTAAAGGGTAACAAATCACAGAGAAATGAATGACTAAGTTTTCTCATGTCAAAATTCTACACTATTTATTGATGTACAAGAATTATAAACATACCAGAGACATAATTTTGTGTAATCTGTAGTGTATGTAAAGTCTTTTCAAGGTGTCAAGTAGAAGTGTGTAATCAAGGTATTTACAATGTAATTGAGCAGTTGTGTTATTATATACACCTGTTGTTTGCCAAAGAGATTCTGCAAACTGTCCTGTTTTCTCTTGGCTTCCTCTGAATAGATAGTTTTTTTTTCCTTTGAACTTTAGACCTTTTTCTTAGAATTCTCGCCATTCATGGTGAAAGGTGATAATTTCTAGGAAAAATGTTTAGCCTTAGGCAAATTCTCAGGTGTGTTGTTTCCAAATTTAGTTAGTGTCTTTTCAGGTAAATAAACAAATGAAGAGTAAGAGAGAAAGAAAGAGAGAGAGAGTGTGTGTGTATACCTGTAGAATCTTCAACTAAGATATTTACATTAGTTATATTTTTATTTAAATGAAATCTTTCTTTAAATATGGATGGGATATTGGATAGTCTGTAGCCACAATGAAGAGTTGTAATTCAATGAAACAGCTGTCTGTGGATGACTCAATTATCTATAATTATCATATGTATATATATATATATATATATATATTGATATATATTTTTTTAATTGGGATCACAGCATTAAAATTGGATGTTTTTACTCAGGTAGAAAGAAGCCATAATAAAACTGATGATTTGTTGACTTGCATGCCTGCTCAACTTTTGAAAACCAGACAATCCCAATAATCCAAAAAGGAAAGTATACAACCAATGCATTCTCCTGATAGTCACTTATGGAGCTGAAACATGGAACCTAACCAAGAGACAGACCTACAAACTGAGAAGTATGCAACATGCGCATGAGAGAATCATGCTCAACCTTACATGGAGAGATAACAAGACAGCACAGTATATAAGGAAGAAAACGGGTGTCTGTGACATCATAGAATCATTAGAAAACTTAAATGGCAATGGGCAGGTCATGTTGCAAGAATGAAAGACAACCAATGGACATCACAACTCACAACATGGATCCCCAGTGATCACATGCGAAACCAAGGCCAACAGAATACAAGATGGAGAGATGAACTAGACAAATCCAGAAAATTCTTGCTCTATGACGCCCATGAGAAATGTGGCGGATCCTGGGGGAGGTCTATGTCCAATGACAGATGATAAAAGACTGATGATGATGCCTGGGTTTTGCTGTCTATCACAATTTTTGCCAAACTTCAGTCCAAAACTGGAGTTAACTCTGTCTTTCTACCGTAACAAGAACAATCCTCACCAAATTTAGAGTGAAAATGAACATTCCCCAACCATATTTTGAAATTACAATCAACTGAGTTGTAGTAATGAATCACCTACTGAGCTAAATCGACTAATCTTACATATCTACCAAAATTTATGTTAGAAATACGCAAATATTCATTCTAATGAATGAATACATCTATAAAATTAACATTCTCCTGCAGAATAGATGGTGAATACCTAAGTAACTTTAGATTAGCTGACAACATCGTCCTTTTGGCAAAAAATCCTCACAATCTCCGAGTAATGCTCGACAAACTGAACGAAGAGAGCAAAAAAGTTGGACTACAGATGAACTTCAGTAAAAAAATTTCATGTACAACAAACATACTGAGGACAAAGACACAATAATCCGATTCGAAAACACACAGCCGGAGAAAATAGACCCTTCAATCTACCTAGGACACAACTAATCTCCATGAAATCCTCAAAAGATGAAATCAAGCAAAGAATCACTTTTGGTAGAGAAAGCTCAAACTTTAAGAATTAGAAAATCCCATTAGTCTTAAAAAGAAGGGTCTACAACCAATGTAGAGAAAGCTCAAACTTTGAGAATTAGAAAATCCCATTAGTCTTAAAAAGAAGGGTCTACAACCAATGCAGCCATCTGATAGTCACCTATGGAGCTGAAACATGGAACCTAACCAGAATATTTACCCTCAAACTGAGAACCCTGTCATGTGCACATGAGAGAATCATGATCAACATCACATGGAGAGGTCATAAGATAGCACAGTTTATCAGAGATAAAACAGAAGTTAGGAATATCATAGAATCCATTAGAAAACTCAAAGGGCAATGGACTGGTCATGTTGCAAAAATAGCAGAAAACCGATTGACATCATGATTCACTATGTGGATCCCCAGAGATCATATACAATAGTGTGACTGGCAAAATACAAGATGGTGTGAGTAATTAGACAAATTCAGAAAGTATTGTCTTTGCGATGTTCATGATGGAGAGGTGTGGTGAATCCTGGGGAAGGTCTATGCCCAACAACCGACGCTAAAAGGCTGCTGCTGCTGGAATTGTAAGTACTATTTGATATTTCTTCACACATATGTTGGTAAATGCATCCTCCCAATAGTTACTTATGGAGCTGAAACATGGAACTTAACTAAGAGACAGACCTGTAAATTGAGAACCATGCAATGTGCACATGAAAGAATAATGCTGGGCCTCACATGGAGAGACCACAAAACAGCACAGTACATCCGAGAAAAGACAAGAGTTAGAGACATCATAGAATCCATAAAAAATCTCAAATGGCGGTGGGCTAGCCATGTTGCAAGAATGGCAGACAATCAATGGACATCACGACTCACAACATGGATTCCCGAGACCACATGCGCAACCGAGGCCGGCAAAATATTAGATAGAGAGACGAGCTAGACAAGTTCAGGAAGTACTGGCTCCGTGACGCCCATGATAGAGAAGTGTGGCAAATCCTGGGGAAGGTCTATGTCCAACGACGGACGCTAAAAGACTGATGATGATGATGATGATGATGTTGGTAAGCTTTTACCATCATGAGCAACACGAAAACATATAAGGATGTATACACAGACATTTAACAAAAATGTATTTCTTTTTTTGTTGCAAAATGAATTAACATGAATTTCCTCAAAGTTGTGTTCCATCTTTATTATAATCTCACACCAAATATATGACAGAACCAAATATATGACAGAACCAAATATCCAGTCTACTATGTTATCAACTTTTTCAACAAAATATAATACATTTTATTTCTTTTTCACATTCATAGGGAAAATACAAAACAATACAACTTCATTTGCTGATATAATTTTATTATAACTCAAGTATTTCAATAATATCTGATATTTACCACAGAATAATTTTGAAATCTTGGAGAATTATACATGACACAAGAAAACCACATAGTTTCTATTCAAACCATCATACTTGAAAAATCTATCAGAAAACAATTATTCTCTACAATTCATAATATTTATAACAGAATTTCCAGATTTTTAATTTGACTGGTTTCAAAGAAGATTATCAAATCATTTGGTTAAATTGACTGCTATATTTCAAAGAACAAAGAAGCCACTTTTGCCATTAAATTCAATTTATAAAACATATCTAAAAACAATTTTGACAAAACAAATATCTGCTCTGGATCAAAAACTCACCTACAAAAAACTTTGCAGTCCAGCTTTTTATAGAAAATATCTGAAGTATACAAGTGATAAAATGCATTCTACATATATTAGTGTTCATACTCTTGTACTGAATGGAATATTGTTTCACGATACGTTTTGGCACAGACAAATTAAAGAAATTGATCCATCAGAAAATTAACTCACAGACTTTAATTTTGGATTCACATATTGTTTCTGAAGCCACATTTTATATATAGAATGCAAAATATATATTTATATAAATATATGCATTTACTTGGGTGTAGATATATGTATTAATATGACATATTTTCATTTTATTGGATTAAGTATTGTAAATCATAATTATTGATTTTTTGCCACTACTTACCCTCAAAGCAGCCACAATTAAGATGGAGGTAAATATTAGCAAAATATCAATAATAGCATTTATATTTGTTTTTAACATGATATTTCTTGAATGAATCAAAAATTGAGTCTGCATAAACAGTATCTGAATTTTTTAACTCTTCATTTCATGTTTTGGTTTTGTTTGTGTTATTTTCTATTGAGCATTTTTTCACACTAGAATAATTTCAAAATAATTACTTATAGTTGGAATCTACATTCCTGCAGCTGATTCTAATATTGGACCCCAGATAGTATAATGCTTATGGCTAACAGAGTAAATAACATGAGTGCCAGAACCATGTAGGGTAAGGAGGGGGGTTGTGTGCCCTCTTTAAAAGAAGGAAAGTGTATCTTGACATCTATGCACTGTTTTGGCACTCTTTTGAAACGTATTACAATAATTAAATATCTTCTTTGAAAGTTTAATTTTGGGATACTCTCCTAGTTTTGTGGCCCAGCCTTTTGCGGCCTCAAGTTCAAGATCAAAGTGTAATACCTGTTCTTTTCACGTCAATGAAATGGCAATGATTTCAACATTTTCAATTTTAAACGTTATCAAGGGGTCTATGGCTGCCAGGATGGGAACCACACTCTGCTCTTTTCGCCATAACTTTGCAATCTCACAATAAAAATACATTGCAAAAAAAAGTACTCTTCCTGAAAATCTGACCCTCCCCCATCCCTACCCAAAATTGTCTCTGGTTCCCTTGGTTATTAAGTTCAACTCAGAAAAAAATAAAAAAATGATAATTTTGTCAGTTCAGAGAGTTTGGATAGAAAAGGAGGTGCTGGGAAAAGTGCTGAATAAAAGTTGAAATATAACTAGATGGGGAGTGGGATAAGGTATATTCAATAGAACTTCAAGAGATCTTCTCTTGGGCAGATTGTTTGACTTGGAGTGAAGTCGATGGAAAGTAATCCTTTATTTCTCTTTGACCCAAATGTAGCTGACTAGAAAGGCAATAAAATTGTCATGGCAACCTAGTATACTTCCAGTCAAACTGGAATAGTCACTTTTCATCAGTTGGAAAAGATGAATTGCTGCGGAATAACTTTAAGGAAATTCAGAAATAAATCCAATCCAAAGAAAGAAAATATTTCTATAAATCCTCAAATCACTGATAATTAGGAGAAATTGTTCTGCTTTTATTACTGAAATGAGGATTTTAATTAGCTCCCAAGCATTTTTATTGTACTTACTGGGAACATATGGATATATCATATTTGAGGATAGCTTGAATTATCTATTTAAAAAAATTAAAAAAAACGTTTCTCTTTATTATGGTTTAAAATTAATTGACTTACTCTTTGTGGTCAGGGCTGTCTTATCACACGGGAACACTCAGCATTTTCCCATGATTTCAGGATCTCAAAATTCAATTTGAAAAATAAAAAACTTGATTTTGAAGTGTTTAGGGTGGGGAAGGCTTGGGGGCTCCAGTACATTGCTTTGATTTGAGGTCCAAAATATTTTTAAAAAGGCCCAGCTTGTGATTACAAACTCTCGGTCAATTGTAATATAACTATAGACTGTTATAGCAGATTCATAAAATTTACACTTAGAGGAATGGCAACACTTATAAACTACAATATGCTTATGCAATAAGATACTTGCGATCTTGGTCAAATTGTGTTTTTAATGAGAGTTTGCAGAATATTAACAAGAAAATATTCATTTTGCCTTTGGGAAGAGATCTTGATTTTCAAATTGAATTATGAAGGAATTTATTAACTCATTCAGGCTGGGAATGCATGTAGATGCAATTTGAATTCAACGGCCATTTTGAATACATAATGAAGTCAGGTGACCATCATCTTTGCCACAAATAAAAGCCATTTCTTATATCATTCAAATAATATGACTTCCCAGGGTTTCTTAGAAAATGAGAAAACTTAAATCCATCTATGATTTCCTTGCTTTGCAACCTTTAAGAAAAAAACCCTGGCCTGAATGAGTTAAATAGATTTTCCACATACCAAGGTCATTCTCAGGAAGAACAAAGCTGAATTATTTGTAACTTCCATCTTGCACTAAATTTGGAATATTAATCATCATACAAGATTAATTACTCATTGGGATTTGTAATATTTGGTTGTTATTCTTTTCTATGCTAATTAACCTATATATATATATATATATATATATATATGTATATATTAAGTCTCTCTAAAAAATGCCATAGAAAATAAGAAAGCGGATCAAATTACATATAAACATTCTTGAGATGATCAGAAACACGCTTCCAGTTTTTTATACAAATAAATTTGCATCACCGTGCTAATATATTTCCATTTATTTCACGTTTCTAATTACACCTAAATCAAGTGAAAAATCTGACTTTGGGCATGAGTGGGTTAATAATACTCATATAATTTATAAAAGAATCCTGCGGCGTTTCACTGCTTGGTTATTACTGCCTTAGTATTTGCACTAATACATGCCAAATACCTGTTAACCCGTATATGCCTATATTCAGTCCACTCTAAGAAGTTGCCATGAAAAATATACTAATGAGAGATGATATACTTTCATTTAGCCCCATATTTCTAATTATACCCATATCTGTTGAAAAATCAGACTTTAGTCATAAATGGGTTAATAATGCACGCATAATTTACAGAAAAACTGTGGTGTGTCACTGCTGACACACGTGTCATTGGTTCGCCATTATCGTCCTACTGTTTGTATTAGTATATCCCAAATACCTGTTAACCCATATATGCCTATATTTAGTTCATTTTAAGGAGTTGAATTATACTAGAAGCTAACTTTGGGCATAAATGGGTCAAAAGGAAATTACTTCCAATCATATTATTTTACAAAAAAAAGTAGCTCATGATTACCCAATCACGTATTCATAGAATTTCATCATTTTTTTTTCACTTGATGTGAAATTCTTCTTATGGAAATTCATCATAAAAACATGAAGGAAAATTTTTAATAATTAAACTCTTCTTGATTTAATTTCTATAAAAGTTGAATCTGATCAGACAAATATGATAAAAAAACAAATATCAACAGTAACAACCAATGCATTATTTGTACAATATGGTAAAAATACTTGAGTAAGATCAGATACAAAGAACTGTGACTGGATTGCACAACCAGTTTTACGACTCAGAAAATTATAGTCAACAAAAATTGCATGCACACACTTGTTGTGTCCATTAATGTCCGCGTATCAATTTGTTGATTTATATGTAAATGAAGGAAAGCAACTCGCCCGACCATTGCCAAAACGGAAGCTTTCAGACGGAGCCTCATTCTAGTACCAGAAGCTACTAGCCAAGGTCTTGTTTTGAGAGGCTGAAGTCACTCGATCCAACAGCAGCCATTATAAACATACGTATGTTTTTGTTTGTCTCCTTTTATTTCTATTGCTATTGACATGGTTAAAACAAAAAGCGTTTAAACCAGCAGATAACGAACCAAAAACAAGCAAGCAAAGACCTAACAACGCTTTTGTGTATATTAGATCTGGGGAGGATAGAAGACTAACACAAGTATTGATTTTATTCATGGAAGATTTATTCCCTCCTCTCTTATATGACATTAAAGAGAGAGCGATGATCATGGCAGACATCTTATTTTTGGAAATAAACTGAATATTTCTATCATATTAGGTTTTACCATTGATTCAATGATACAAAAGACTTAATAGCACTAACGACAATAATATATGCATTTATTGAAAGCGCCCATTTTTTTATGAATCTCAATACTTGTGCCCACTGGACAAAAGCACTTGAAAACCTGAATAATCAGTGCGGTAAAAATTTAAGGCCAATAAAAGAGGAGTATTGACGTAAAGTCAATATTAAAAGAAAACGCAAATTGTTGATGAAGTTATTTACATCACACAGGTCAAGAGCTACAGTTACGAATTGTATTCATTTTCCAAGTTCATATAATCATGAAAGTCTTGAAGAAAGAAAGTTATTTTTTATTTAAAATGTGCTATTGTTAGAATTTTCCGGATATCATAGGGTAATCGATTCTAAAGATTGGGTGCTATATTGCAGAAAATCCTGCGCCATTGAGTTATATTCATAAAAACAAGTTCTAAAGTCAAACTGTCTAAGTCTTTGATGAAACAAGAGAATAGAGTTTATAGGGGCACATATAATGCAAACATTTAATAATCAGCAGCTTCAATTTTAGTGCAATATACTCAATTAGGTCATACCAGAATCAGACAATCTTTTTCAGAATCAGAAATGACAGGGAAAACAATGTAAACACGAATGTTGTACAGGTACACCACCTGATGGACCGGCTTTTTCTTTAGTTCGGACAAAATCATGAGAGGGAACTTGAAATTTCTGTGGCTGCTAGGTTTTTTTTCCTGGGTGGCCACGGATGGCATTGTGTGTAGCGCGCGCTCACTTGGCTTATGTATTCTGCACTTGTTGGTGTTGATTCTTCGATTTTATGTGATTCTTAATTTATTTTGCTTAAATTTAACCCTAGCCATATTTTTCCTCAAAGGAAACAATCCATTAGAATGTTTATATCTCTTTTTAGAAAATCATTTTGATAATTAACAAGATTGTATTCAGAAGAATGTTTTTCAATTTTTTTCATCAATTATTTTATATACATGTGTGTGCATGTATCCACACATATATTCGTGAATGCAAATGTGTGTGTACATTCGTGTGTTTACATAATAGCGTATTCATGTGTGTGTACAATGTACGTACAAGTTGGGGTATGCAATTTTCTAATGTACATCCAATTTGATGATTTTTGCGTAAATGATTTTTTGACAATACAAAATTATACATTTATTCAGTCCTTTATTCAGGCATTCATAGTCATTCTTCGTTTTCTCTTTGTCACAACCTTTTGAAATGTTTGATTGTTTTCTATAACAGAAACAGCAGATCAGATCCAGCCTCTTGACTGGGAATTGAATACACAATTCTTCATTCATTAAACAAATCAAATTGTGTATTTTAATCAATTGGCTGCATGAAAAGAACATGTAAAAATATAAGACTTGGTCAGGAGGCATTTGACTCAAATGCACACAATTGAGAGACATCATCCGGTTTTGTTTTTAGATTCAATTTGATAATCTTTGGTAAGCGTGTGTAATGGATATATCTCATATCATAATCATATCTTCTTATTAGTTGAGAAGAAGAAGAAATATGTTTTTGAAGTTTGGTATTCTATGTAAGTTATGAATGAAGTTCTTGATGTTTATCGATATGCAAATTTGAATAAAGTGCATATGTTCATAAATGATTGTGTACGTTTATGTGTGCAAACAAAAAGAACTTATATGTTAATTTGTATATAAGTGTATATGGATTAGCACTATCAAATCCAAATGGATGAAAATGTGCATTTGGTATGTGAACATTGGTAAAATCATCTTGTATCAACCCATAGGCAGGAAGATTGAATTGTGAGAGCCTCTCTTATAGAAGAGGGTTATGGAAGGTGTGTGGATTGCCATTATCATAGTTTTTGGCATAGTGTGTGTCACCCCTTTGAGTGTTAATTAGAATTGAAAAAAAGTGGTCTTTTTCCTGACAATGTGTCTATAGTGAGTATTATTTAGGGACTGTATGTGGTTAGTTATCTGCGAAAGTGCTTGCAGATATCTGTACGTAATTGAGTACGGATAAAAAGTTTAGGAAGTCAGTAAAATGTAATTGTATTGTTTTCACTTAGAGAGTGCACATAATCTATTTCTTTCAGGTTCTCTATAAAATACTGATGTATATCCATTACACGTTTAATTGTTAATATTTTCATAAAGCTCTGAACAAAAATCTGTTTTGCTTAGCTAAATATTTTAGGAAATCCCAATTTTACAAAAAAAAAATAAATAAAAATAATATATAAAGGAAAATACTTCACCAGAATTATAGATTGTGTAATTTTTAGAAATAATTCCCAATTTTGTAAAGTGGAAATCATCAAACTATTTACTTTGAGAAAAATTCAGCAAAATATTGCACAAAAATAAAACCCAACCATTAATTTCTTTTAAAAAAAAGAGTTCTGTTCAAAATATCATATTTTCTAATAGATAAAAGTTCCCTGACACATAAAACATAAAATTAGTATTTGAGTTGGTACTAAACTGCAATGACGGACCTATGGTTGGTGTCAGTAATTCATGGCGTCACACCCCACCCTTTTCAGAACTTGATAACTTATTTTGTAGCCAATTATCCATCCACCGACAAAATTTCATTGATATCCGTTGAGAATTTTTGGAGATATTGAATGGAGAGTCATGAGCATATACATGATTATATAAAAAAACGCAAAAATATCCCTCAATCAAAATTATCCCTGGATCTGTCCCCAAATATAACCAACTCTTCCTTACCCTTGCCTTCTGGTCCACAGAATTTCATTTTAATTTATCGACTATTTTCGAAGATAATGTTTAGAGAGGCAGATGTTTTGTTAGAAAAGAGTACCCAGGAGATATTGTGTAAAGACAGATGTTTCATTAGAAAAGAGTACTTAGGAGAAAAAAGAATTACCAAGAAACTATGAGAAAAATCTTCAGGTAGTCATCTTGGTGTCACCCCGCTCTGAAGGTATCATCAGGGACAAGCCACTGTCTCTGACCCTCCCTTGGTCCGCCATTGCTAAAACGTACGCTTAAATTTTTTTTACATTATTTGAAATGAGAGAAAAATCATGAAAAGATTGTTTGAAAAATAGCAAAGATTGATGACTGAAAATGTTTTGCCAACATTTGAGTGGAAAAAAGGTCAAGTATGTTCCATAATAATTCAAAACAAAATCTCTTCCTTCTGTGCTCTGAGGTGAGCATTGGATAAAGATGTTAAAAATGAATATTCGTTTATGCATTTTACTTCTGTAATGCATCAGCTTTTAGAAAATTCAGTCAAATATTATATGCATTTCAGGGTTTATTAAAATAGTTGATGTTTTTTGAGAAAAATGCTTTTATTTTCACGTTAGGCTGTTTATTATTGTTTAAAGATTATTTTGAAGAAAAAAACAAACCCTGAATAATGAGATGATATGATAAGTTATCAGCTTGGGCTTACAATAGTTCAAACTTGAAAAAAAAAACATTAGTATGGGAGCCTGGAATGGATATGATAAGTCATTAACTTAGTCTTATAATAGTTAAAACTTGAACTGAAATGTCCATATGGGAGCCTGAAGCAGAAATAATGTGAAAAGAGAGAAGACATGAAATTTGAGAAAATGAGTCACATAATTAATTTCCAAAGAAATTACACAATTCTAATTGGTAAAATCTATGAAGTGATCAGGATAAAGCTTTTATCGGTGTAGATTTGCATAGATTTTGTAAAATTTACTATATTTTTTAATATAGAATTTTAATCTATATACTTTATCTTCTTTGTAGAGTAATGTAGTTCTGATAATCATGGCTAATGTATCAGCTTATTTTAATTGACTGTGTGCAGTGTAAGTATATTTGGTCAGTTTAAAGTATCAAATGATTAAAAAAGTCAAATTGTATCAGTAAAGAAGATAATTTCATGATATAATCATGCCAGCACGATGTCATCCTGTTAAACTTTTGAAATGTAAGATGTGGATTAGGGGCATTTTCAAATCAATGGACATTACTTATCACAACATGGATCCCCAGAGATTACAAGCACAACTGAGGCCAGCAGAGTACGAGACGGAGAGATGAACTAGACAAATTCAGAACGTACTGGCTCTGTGAAGCCCACGATAGAGAAGTGTGGCAAAACCCTCGGAAAGGTCCATGTCCAACAATGGATGCTAAGAGACTGATGATGATGATGAATTGGGGAGAAGTGAAGCCTGATATATATACCTACCCAAAGACAGTATTAGTGCAACCAAAAAAGATAATAAAAATACTTATCAGTCAGAGGAAAATGACTTTTTATAATACCTAATCTTCTAAGTGGAGAAAATCTCTTCTTTTTGATACAAATTGCTTCCAATATATGAACCTAGTCTTTAAAAACTATTTGGTATCATCAGATGTGATATTCAAGTTATTCGTAAAAAAGAAAAAGTTTCTTTGTTTTCAAAGTTCATTTTAACAATTGCTTACTGAAATTATATTTTGGAAGATGTAATAGTTTTCTGTCTTCAGTTTGTACTTCTAGGCAAAAAACATTCATCTTGGCTTTTTATTAACAAATTAATTTAATTGTAAACAAATTTAAGGTCATTTTGAAGGAAAAAAAGTGCATGTTAAATGATGTAAATTCTGATTCATCAGATACAAAAATAAACCTTATGTCATGCAGTATGGTAAGTTAGATACTTTAAATTTATATAAGTTGGAATATCTTTAAGCAATCTTATTTTCTTTGCTCCAGAAAATGAATTTTACATTCTGTTGAATATGTCATAATAATTATTTCTTAATCTCCTTAGAGAAAGAACAGACAAAATGTTATCATTAATGACACAGTTGATATTTGTTAAATTCTAAATCAGTACATGTGACAAAATCCTCCGTGGTCATAAATCTTAAAGATTCAGCTGAAGTGCCACCATTTTGACTGTTACAAATTCTTGACAAACTCAAATTGAAATCGTCTAAAGTGGCAAAAACCTGAAATCAAAATTTTCACCTAGGGTTTCTCTCTTGAGTGAAGTATGTTTATATTTCATTCGGATCTTCCTAGCTTTTTTTTCTGCTATTTTTTTTATCAAGAATACATGATAAAAAAACTATCCAAATAATATAAAGCTCACCTGTTGCAACAAGTATTTTGCCTGCTTTTGTTTGTCAGTTGTTCACTCTGAAAGGCACCATTTTGTTTTTTTAGTAAGTCAGTACTTTTCGCATAAATGAATGCATGTAAACTTCTTTTTCAGTCTTATGAAATATCTTTTGGGGCATTATAAAAATAAAAAGGACCAGAGGCTGACATGGGCTTGTATATGATATCATGGCTTGCAGTTTGGCACTGATAGAGTTTGGTTACTTTACATAGAATAAAAGCCACAATACCAACTGGTTTGAAGTGATATTTGCCTAAGGAATGAAAATCCTTCAGCTGTTATCATCTTGATGATTCTCTCTTATATAACCAAATAAATTATCAGGAAAATGCTATTTTGAATAAACTTAAAAATAGCAAGTCATTCATGACTTGAAGCCCCATTCCCTATGTTATCAAAGAAGATGAAATAAGAAGCTATTTAAATTTACTTCTAAAAAACACTAACATGGATTTTCATGCGGACTTCATTTATCACAGAAATTATTTATAAAGTAGGTAGTATTGAAATTCTTACATGTTTTATAGTAATGTAAAGAAAAATTCATATTCAAATTCATCAGATTGTCTGCTTAAATACATTAATAAATTCGAAAAATACTTGATGTAGATTATCACAAATCACATATCTAAACAGTGTAAAATGATTTTTATTGAATCACCAGAGATTGGTTGGAAAGTTCTAACGAAAATTTTGTGTGCAAAATAAAATGTTTTCTGGAAAAATTCACAATTGGAGGTAAGCCTCCCATAATTTTAAACAGATTTAAACAAAAAAAAAAGGAAGAGAATTTGAAATCAGTTGTTATCAAATGACTTTAATCAATACATTTCTTCAAAGGAATGATTCAGTAAGAACATGATGCAGAAAATTGATGAGAGTCTAAAAATAACCAAGTATTGATATTTTGTCAGCCATTTTATCTTGACTGATGTGATATCAAGAAATTTTAAAAGTAAAAGCAATGCACATATCAAATACAAGAATACATTAACAAATCATTACACTCATATTGGATTATTTTTGACACATTAGAAAATAGAATCCCTCGATATTACATGTATATGATAAGAGGAAGTTTTAAAAATAGGACAATATAGCGTATATATGGTTATGATCACAGATTTTCATGACTTTTCTTTTAATCCACTGCACTCGCATACCTACAATTTTCTTATAAACAAGATCTTCTCGATAGAATATTTAGGAAATGTTTTGTTCAAAATTGTTTACTGTGTGGATGTAAGGTAATTCGACAATGTGGAAGTGAGAGATTTGAGAATGATTTGGAATAATTCCTCCCCATTCCTCTCTCCCAACACCAGAAATGTTATATACCCTTTTTCTTCAGTTTAATACTACATCTGAACATGAAAACAACAGCATTTTCTAGCTACAGTTTTTATGTATTGTTGAGTGCTTCTTTGAAGACACTGATGAAA
Organism: Thysanoteuthis rhombus; assembly: GCA_963457665.1. Classification (NCBI taxonomy): domain Eukaryota; kingdom Metazoa; phylum Mollusca; class Cephalopoda; order Oegopsida; family Thysanoteuthidae; genus Thysanoteuthis; species Thysanoteuthis major. The sequence goes on along the minus strand of OY735231.1, from coordinate 22,206,441 downwards.
GTTCAGTGAGATGCATCAAGCGTATCTTTATAAAAAAATTTGAGATCTAACATACTTATTATAATTAATTTTTGTTTATATCATTAATATTTCCTACTATTCAAAATTGATAATAATGATTTACAATACTTAATGTACTAAAATAAATAAAAATAAAATGACACCCTTGTTCTCAAATCTTTCACTTCCACATTGTCAAATCACAACCACCACTTATCTAAAATTTTATATCATATATATATATATATATATATATATATATGCAACATTTCTTTTGTTTGAACAGTATCATTATCTCTTGTGTATAGTGTATCCATAAACGTTCATCTTCACATACAAAAATATACATATATAAGAATGTAATTTATATTTAAGATTTTATTGGGACTAATTTCCTGATGCATCATTATAACGCATCAATGAACGTTCCCAAATCATTTTCAGCAAATGGGATGTTTATTTATTTGAAATGACCCACGGACAGGGAAAATGGTAATGTGCACTATTCGATTAAACAGATGGCCTCCATCTTAAAAAGATGGATACCATTAAAAAGTTGATTGAATGAAAGAAATTGAATTAATCCATGTTAGTTATTTGCATTTCTTGCCACTTAATATCCTGCAATTAAAAAAAGAAGCAAGAGCGTGTGTGCGTGTGTGCGCATGTGTATAAGGAAAACAGACACTAAACGGATTTACCTGTCAAATTTTGAAGACAAGATATATCACAATAAAGAGAATATAATAGTCTAAAAGCTTCATTTCACAAATATTGAACCATTTAGTATTATAAATATTCACATATAAAGAATGAGAAAATTGAGGAAAAAAAAAAAAGATTAAAATCAAGAAAAATATAAATTTTAACTGGAATGAACGATTAATTGTACTGTAGATATTAGGCTACTTGTATGTATGTCTGTAGTTTAATAACAACAATATCAATAAAAATAGCAGAAGGATACATCTAAAAATATATTCATTTATATAAAAAATTAACAATTGTTACATTTTGGTCAAGTGCAATTACTCCGTATTTGCAAAAAACGAATAATATAAGCAACGTTACTTGATTATTGGGAACAACAGTGGCCAAATAAGATTTTATTAAATTCTAGAAAAATAGAGCCAGATTAAAGAAAAAGTGAAACTAAAGAAATTGTTAAAACATAATAACTGTGGAAATAAAGGTTCAAGATATCATAACAACACTGAAATTTAGTATAGAAAATTCTCCATCGATTTTTGAATAATTCATTTTTATCTTCTAAATTTTATACATATATACATACATACATGCAGACACACATGCATGCATATATATATATATATATATATATATATATATATATATATATATATGACTTAGGTATTGATGTGGATTATAATTCATCCAATAATATTGGATTGAAGAGACGATTCGGATGGCCGTATTGTGTACAAATAAGATTTCTTTATTTAATTTGACTTTTCAATTTTCAGAAGAAATTAGTTATGAACTAATGAAATGTCAAATCAAATGAAGATATCTCATTTGTACACAGTACAGCCTTTTGAATTGTCTCTTCACTCTAGTATGTATGTATGTATATCAGCAAACATATTCTGATTCCTTAGATAATGTTCTTGTCTTTATATTTTCATTCAGATTTAGAATCAGACCGGTAACTTAAATCATATTTCTGTAATTGTGAAGATAATCACTGGGAAATTTTGTTTAATTATCATTTAAATTGATTTATGCTAATGTTTAAAGCTTAAATCAGGAATTTTTCAAGAAGTTTTATTTGAAATATTTAGAATTACTTTCAGTTTGATAATTCATGGAACATTTATGAAAAATTCTCAACTAAATTTTTTCAGAATATATTTTGTACTTTCTCATTGACAAGAAAATCGTGAATTGAATTTTGGATACAATTAATTAGTCAGTATGGAAGACTAGCAATCAAGTTTGCAAAAAATATTTGGATGATCAAATAAGAAGCCTATTGCATAGTTTCTGGTTTTATTTTTACTTTAACGATGCATTGGTATTGGGGAGGGATACATTTGTTTTCAACATTTGTAACAGATCAAAAACATATTTCAACAACCATCAGATATAAAATATATATTTACGTGTTGTATTCTTTCATATTGATATTTCAATGTATTCTATTTATAAAATATAATTAAACATTGGTTTTATTGTTCACTAAGGTGGACAATAATCTGACATTTGGAAAATATGTGATCATTTTATGACTTACTTAAGAAGAGCCAAAAATCATACACATATAACTGTTTCATTTACCTTAAGGTCTGTCTCTTATAAATATCTTTGAATTTTCATCTAGAATGGAAATCTTAAGAGTAGGGGTGTCAGAAATGAAAACAATTTTTAGAATTTGTTTTCTGGTCAAGAAAATTTGATAGTTTCGTAAATGAATGAGCATAAATGATTTGAAAAGATTTTGTAAATGCTGTTGTTATCCTCAAAGAGATTTTGGTCTGAACTTGGCAATAGAAACAAAAAAAAAAGAATGGAAACTCAAAGGACATTGAGATTTTCTTTGATTCAGAGCATTTTTTCTGACTTTGGTGTTTCTGAATCCTCGTCTTCAACCGATACACTGGCTCCAGTAGGACAGACAACAAATAACTTCTGTAAGAATACTTGTAGTTTTCCTGGAAAGAAAAAAACAAAACAAAAACAAGTTGTTTAATAAGCTTCTAAAATCGAATAAGGTTTTTAATTGGAGACAAAGAGGTCTGTTTAGTCACTCTATAAAAACCATCACATGGCCAACATTATTTGATATCATGTCATGTTGAGGGTGATCAATGAATAAGTCACGTCTTTTGCCTTTTGCTGGGCAGTAAAAAAAGTCAAAATAAAAATAAAAAAAAAACAAATGAACACAAACTAAGGATAAGTTTAGCATTAACTTACATTCAAAATGGACGCCCTCACTATAAACCTATTTAGGTGGAAATTTTCCAAAAATGAAAAAAAAAATATTTCCAGTTGACATATCAATGAGTAAATGTTGAAATTGTCAACTCTCCAGCTTCATTGGTGAGGTTTCTAAGTGTGATACATATATATATACATAGCCAGCCAGACCAACTTGTGAACTGAAGTAAACTATTTTGACAGTTTTATAGACAGTTTTGGTTTATGGTTTCTAACAGTAATTCAATGCTTGTAAAATTGGATAAAATTTTTGATCATAAACAGACTACTAAACTTCACTATCTTAATCCTACATATAAACGATACTCTTTGCTTTTTGTCATTATCTTCAAGTCAGAATGCAAAAAAAAAGAAACAAAAGTTATCTGATATTTGGCAACTGTTCAGATATTTGAAAGTTTTTGAAATATGTCGTTTAATTCGGTTCATTACTTGTTTCCAGGAAAAAAAATACCCAGAAAGAATGGTGAATGACTTTTAAAAATCTTTTATGCAAAATCCTACTACCTTTGATGTTTTTTTCCCTTCCTATTTTATCAATAATTCATAATTATAGTCTGTATTCAGGACTGGCTTCAAGTGAATAGGATCAAATACTTTTTTCAATTCTATTTTCAGTGTCTCAATGCAAAACATAAGAATTAAAAAAACAATAATGTCTTGGGTATTTGAAAAAATATATATTATTAGTCCTGCAATTTCCAATATTTTTACACAAAATGGATCACAAAATTTGATTTAGTACCTATTATAATAGTTTAGACAATCTGGGTGTTGACAATATGGGTTTACACAAACTGCATTTCTTTCTTTTCACAAAGAATACCATGATAATTAATTTCAAGTGGAACTGTCATAAAGTACAAACTTCACTGTCATATAAACCAACGTTGATGGTATAATATTAATTGATGACACCACTGATACCAATGTCCAATTGAGAATCTCTTGATATGAAAGCAATAACATTGGATGCCATTTAGTTAAGAAATCAGAAACTCAAGATATGATTTGGAAGTTAGATGAGGGACCTTAGTGAGTACCAACATATGAAATGCTACCATAAGAACTAAATTAGTCAAAAGGTCATCCCTCTTCTAAAGGCTCTTTGCGCCAAACAGTAAAACAATAAAAAAATAGGCTATTGATTTAATTCATAAATCTTTAGATTCTTTAATAAAACAGAAAATGATGCAAAAAAGGTCGACTGCTAGAAAGACAAAGAAGAGAAAGAGACAGAATTTTTGTTCCCCTTCTTGGTCGGGCGATAAATCTCTGTTAATCAAGGACGATTGCTTTTAGCTTATTTGTCTGCTGACTTGAGTTCCAATTGAAAACTTCTAAATTAGTCAACAGGTAATCATACTTGATGACAGATTATAGATTTACTCAGCACTCTTGGGAGGCCTTTTAGCTTTCAAATTTCCTCAGTAACAAGTAATTTTGATTTGAGACCTTCCACTGCCTTGTGAAGTTACCTTGTCTAGCTTATCAGGTGTTCTGAGAAGTTCTTGAAATGATTAACTTGAATTTCCGAGGCTGCATGTGTAGCACAAGATTTTAAAAGTTGTTCCTCTAATGGTATTCCCTGTCCTAATAGAAATTTCTTTCACAGTCAAATTAATGGTTGTCTTTTACTTCCAATAGGGAAACAATGTCTATGCTTTTTGTAGATTAAAAACAACTTTGGCAAAAGACCCTCTTTGTTAATAGATTTCAATCATATTCAACTTTTGTTAATATAGTGAATTAGCATGTAGCTTTGTAACATCAAAGATTTAGCTGTATATACAACAAACAAAAAATGCATAGCATTGACATAGAGAAAACTAACCATGCAATAACTCTTTGTAGTTCAAAAAAGTGGGCTAAAATGTACCAATTTGGAAAATATACGTTGAACAAAATTTTTTACTATTTTAACAAACGAAAATTCTTTTCCATGCATAATGGAGTAGACAAATCTTATGAAGCAAAAAGAAGAAACCTTGATTACCTATTCCAGGTGGCATCACTCTCATATAAACAAAGGGGAAATAGAAGAGTAATCCACTGCAAATGAACAAAAATGCAAAAAAGAATTCTATTTTTGGATTTTGGATGACAGGAGCCAAGACCAAATAGACAGCCATGATGAAAACAAAGCCAGGAACAAAAATGGGGACCTGAAAGTAAACAAAAAGAACATTTATAATGAATCAAATACTTTCTTTATTAAAATCATATAAGCTTTATTTCAAAGGTATCAACATCCAGTTTCTTTATAATCAAAATGTTGACTGGATGAATAAGCATTTTTTATAGCAATTGTTTATGGAGCAAAGTTTGGCCACTCTGTGTATTTCAAAAACACAAATTTAAAAAAAAAATTCTTTTAAATTGTCAATCCCATTGGTTCTCAACTGGGGAGGAATAATTTAGGTTGTTCAAAGTGGGAATAAGGCTATAAGGTAAAAATGAAAGTTGTTTGTTAATATCCACAGCTCAAGTGTAACAGGGGATGTAAGATGTTAGATGGAATATAACTGTGCAAGTGAAGGTCTGAATTCTCCTTACCAGTGTTGCTTATTGAAATTACTTTAAATTCAGTTATAGTGTTAGCTTCTTGTCATTGCGTTTGAATTGTCGATTAGTTTGATAAGCTTAAAATGAATTTTATGGTAAACACATATGATCTTCACTTCCCGGAATGTACTATTAAACTAATTCTTATTGTAAAGCTCTCTAATCATATGTAAAATAAGATAAAATAAAATAAAATTCATTCAAATAATGAATACAAGTAATCTTATTGAAAAAGGTGGGGAATGACAATGAAAGATTGTAAAACACTGATCTATTTAATCAGAATGTGAAATTGGTTGTCCAAATTTTGTTTTCTATAATATGCCAAGGCATATGAGAATAAATATTTCAAGGCTGTAAGTTTTGCCAGATCTTCTTTTCACCTCGGCATTTTAGTGTCATTGTGTATAGCAAATAAGAAACCAGTACAGAGCAAACAGGAAGAGTTTGCTTTCACTCTTAAACTGTTTTGAAGACACCCTATTTTTAAGCACGGTTGATCTCTGATCATCACACACGTGGTTCTTCTTTGTGTTTTATTTTACCGTGTCAAACAGCATTTTGAATTTATTCCAAACATTCACACACCTATACAATTAAACATTTTCTGATGAAATATCCTTTCAGAAGTGTCAGTTGAAAAAGCTCTTGGATTTATTTTAACTATGAGAACAATAAAATACAAGCTAATCTAAAACTTGTTCTTCAACTTTTTCATGATTTTGCTGTGTATCCATTGATTACAGTAGTTTTCAAAAACTATTCAGTGAATATACAAAGAAAATACTTTTTCTTGATTTTATTTTTATTACACAAAACATTGAGTAGCATTATTCATTTTTTAGTCGTATTCCTTTCATCTTACTTTCAGTTGCTTTTCATTGCAAATACACAAATTATACACAGCTTACTCAAATGAAGGATGAGCTCTCAGTGAGACTTGAACACGTATCTTTTTCGTCTTGCAATACTGGTTATCCATGCCTTTTATTATGTCCTAATTGCTCAATGTCATTTTAGAAACCGTAAACCAAATCTGTCAAAATAGGTTTTTTCAATTTTCAAGTTGGTCCAGATGGCAGGCTGGCAGGGTATGTATGTATGTATGTATGTATGTATGTATGTATGTATATATGTATGTATTATGCTTATTATGTGTTCAAAAAACGTTTTTCTTCTGCTTTTTGAGAATTTGCCCTCTGAAAAAGTCTTAAGTGGGGGCTTAATTTGCAACGTCTTTTGGCGGCATACCATGTTGGGGGAAGGGTGATCAATTAAAAAATTGGAAAAAAAGGGTAATCAATGAATAATCAATGATCAGTAAAAATGTTTAAATTCTCAATGTGACCAACTTCTTTTTGACATATGCTGTATTGTGGGTGATCAATTAGAGATTGAGTGATCAATGAATAAGTTACTTCCCTTGCCTTTTGTTGGGCAGTGATCACAGATGAAAGATTGAATTTAAAAAAAAATAAGCATGAATGTGGGTGGATACAAATTAAATGACCAATTTAGGATAGACTTACATTGCAAATTGAGCCCCCATTGAAAACCTTTTGAGGGGGATTTAAAAATTCAACAACAAGAAAAAGTTTTTTCTAAACATCACATGGAGTAAATGATGAAATTTTCAGCCCTTTAGCTCCATTGGTGTGGCCTGTACATGCAATCCATGTATACATAATCAGCCAGACCAACTTAAAAACTGAAGAAATCTATGTTGATGTTGACGGTTTTGGTTAAGGGTTTCTGATAATGATGATTATATCATACATTATGATAAATTTATTAACATAATGATAGATTTTTTTTACGTAATGATAATTATTATTTATATCATATGTTTTAATGTATGAATGCTATTGCTTTTACTCATTCAAGTCAAGAGTGCACAAAGGTATGCTTTAAATTTTGAGGTTTTTTCAAAGGGTAACCATTTTGAATAAATGATGGAGTCACATGATCATTATATATGTATAATTTTGCTATAAATGAAAGCCATATCTTATAACCTTCAAAATGATTTACAACATCCCAGGGTTTCTTAGAAAGTGGGAAAACTTTTCTTAGAAAATGAGAAAACTTAAATCATCCATTGCTGCTTTTGCTTCGTAACCCATAAAAACCCAGGCCTGAATGACTTAAAATATAAAGCCCTCTATGAGACAAAATTAAAGAAATTACCTTGTAGGGTCTTCTAAGCTCTGGACGTGTTATACGTAAATAAATCACTGTGAAAGCTCCAAGGCCATAAACAGTCCAAGCAGAGAAACTGTAGAAATCAATTAAAGTGGAAATTTTTCCAGGGATGATGATGATGATTCCCATCAGTGCCTGCAGATAAAAACAAATCAAAAATGTTATTTTGAGAATTAAGAAATGATAAATTAAGTCTATAATCAAAGAAGTACAAGTTTAATCTATTCAAATATGTTTTTACTGACAAACGTTATAGAAAACAAACGGACAAACTTAATCTGATCAACGTTTTTGACAATTTTTCTTGTTTGAATTTTTGAACGTCATAATTTTGATTTTGTCAATAATCAGTTTGATTATTGACAAAATCAAAATTATGATGTTCAAAAATTCAAGAATTTTCAACCGTCATAAGTCATTTTTGAGAATGAGTCTGTTTTATAACAAAAAAAAAAACGAATAAAATTGACAAAAAAGTTGTATAGACAAAGTTTGTCCATTGTTTTCAATAACATTCAGTAGTTCCACCAACTTCAGGGACTTGATTATGCACATCTTTTTTCATCAATAAAGGGAAGCTACTCTCCTAGGCTGGTGAGAAAAAAATTGAAAATATTTTGTTACCAAGTTTTTTCTTGAAAGAAAGAAAAATGTCCAAATATTTGTAAAAAAAAGTAAAAACAAATTTTACCAGCAAAACATTGATAATGGGTGTTGACAGCTTATTGACAATCTTTGAAAAAATTGAAAGTTGAAAGCATAATTAGACCTTAGCTTGAAATTAAATTTAAACTTCAATTGAAGGAAGCATAACAATAACAAGCACTTGAAAAACTTGATAACGGCTGCATTCTCTAGAATGACTCTTTCAAATAGCAAAAAATCAAACAAAAAAACAAATAGTCACAGCCTTTAAGTTTATCTCTCTGGCTTTCCGTACTTACAAAAAAGCTTTTTTTGAACCCCCCCCCCAATACTTCCAGCATATTATCCTTTCTTTTCTGATTATCTTTGATTAAACATATCATTGCATTATAATTGACAGAATCTCAGAGTTAGTTGAAGTGAATGAGTTGCCACGACTAGACAAGGTTCAATGTTCATCATGAATTTTTCTTCAAAACTTAATTGCTATTGTAACAGCGAAACCAAGTTTTGTTGCCTATATTTTGTGGTGTTAATATTACTTTTAGGATATTTTACCTTTTTAATATCTGATTCATTCTTATTGAATTAAATCAAAACATAGCATTGTAGTCATGTGAATATATGTACATAATACAATACAGCCTGTACTTTTTCATGCATTTGTTCATTCAACAAATATTTGTGAATAGAAATGAAACGTTATGAATCATGAATTCATTTTTTATGATGATTTAGAAAGTAATTTTCATTTAATTTTCATTTATTTATAATTTATGAATGTAAAAGTCTCTTGAATACTGCAACACTTAATAAAAAAGTTATTTTCATTGAGTATTACAATGTTAGCGGAGTCTGCTGAGATGCCTAAAATTTCTAAATTTCTCATTTCTTCTTTTCTCCTATTTTCCCAATACACTAAATAAATGATTAAATGATCATTATTCGTACAGTTATATCAATACAGTTTTTAGTGTTCAATTGTGGGCAAGTTTTGTGAGAGTTTCATCTGCGCCCCTAGCCCAATAGACAAAATTCAGGGATCACTGTATGCTTGAATGGAAACTTTTAAAATATGAATGGTGTATGGTGGTTTGTATTATGGTTGTGCTCTGAGCTATGCATGCACAAAAATGCAAAACTATTTTAGTGCCTGTAAAAAGCAAAGGATAGTAAAAGCCTTTTGGTACAATGTAGGGAAGGTGGTCCAGGTTGTGAATTTTAAAGTTTCATATCCTCCCTCAGTTGATTTTACAAGCATTTCAACAAAACTGGCTTATCTACTGTTTCTCCATGAAGCCTTAGTAGTTGGCATCATTATTGTCATCTTGAGTCTTTTAATATCTGTCATTGGACATAGACTAAGTCAACAAATGCTACAAGTGGCATTTTGTATTCTAATGCTTTCTCTTTTAGTTGATTTACCGAATGGAGATCTGTTAGCGTCAGTGAAATGCAATTGATTAACACAAAAAACAAAGCAGAAAACACTACCGGCACCACTTTAGTAATCCTAAAAAAAATTTCAAAAATTAATCAATAAAAATAAAGCAAATAAATGATCAACTGTTGTAGAGTGAGAAATTGTGAATATACCGTAAATATTACAGATGGCACTGGAGTCATTCTTTGGTAATGAAGGTGGGAAAATACTTGGGGGAAATGTCCTTCACGGCCAGCAACATAGCACAATCTACAAAAAGATGCAAAAAAATCAAGGTTATGGTTCGTACGTCATTTGGATTGGATTCTATTCCACTGAACAGAATGTAATTAAAATTTCTTCTCATTTTCAATCATATTTGAAATGGAATTAGAATTAAGTAAAACTAAGATACGTCCGTTCAGAAGAAGGATCCGCTTTCATGAAAATTTCCAAGAGGTTTAAACTTGAAATAATGAGGTGCTGTTCTTTATTTATGTTGTAATCAATAGCAACAATAAAAACAGAATTTTTCTGAAAATGCTTTTACATCATCTATAATTTAGTTTCAGCTTGTCCTATAAGAAAATTTAGCAGAAAAACAATCTGATTCTCTCTCTCTCTCTCTTTCTCTCTCTCTCTCTTTCTCTCTCTCTTTTCCCCTATGTCAGACACAAACAGAGGGATTAATTTAGCATAAACTTACATTTTAAATTGATCCCACTAAAAGCCTATTTTAGGAGGAATTAAAAAAAACAAATAAAAAAAAGGAGTAAATGTCTAGATATTCAGCTCTCTAGCTCTATTGGAGCAGTCCATATGCATGATACATATATAGATATATTGGGTTTTATTACACATGGAGATATTCATCATCCTATATACGAGTCTGAGGATAGTTCAAAAAGTATATTAAACTAGTATTCCAAGGGAAATTATAAGTCAACACCACCCATATATGTTGCTTTCTATCATATGAATTAAGTTACCTTGATGGAAATATAACCAAAATGGTTCAAAACATAAATCAATGATTTTAAAAAAACTAATAAGTTTGGTCACTGGCTCAATGGAGTGATCAATTAAATAATTGGAAGAACAAGTGATCTATGAATAAGTTACTTTTCTTGCCTTTTTTGGGCTGTGATCACTGAAGAGTACAAATTTCAAAGAAACAAGCAGGAATGCTGCAAGGCAGTAACTAAGGGACCAATATAACATGAACTTTAATTATAAATTATAAATTGACCCCCTCCCAATAAAAACCTATTTGGCGGCGGCAGGGGGGGGGGATTTTCAAAAAACAAGAAAACTATTTCCCAACCTATTGAGGGGGATATGTGTGTTTAAAATTTCAAGTTTCTATTATGAACATTTTGATGAATTCTGGATACATATATATATATATATATATATATATATATATATATATATATATATATATATATATATATATATATATATATATATGCCAGAATATATGAATAATTTGAACTCAGCAAAAGTGATTCAAGAGACTGATCCTTAAACAGAGAACTATGCAATATGCAGAGAAGAGAATCCTACTCAACATTACATGGTACATGGAAATATCATAAGACAACAGAATTCGTAAGTGGATCTGGCTGGCTTATTCTCTATGTATGCACCAATAGAGCTAGAGGACTGAAAATTTAAACATTTACTCATCATTTAAAAATGTTAGACGGCACAGTTGGGAGTCAGAGATATCATGAAATCCATTAGAAAACTTAGATGGCAATTGGCTGGTCATGTTGCAAGAATGTCAGACAACCGTTGGGCATCATGACTCGCAACTTAGATCTCCAGAGATCATATGCAAAATTTTGACCCATAGAAAGTAAGATGGCGTGACAAGCGAGACGAGTTCAGAAAGTACTCTGATAATCATGATGATGATGATGTTGAATGAGAAGGGTATGAGAAAGTTCAGAATCTAGAAAAGTCTGTCATGTTCACATGACTGTTTTTCTAAAGTAAGGTTGCCATATTTGGCCAGAAGGGGAGATGAGGGAGTTTGTTCAGGATAATTTGTATATTAGAGGTTTTTGCTATTGCAAAAGTTCCCTCTTTCTCTTTTATATAATTCTCAAATAACAATTTAATAAGGATCAATTATGTTGTAATAATTAAGCAAATATTTGTCCTTGCTTCAGTTAAAATCAAAGTTGGGAAAGTTTTGAAAATTGGCTAAATATGATCCTACCAAAAATTCCCTTTAAGCAATATTAGACATAGTATTATAATAGAGACCCATAGGAATTTTTGAGTTGACAAATGAAACCAATTAGTGTCTAAAATTATCTTGAGTAGACATTCCAGATCAGAAAAAATGCTTGCTTCATTTTTAACGATGGCTGAATTTTGAAGTGGTGCCTTAGTCAGCAGAAAAAATTCTATCAAATATGGACATATTATAAATCATTGGAAAGGGCATTACATGCTGAGTAAAGTTCATAATAAAACCATATGCCTCAGAGTAAGTCATTTTGAGCTATTTACAATCATATGTTATAAACCCTTGTTTTAAGATGAAACATCTGTATGGACTGATACAGGAGGTAATTATGCAAGGACTCACACCAAGATTTGTGAGTTTTATTTAGTCTTGGCTATCCTGTACATTCAAGTTGTTTCAAATGAATTTCAATTTTGTAGAAATGTTGAAAGCCTTAAAATTTGGGTCTCACTAATGTTTCAAAATGTTATTTTTTATGATATAAATCTTTATGATAAAATTAGTATCTATTTTAATAATAAAATCAAATATATCTTTAATTAATATAACATAAATATATTCTTTAATTAAAAAAAAGAATCTATAAAAAGTTTGCACTTAATTTTTAAAATATATTTTATGTGAGTAATTTTGTTAAATGTTATAGTATTGTTTTCTTATCACATTATTATTCGCCAAGAGTCCTTGTTTGTCTCTCCGTACTTGCTTTCCACAAAAACTACATAAATCTGTGAAATTTTTAGTCGTTATGGATTCGATCCTCAGGAAATGTTTTTAGCAAGTTAGTTTTTGATCTCCCCCTCCCAACATGTTTTTAGGGGATTTCAAATCAGGTGGAGGTCTATTTATACGAATATTCATCAATGGTGAAAATACTTTCCGCAGATGTTATTAAAGGATATTTTCTATTATTCAACTCAATCCTCAAAGATAAAAATGTGATGTAGACTGGGTTCTTTATTCAGAAAAGGAGCAAAAGCATTTTTCAATATATCTCATATCCCAATTTTTATTGGTCATACGTGGATATTTGGAATAGCAGAGTTCTGATTAGAGCATGTTTTGATGTAGTATGGCTAAGGTACATTTTTCCAAAGCACAAAATTTTGGGATCACATGTAGGAAACTTATATTTTTCTCTTTTAGGGGTTGAAATTAATCAAAAACTTTCAATTTTCAATTTAAAGGGTTCAAAATGATGGGGAATTTTTTTTTCTCATTGGGGCGAAATCCAATGGAATTTTTAGTGATCATAATCAAGGGAAAGATTTTTTCTCAGTTTCAGAGGTCAAAATTGAAAAGGTAATTTTTTTTTCAACTTAAGGGATCAAAAAAAGTTTTTTTTTCACTTTTAGGGGCGAAAATTGGGGAGAAAATTTTTTTATTTTTAGGGGTCAAAATTGAGGGGAATTTTTTTACTTGCAGTGGTGAAAACGGGTGGGAAAGATTTTTAAAAACCTGTGTAAACAATGGAAATAATTTTTACCACTTACCTTCCGGTGGAAAAGAGTACCCCATTAGCAGCTCCGAAGCAAGACATAACCACAAACATTGGCATTAACCAAGCCATTATACCAAGGACCTTCTCTCCCCACATCTACATTGGATAAAAATATAGAACACTAAACTTGTGTCTGAGAGCCAAGTTTTTGCAGTTTTTGAAAAAAAGTCACAAAAATAAATAATAATATATGAAAAAAAAACAGTTCTGGTTAGTCACTCAATAGAAACTGTGATGCAACTAACATCTTTTGGCACCATTTGGGGTAATTAATTAAAAAAATTGGAAAAGGGAAAAGTAGAAGATTTCATCCAGTATGTATAAAATATAATTCTATTTATGTTTTCATACTTATATCTCTATAATATTATAATCTAAATTTCTTGAACGATTTGAAATATAGTTTTAGTGGGCCCCTAATTCTTTATAGGTCCTACGCACTGTCTATTTTGTCTAATTCATATGCATATCTATGCATACCCAGTTACTTCTGTCACCTTTTGTTGGGCAGTGATCACTAAAAACATTTCAGTTTAAAAAAAAACAAGGGATCAATTCAGCATAAACTTACATTGTAAATTGACCCCTCCTAAAAAAAGTATTGGGGGGAGTTTCAAAGAACAAAATAAGACTGTTTTTTTCTGTATATAATAAAGGGTAAATGTTGAACGTTTCAGCCCTCTAGCTCCATTCTTGTAGCCTGAGTACATGATACATAGCCATCCAGTTAGACCAACTTGAAGACTGAAGAAACCTATGTGGACAGTTTTGTGTAACAGTTTCTAATATTTTTTCAAATCAAATTTTTTCAAACTTATACAAAATACCATAAATGTTGCCCTACATATAAAATTTCAAAGAAGGTGCGATGAATTCGGCAGGTAAATAACATTATACTGATTAATAAAACATTAATAATAATGTTACAATACATTATCTAATAGAAAGAATAAATTTGAAATTTTTTAGAAAATATTGTATTAAAAAGACTACCAGGATTCAAATGTTAACATTACTTTGGATATCAATAGTAGGGAGTTAGGTTTAAATTATAAAATCAGCTTTTGTCCAACAATAGAGTCCCAGTCGCTGAATGGTTAAAGCAGCCAGGCATATGCAGGATTCCCTCTGGCTACAGGGTGTGAGAATCAATCACTTAGTCGCTTGATTAGGTTGCAGATTCCATTCTATAAGTGATATTGGGAGGATGCATTGGTTGTATACCCTTCTTTTTAAGACTAATGGGATTTTCTTGTTCTTGAAGAAAGTGCTTGCTCAACTAAAAGCATGACAACCTCGAGTAATTCTTTGATTGATTTCTTCTTCTTTTGAGGATTTCATGGAGATTCGTTGTTGTAAGTAGATGTAGTGGTATACTTTCTCCAGCTCTGCATTTTTAATTCTGATCTTTGAGTGTTTGTCTTCAACATGTCTGTTGTATATAATATTTGTTTTACTGAAATTCATGTTTATCTTCATCTTAATTGCTGTTGCTTTTTATTACGACTAAATTCAGGCTGTATTCTCCTCAGCAGCGAGTAAATAGATAAAGAGTTTTGATCCAAATAAAGATTAAATTAAGATGAAAATGAATAATAGTAAAATATTAATGATAATGATTTATAATACTTTATCAACTAGAATAAATATAAATAAAAATAAAATCCGATTGAACTGGACAACCAGTTAATAACAAACATGGCGCAAAAGAGATCATGGGAAGGGTTTGATATGGATTGACGCTTGCTCTCAAATAGCTTAGTAACAAGAATGATTACGTGTCAAGCGAACCACCCTCCAGTATAGAGGGTGGTGAGTTTGATTCTCACCTCAAACTTATTCTTTATTCCGATCCGCATTGTTAATTTATTTATTCTCTGCTGAAGGGTACCCACCCTGAACTTAGTTGCTATAAAAAGTAACAACTATTAAGATGAATGTAAATAGTTGCAAAGATTTATGACAATGGTTATCAATACTTCATCTACTGAAATAAATAAAAATAAGATAATATTACACTTATTTATCATCTCTCATTGCTTTTTGTCAACTTTTAAGGCTAGCTATCTTGTTTCATTAGATCCACATTCTTTGGGGTTTTTTTCATATTGTTCGGTTACTTATTGGCACAAGATGAATAAGATCTGAGCAAGAATCTACGTTCAGTATAATTGCACATGTACAAACAAACTGAAGTTCTTCTATGTAAAGTATGAAGTTGACTTTGTTATACTACCGTAATAAGAACAATCTTCATCAAAATGAGGGGGTCTAAACTGATATATAAAATCCACATTTTGCTACCATAATTTGAACTCATGACCAACTCATTGCCGGGAGTCTGCCTTACTGACTGAGCTAAATTGACAAGCTTTGGATATTAATGAAAATTAATCATCTAATGAAAATACATTTTTACAAAAAAATACATACTTTTATAATTGTTTATCACTTATATATATGATACAAAAATTGCTGTAAACATCTTCAATTGGAATATAAGTAGGAGTGGAGTTACCACAATAAGAACAACTTTCACCAAAATGATGTAAAACCCACATTCTCCTACCATGATTTGAACTCATGACCAACAATCTGTCTTACTGATTGAGCTCAATTGACAAGTTTTAGATATCAATGAAACTTAATCATACAGCAGCAGCTTATTTCATTCTGATGAGTAAATACATTTTTACAAAAAAAATACATATTTTTATGATTGTTTATCCCTTTTATACACCACACAAAAGTTGCTGTA
The DNA here is from genome assembly GCA_963457665.1 of Thysanoteuthis rhombus. Classification (NCBI taxonomy): domain Eukaryota; kingdom Metazoa; phylum Mollusca; class Cephalopoda; order Oegopsida; family Thysanoteuthidae; genus Thysanoteuthis; species Thysanoteuthis major. The sequence continues at coordinate 22,190,126 of OY735231.1, read as the reverse complement.
ATCATCTTCAGTTGGAATATGAGTGGAGTTTGACCCTGCAGCATCCAGTCTTGTTTTTCATATTATCCTGTTACTAATTGGCACACAATAAAAAGAAAATGTGAAAGAGTCTATACTTAGTGTAATTGCGCATGTGCAAGCAAACTTTTGTTCTTTTTTATATTCTTATTTACGTATATTCTGCTCATTTTTTGCATCGTCTCTCTTCCTACAGTTTTCGGGACATCAACGCCATTTCAACACTAATTGGTATGTCTCAATGCTGTGTATCGTACCTACTTACAGTTTTAAAAAAAGTTAGTTTTTTAAAGTTTCAGAGAGAGGGTTCTATTCACAATATAACAATAATGTGAAAAAGGACATTTATTTTGTCATATGTATGAAGCTTTGAAATACTTGATTACTTCCCTTTGGTTCAATCCCAATGTGAGACAATAATAATACTACTAATGCTAAGAGGGGAGTGCGGTCAATATACCCCCCCGTTGGATAAATAAAGGGTTCGGTTCGTTACTTCCCCACACCTACCAGATGATACCTGATCAAGGCTATAGAGTACAACGGCCGAAATGTTGTATGAAAAACAACCAAGATGAGGATAGTCCGAATATTAATAGAAATAAAAATTCCCTTACAAAGTTTGTAAAATTTTTCTCAATTGTAATTTTTTGTGCTTCCATTGAGGTTTTCTTTGGCAGCAAGGGTGGGAGGTCTACACGACAGAGCGATCACACTTTTCACATATAATTTTCCATATGCATATAAGAGTGAGGTCCAACAATTGATACAAGAAAGTTATTACCCTAGAATGTTTTTTTCATTTTCTTGGTCAGACATGCACAAAAATAATCCCTTATGAAAGAATTATAGTTTTTTCTTCACAGCTATCCTTATTTACTTTTTCTTCCCTTCACCCATTTAAAGCTTTCAAAATCTACTAGAGGTAATGTTTTTAGTCACCAAAGATTCCTTATTTTTCATTTTAAAACAAACATAAAATTTCTTACATCTTCTGTGCATAGAAACATGCGTAAGTATTGTTCATAAATATTGTCCAAAAGATAGAGCGCTTGCAGCAGCACTGTCGGACATTTTCAATACCAGGGTTTTGCCATTGTATAAGTTAAAATTTCTAGTAATATGTTTATAAGAGGTTTCCTCTATGTTGACGATTTGGGTAAATTGTTGTGTGTTATCATCATCTTTTCAATTCATGTGAGTTTTCAGAATCTCTTTATATTTTTCAATTCAGACATGAAGGTGTTATATTGCTATTTTAGCTCATGTTATCTACCTTTCATTTACATTCTGACAGAGTTTGATGGTATTATCAGCTGCAAGTTCAGATAATGCGTACTTTGGCAGCAAACATTCTTTGATACATTTTCCATTTAAATATTTATATTTATTGAAACCAAAGATCCATTCATTTGTATGAAACGATAAAAAATATTACTAAAAGATCAAAAAGATGATCCTTGTTCTTTTAGCCCTATTCATGCCATTGAATTGGCACCAATTGGTACCAAAAGTCTTGGAGTCTCTCTACTAAATATCAAATCCAGTTTCAAAGAAGTTTTGTAAACTCACCACAGCAACAGCATGAGATAAATTGATTTCTTCTTTTGACATGACACTCAGGTAACCAACATTGGTCATCACATAACACACGGTAGTCAGAGGGATTCCAATGATAATAGACAATGGTAAATCTCTGAGGAAGAAAAAAATTAAAACAATGATGAATTTCAAAGAGAGATGTATGAATTGAAGTTTGGATATACCAACAGCTATGGGCATCCGCAGTCACTTTTCCAGGTGGGGAGGGGCGTATATATTTTGGCGCAGGGAGCAAAAGCATGCATTTCCAGAAGAGGGACATAAGGATATATTCGGAATATATTTCAGTAGCAACCCTGTTATATTATAGGTATTCCAATGGCATTTTTAGTGTAAGCGAGTAAAATCCACCACATTTTTTACATATCCAATGATGGGCTTGACCGTTAATGGAAACACATGACCCCCGGTCCCAGGGTGACATGATGGAATAGCACAAGCAAATAATGATACATTCTTTTTATATGGGAACATTTAGTTGGGGTTACATGAAATAAATGTACTGCACTATGATTGTATATTGACTATAAGGTTCTAACTTTCAAACCCTGATCCAAGAGAAGCCCCATTTGCTTCCACCCCCAGCAGATGCCTATGCCAACAGCAACATGAATCGTGCAGAAATGAACACAATTTATTTTCATATGTCAGTATGAAAAGAAATTATATTTACCACTGACAGCGAACAAGTATATATTTTAGTCATTATTATTAATTTTTTGACTAATATTTATCAACACCTTAAATATTTTGTTGCTTTTTTTTTCATAGCAGGTCTCACTCAGGCTGGCTTCCCTTTGGCACTGAGTTGAAGAACTGGCTTTTAAAATGAGTTTAAGGGTTTGATTTGAATTTCTTTTTCTCAGCTGGCCTCAGTTGGCATGGTGGCAGGGTGTAATCCTGGACTCCCACACTGGAGTTTGATCTCAGGTCGTTGATTGTCCAAGCCATTACAGACTAAGTCAATCGCACCTGTTCCTTTATTTGATGCTTAACTGCTCGATTGAAATAGGCATTATGTTCATTGCCAGGAGTTGCTAAGAGTTGAATTATTTAACTTTGGTACAATTACCATATATGGTGACCAGGGCTGAATTGATACATCTGGGGGTTCTAACCACTGATAAAATTTGGAACTCATCAATGTTTAAAAATGTTTTCTTAACAATATAAATCTTTCAAATAAAATGACTACTATGTACATAACATGTATATACATGTGTATGTATATGCATATATATATATGTATGAGTTCTTTTAATTTGAAATAAGATGGACACTGATTACATTATCAGAAAGTTCATAATGAAAAAATTCTAAATAGTTTGCATTAAAAACATATTGATATATTATGCAAGTAATTTTGTGAAGTGTTATTGTTTCAGTTTTGTATATTTTAAAAAGATATAATTCTATTTTATAGTTTTATACTTTTCGAATCACTGTAGCTCTACAAATGGCCTACCTGACTAACCAGTCAAGTGAGCAGTAGATTCTTCTTGCTTTGCTTATCTGTGTATGTATGTGTGTGTGTGTGTCCAAGCACTCCCAGTCACATTTTTGAGGCTACAACCTTGGAAATTTGCATGAGTTCACCACTAGGCATCATCTAAATATACTTCAATGTTTTTTTCAAAAAAGTGTTTTTTTGGTCTTCACAGTCATTTTGGACCAACAAAGCCCAAATCTGGTGCTGGTAATTTTTAGATAATTTCAGATAAAAGATCTATTTTAAAGATAATTCTAGATATTTTTTTTTAGATAATTAGTTCTGGTATATGTGTAGGCTATAGTGATTCATTTATGTGAGGTACGGATATATTCTTATGATTTCACAATATTCAAGTTTCTTAAATGATTAGAGATACACTTTAATTAGGCCCAAATTTTTTCACAGGCCCTAGGCACTGTACCTATTAGGCTTAATTCATAATACAGCTCAGATCATGATATATCAAGACTCAAAATTTTTATGTTTACGTGTTGTAATGGTGCCAATGATAAAATTCATCTATAATTAGTTCAATTAGACATTTGAGAAGGAGAAACCAACCTTGTAGGATTTTTCAATTCTTCTGTCACAAAGTTCAAATTGTTCCTGCAAATGATAAAATTAGTATTGAAAATCTTAAATGTATAAAGGTCAGTGGCAGAAAATGGTTGAAAAATATAGAGTGACAATCAATTGTTTATTAGAACCATTAAATCTGAGATAAAAGATTTTTTATGCTCATAAAAGTCTAAACAAGTAATTGGATCAGCAATAACTCACCACTTACACAGTAGAATCTCTCCGCAAACCTACATGCAAAATTTCATTGAAAAATTTCATTGAAATATATCGAGGGATAACAAAGTCATCTGATCAAGAAAAAAGAGTCAATGTCAATTATGACAAGAGACACCTGTAGGGAATGGTTGTCCCCGGCAGCTTTTTTTCCTCAGGACAAAATTTTTTTCATTTATATTTGTATAATTACAAACCACAGACAAGTAAATCAGTAGTTTGATGAGATTAACGAACAGATCTGGTTAGTTACTCAATAGAAACCTTTTGGCGGCATGTTGTTTTGGGGGAGGGGTGATCAAGTAAAAAAGTTGGAAAAAGGGGTGATGGATGAGAAACACACTCCCCTCGCCTTTTGTTGGGTGGTGATCACAAAAAAATCTGAATTTTCAAAGGAATAAGTATTAATGCTATCGCACACAAACTAAGGGATCAATTTTGCAAAGACTTAAATTGAAAATTGAACACCCACTAAAAACCTTGAAACAAAAAAAAAAAACAAAAAAATTTTTTTTTAGACATAATAAGAGTAAACATTCACATTTTCTGTGGGATACACAAATACATATATAGTCAGCCAGATTAACTTGAAGACTGAAGATACCTATGTTGACAGTTTCAAACTAGATAATTCTAAAAAATTTAATTTTCAAAAAATCCCCGAAAAAATTTTTTTTCTGAATTCTATAAGGAGCTAATGTTGAAATTTTTATCCATCAGTCTCCATTGTATGCGAGATAAATACATAGCCAATCAGTCTGACAGATAGACCTTCTTGAAAACTAAAGAAACCTATGTCGACAGTTTTGGTTAATGGTTTCAAATGCAGAGATTGAAGTGGTTGCACATGCAGACATAAGTCACAATACACCGAGATAATAATGTAATTTTGCATTTTTGATGATAACATAATTTTACGAGCTTCCATTGTTTCCCAGTAGTATTAAGTTTGTTTCAGTGAGAAGTCTTATCAAGTGAATAGCCCTTTAAATGTCAACTGGAAACATTTTTAATGTGAACGTAATAAAGTTGTCTACTGTATAATGTGAGATGTTTGTTGAAAATTGTCAAACTACAGTCCAAAACTGGAGTTGATTTTATTTTTGTACCATAACAACGACAAGAAAAACCTTCTCTTAAATTCAGAGGAGTAAAAATTAACATTCCCCTAATGTGATTTGAAATCCGACAGAGCTAAATTGACAAGTCAACTTTGCAACGTTAGATGTCTGTTGGAAATCTCATATGGAAATCCATATCGTTAGTTTAGGTTTCAGTTATCTGAAATTATAATACAACTCAGCGAATGAAAAAAGAAACAGGTCAGGTTAATCACTAAACAGAAACTGTCATGTGACCAATGTCTTTTGGAAGCATGCTGTGTTGGGGTTGATCAAGTAAAAAAATTGAATAAAAGGGAGATCAGTGAATGAATTACTTCTCTTGTCCTTTGTTGGGGAGTGATCACTACAAAAGTTTGAATTTCCAAGAAACAAGCATAAATAAGGGATTTATTTAGCAAAAATCTACAATTGAAATTGAACATCCCACTAAAAAACGATTAGGGGGAGAGATTTTCAAAAAACCAAAAGAATATTTTTTCCATGCATAATAAGGATTAAATGTTGTAGATTTTCAGCCCTCTAGCTCCATTGATACAGTCTATATGTGTGACAGATACCTAGCCATTCAGCCTGACAAACTTAAAAACTGAAGAAACCTATGTTGGCAATCTTGGTAGCAGCTTTTGATGGCATAATAAAGAGTAAAAGTTTAAATTTTCAGCCCTTAATCTCCATTGGTGTGGCCTAAATGCATAATAGATACCCTAGCCAGACATCCAGCCTAACTTAAAAACTGAAGAAACCAATGTTGACAGTTTTGGTTGACAGTTTCTAAGCCAGCAAATAAAAAAAGAAAAAATACAGGAAGATCAATACCAAATGTTGGATTTGTATACAAACAATATGATGAAACATATGGCAATGTGTCAGTATGTGGCATATTGAAATTTTTATTGATATATATTGAGTTATTACATATTGTTACACATATTCATTATAGCCATTACATGCAGAGAGAATCAATACAAACTATATTAGAAAATAATGTATGAGGAGTCCTTATGAATTCTCAACAATTAGATTTTCCATTTACATCTGAACGAGGAGAAAAAAAACCCAGGTTTGAATACCCTGGGACTGTCCATCAATATATCAAAAACCAACAACCGAAATTGTAAAAATATTTTTTTCTTTAGTTTTTAAGTTGTTCTGGCTGGCTTGGAACATATTTATGTATATAAGAATCTCACGTAAAGGCCACACCATGGGAAAATTTAAACATTTACTCCTTATTATGTCTAGGTAAAGCATAAGGTAAAGTGCCATGTCTCTTCAGAGACAACCCCCAAAGAGTATTATGTCTACCAATATTAAAAAGGATTTGTTGATGTTACAACATAAGGGTGGTTTTTTATTCGTCAAACTAAACTTCCTCACCAGAATTGGTCTTTTATGAGAGGAGATTTTGACAAAAGATTACATTTATAACAGCACCAATGGGGCTAGAGGGCCGAAAATTATAATATTTACTCCCAATCATGTCTACCATTATTAAAAGGATTTGTTGACATTACAACATAAAAGTGTTTTTTTTTGTAAAACTAAGAATTATCTTTTCTGAGAGAAGATTTTGACAAATGATTGCATTTATAACAGCAAATGTGGAAACTATATAAAGGAGAAAATCAACCATTCCCTTCAAATCTGACTCAAGGAACATAGCAAAAGGTGAGGGGTAGAAAAATCTTGTATGGCAGACCAGGGCATACACTAACCACACGAGAATGTAGTGCAAATAATCAACAGGGAACACCGTTAGAGAATGAAAAAGTTGTAAGAGGTGGTGTATATTGGATCATCAACTAAGTGCATAAGTCAAACTAGTATTGATTTGAGCTCTATGTGGTTTTCTCTACTAGTTGAAGAAAGTGTTGGGAACTCCCTGGTACAAGGTCAGTCATAAAAAAACCTCTTAAAACAGCAAGAATCAAATTAGAGTACTTATGACTGGAATGTTTGGTAGCAGTGACAATTACCTTTAGTACAAAACAGGCTGCATCAAGCAATGTTGGTTAGTTTTTGAGCTACACATGCCTGAGTGAACATGTGTCTAATGCACTTGGCTCTTTTTTTTTCCACTGAGTTGAACAATGAATCATTTTGAAGGGCAACATGTTTAAGTGAAATTTTATTTCAAATGAGGAAAACTTTTCTGGGGACACTGGTAATTTTGATGTCTGAACAAAATTTGGAATTCATTGATGTTCTGTAAAAAACGAACACACTTTGAAAATTATCCTGTTCTGATGAAAATTTGTGTCAGTATTTATATTCATTATTTTCATTGTGACAATATAGCCAAACTTTCAAAAGAGTTACCTGAAAAAAAGCTTTTTAAAAATTAGCATTGTCTTTTCAGGCAGAAAGTGAGTGAACCAAATTTATGCAATGTATGTAAGTGACCATTTGCAACTTCTGCATATCAAAGTAACAATCAATTTTCCAACCACTAGTTAATACCAAATGTCTCATCCATATCAATTTTAGTTAAGCATTTGAAATTTTTTAGATTTGTGATTAAAAGGAAAAGTTTATATCTGATGGAATTTTTTTTATTGGATTTGTACTCACCATCCATCAAAAGACCAAAGTCCATTGTAAAACGCTAATGCAATGAGGGATGGATCTGTGACGGTGTCCTCAAACCCTTCTGAAATGTACTCTGTGTTTCCTGTCAAAATAGATAGATATTCATCAATTACATATTGTATATATATTAGCATGGTACCTGCAAAAAATAAACGGGATTTTTCATGTATGGATAAATCATAGTAATAGATATGTTTTTATGAATGAATTTATTGCAAACAAAATTGGGATTGTATTATAGAACAAATTCTAATGTAACAGACGGAATATCAGGAGGCAGCTGTGTTGTTCGTCTTCCTTCTTTCTTTCCTCTTTCTTTTAGAATCGAAAAAAATGCATCATGCATTTAGAAAATCATTCTTCCCCTTCCCTGTGACAGAATAGACGAATGAACAAGCCAACAAATTTGATCTAGGCTTTTACATGATAATACATATATATGTATATATTGTAACGGGAGAAATGTTCTTTTGAATGAAAAAAAATGGCGTCGATTGCAGCAACAGCCCATTTCTTTACTTGTTAATTCAATTTATGCTGCCAAGGCTAACCGGCATATTTACCATGTGAAAACGGGATCTCGGTTAAAAAAAGTTTCTATTGAAAATAACGCATTTATAATTGAATATATATATATATATATATATATATATATATATATATATATATATATATATATATATATATAATTAATACAATTGATAATTATAAGCTCTATTTTATTAAATTATTACATTATTATCATTTACATGAAACACACAGAGAAAATATCTAAAATATGGAGCACTATGTATTCCCTACGAATACGAAAAACAATTCATATATATATTTGTACATATAATTATAAATTGTTATATTGAAAGTATTCGAAATAAGAGTTTCTATATGATATAACGCAATTTATAATCATTCTGTCGGATTATTTATCATCATCAGTCTTTAAACGTCAGTCGTTGGACATTGACCTTTCCCAGGATCCACCACATTTCTCTATCATGGGTGTCACGGAGTCAGTATTTTCTAAATTTGTCTAGTTCATCTCTCCATCTTGTATCTTGCCATCTGAGTTTTCCAATAGATTCTATGATGTCCTGGACATATATATATATATATATATATATATATATATATATATATAATTTTCAATGAAATTATATATATATATATATATATATATATATATATATATAATTTTCAATGAAATTATTTATATATATATATATATATATAATTTTCAATGAAATTATATATATATATATATATATATATAATTTTCAATGAAATTATATATATATATATATATATATATATATATATATATATATATATATATATATATATATATATATAATTTCATTGAAAATTGTCTGAGAAATCTTTTCTGTGAGCTGAAAAATACAACTATGAACACAAACCCTTCTTACTAAACATTCAAGCTATTAAATATCAAATATCTTCAACCAGTGCGGCTCTTCCTCACTTCTTACTTATCTCTTACATTTATTGGACCTCTCTTGCGGAATACAAGTATCTCTCTCTCTATATATATATATATATATATATAGTACAGTACATACACACATACACAGCACACACTACTGAAGATGGGAATACCTCCCGAAACATGTCTAGACCATTAATAAAAACATTTACAGATAAATAAACCCAACTTCCATACACTTTACTCCCGAGTCTGTCTCACTCTCTACAGTTCATATCTATATATAATCACACACACACATATGCATATACATATATATTGGATGTTTGGAATATGGTGTTCCAGGTGTTGGACTAGGTCAATGAAGACCATCAAAAATCTCCAATTTTCCATCTTCTCTGATAACAAGATACCCTTGTTATTCCCAGATCTATTGATATGGTAGATAAAGCTTTATTAAAAGATGTAAACAGTCACGTTTTTTTAATGCATTCTGGATTCTGCATTCGTTTTGTAGTTTATTTTCACATATCACCTCCATCAGTGCAGGTTGAAGTGAGTGCTGGTCGCCTATAAGTCTATGTCACATATTACAAAAGGATAAGAGTCAAGTAGTACTGTAATGTGATCTGTGGAGCCTAACCTTTCTGTTGATTAACTGAATAAGCTTTTGTGATCTGATACTGACTTCAAGACGGGTATCAAATGGTATCAAAGCACTAAATAGGTCACAAGCTATTAAATTCAGGTTTAATTGACTCTATAAGTAGGTCAACGAATAATATTACATCTGTTAAAAGACTCATTTGGATTTTGCCGTTAGGTGGCTTCAGAAATATCTAGTTTGAAACTGTCGTCATAGGTATCTTCAGTTTCTAAGTTGATCTCGCTGACTAAGTACGTACGTATATATCACACTGAAAATGTGAATATTTACTACTTATCATGTCTAGAAAGAAGCAAACAATTGATTCAACAACAGCCCAATATGTTAGAGAGAAGAAAGGAGTCAGAGATATTATAGAATTCATCTGAAAACTCAAATGGAAGTATCCACACTCACTACTACTACTACTACTACTACTAATAATAATAATAATAAAGACCTTGATATAGAAATCAGATGAATGTGGCAATCCAGGACCAAAATAATACCGATTGTTGCTGGAGCCCTTGGATTATTTGAAAAAGGGACCAGTGAACTTGACGACAGCATAACTGGAGAGCCCAGCATATATGAAGTACAGAAAGTACCTCTTACCTCCACTGCACATATTATTACTAAAATTCTTGTCAATGTGACTGTATGCACTACATCCAGCATACATCACTTTATGTATATATAGAAGTATATCGGGGAAAATGTTGTAGTGTCTATATATGTAAAAAGCCCAGCCCTCTCCTTCTCTCTCTCTGTCTCTCTCCAAAACCAGGACTGTCATAACTTGAAAGTTTGCAAGGCTTAGGTTTCTAGTTGAGACCCAGCTGGCGATTTACATAAACTGAAATTGAAAAAAATAGTGTAACGTCTGCTTCATGCAAATAAGGTCCATGGTTTGATTGTCAGTATGAGCGATGAGTGTGGAAAGCTCTCTATTTTTACTTTCCCCAGTGCACTCAGTTTCTCGACGCCTACAATAGAGCAGGCTGGCGAATCTTGGGGAAGGTCCATGCTGAACAACAGACGCTGAAAGGCTGCTACTGCTGCTGCAGCTGCTGCAGCTGCTGATGTCGACAACTTACAATCAGACCGAGACAAAGCGCCAATCGGAAAAAAAAACCCAACAAAAACATCTGGAATTAGGTATAAGAAAGAATGTAATATTCCATCAGAATAATGCTAGAGCATACGTTTCTATAGTGACCGGATGAAATAGCCACAGCTTGGCTGCAATGTTTTTTCTATCAACTGGCTTCCCCACGAGAGCAAGATGTGACATGAGGTCGTTTTTAATGTGAGGTTTCATAAATGGGAAAGCTGCAAAAGAAATTCCGGTTCTCGCAACTATTGTTGCAAAGGCGTCAGGGTAACCGAGCCTCACTAAACCATCATCGGTCACGTCATTGCAACGGCTCAAGCTCAGGGAACCAGAGCAATATCATACTTGAAATACGATTCGGCTGCGATGTTTTCATTCGTCAGTCCATTACACCTTTACATTATCATTTGATTAGCTTTGTATGAAAAGAGTCCGACAAACCATTTGAAAGTTGATATTTTTGGCTATTTTAAGCTACTATATCTTGAATCTTGACCAACCTGTATCGTAAAAAGTTTATAATAAGTCTACGCTCTTAAATAGAAATAAAACGAGCATTGTAATTCTGAAAATAACAAGAATATCAACTTTTCATAAATGGTTTGTTGGGCACCTATCACATGTGGCCACACATCTCTTAATAGAATTCTCTAAATAAAAAAAAACAAAACATTTCAATTGCCCGGACGACTGCAAAAAGCGCCAGATGAGGTTCTCTGTTGGTAACAATAAAAAGTTGTGAGAGGATGGAATTATGAAGTTGCTAGAAAGACAGTTGAACAAAACAGTAAATTTGCTGTCCTATAAAGTCAATGCCGAAAATAAGTATTTTGCCTTTTTTTTCACTTAATAAACCGAACGATCTTTTACGGTTACTCAACAACATAAACTTATCCGTTCGGATAGTGAAATGGTTAGTACAGCTGCCTCACAGTCACGTGGTTCAAGGTTCGTTTCAAGAAGGTATCGAGTTCGATTTCCAAGAGAAGAGTGTGGAAAACTCTTCATTAGCACAAAGTTCACTGATCATCTAATTGAATACATTCTCAAGTTGGGTGATTAAGGTGGGTGTATCCCTTCGTTGGACTTGCATCCTGCCAAAGGGTTGGTTTTTAAAAAGAACCGTAGGAATGAGGTCCTGGTCTCGATCCGACTTGACATTTGCAAGAATCACAAAGCTGACGCTTGGGACAGAAACCGGGACTTCGTCACCGGCCTCCATACTCCATTGGGAGTTGTCTCTAAAGAGGCGGGAAGCTTTATCTTTTTATCTTTACCAATAATATGAAATGAAAAGCCAAACCAATTTTTGGTCTCATCCCAGCAGTTGATCTATCACAATTATATTATACATGCAGACATTGTTAACTTTTCTCTACTCTGACTTGCAATTACTGTTTGTGCTAAATCTTCCTTTCACTTTCTTAATTCGAATATGCAAAGGAAAATTGCTTCCGGTTGTTACATTTGAATCAGCACTCCATATGTGTAGACCAGTGGTTACCGACTGGGATGGGGGAAAATTTCCCCCAAGGAAGGGGAGATTCACGTAGTCCAAGGAGGGTTCAAGGCTATTAAGTAAAAATAAAAGTCGCTGTGAATGTTTTCGGCTAAGGGGTAATGAGGGTGTGTAATGCAAGATGGCGATCAAAGGTCTGAATTTTCCATACCAGTGTTGTTTAATTAAATCATCTTAAAAATGCAATTATAGTGTTAGTTTTTTGTAACTGTGTTCAAATGGGTTCATCAATTTCAATATAAAATTTAATTTTTGTAAACGACCGCGACTTTCGCTTCCCGGAATTGATTTTGAGGTCATTCTATTTTAAGATAAATAATGGCAACTACCAAGGACTCCTGGCAAAAAGCGATATCTTACTTGAATGGATAGAGGGGAAAATTAGTAATCTTATTGACAAAAGTCGGAAATGACTTTGAAAAGGTTGGGAATCATTGGTATGGACAATGTTTCAACCTAACGAAAGTAACATAAGTTATTTCCCCTCAATGTTGATCATCGGTTTGAGTATCTGGGGAAGAATTTGATTTATATTGTTTTACAATTTGATATATTGTTTTACATCTATATTTGAAATGAACTTTGATTGGAAAGGAAAGAAATAATCTGCCCTTGAATACGAGCTTTCAGTTTTTTTCATTCATTTTTCTATTTTCATGTTAGAAACTATCATAGGTTTCTTTAGTTTTCTAGTTGGTCCAGCCGACCGGCCGGCCAGCTGACTGGCCAGCTGGCTTTTTATCTCGCACACAGGCCGTACTAATAGAGCTGAGGTTGAAATTTTCAATATCAGCTCCTTCACATGAGCTTGAGTAAAACAAAGGTCATGTACAACAAACATGTCGGAAATGAACACAAAGCGATCAAAATCGAAGATGCAAAACTGGGCTGAATAGACCAATATATCTACCAAGGAAAAAGAATCTCTATGGAACCCCTAAAATAAGAACAAACCAAGCGAAGTATCACTCTAGGATTACAAGTCTACGCTAGAACAAGTCCAGCCTTCATGAACAAGAAAATCCCATTGGTCCTAAAAAGAAGAGTATACAACCAATGCATCCTCCCTACAGTCACCTATGAAGCTGAAACATGGAACCTAACCAAGAGACTGATCCTCAAACTGAAAACCATGCAAAATACACTTGAGAGAATCATACTCAACATTACATAGAGAGATCACAACGCAGGACAGTATATTAGCAAAGAAACAGGAGCCTGAGACAACATAGAAACTATTAGGGCAATGGGCTGGCCATGTTGCAAGAATGGCAGACAATCGATGTACATCGTGACTCACAACATAGATCCCCAGAAATCAAATACGGAAACAACGCCGGCAGAATATGAGATGGCCAGACGAACAGGACAGGCTCAGAAAATATTGGCTCCGCGACACTCACAATAAAGAGGTTTGGCGAATCTTGGGAAAGGTCTTTGTCCAACGACAGACGATAAAAGACTGATGATGATGATGATGATGTCTTTAGTTATGTTTTTTGTTTTGTTTCTTACAAACCTTCATCCTTTTTCAGACCGGGGTTCAATTTGCAAAGTAGATTTACGCTAAATTGATCTCTGAGTTGAAGTTCGCTTATTTTAAGAAAATTCAGTCTGCCCAACCAAAGGCGAGGGAAGTAACTTATTCATTGATCATCCCCCTTTTCCATTTTTCTAATTGAATACCCCCAACACGACATGCTACCAAAGACTTAGTCACGTGACAGTTTCACTTGAATAATTGTTTTCTAATAATGTAAATCCTTCTGTTAATACAGTCAATAATTTCTGTTGATTCTTGTCAAAACACTTAATCATTCTTGACCAAAATGAAGATTATTGCCAGACGTGAAGATCAGTCACCACCATTTAACTGAGATCCTTGAGTAACAGCAAGGATGATGCAGCCGACATTTTTCTAAGTTACTTCCAAATTTTGAGATAATGTTTCGAATGTTCTAACATCCACATGCACACATAATAATTTGCAATGTGCATTTGTCGTCTGTTACGCTTACGTCAACAGTGACGTAACTTAGTGATGTTACTTAACGTAAATTGCCAATTTGATAAATTATAATCTAACTGTGATTTGAGAAATCTCATTGCTTGTGTGCGTTCATGCATCGAGATAACTCAACAACTGGCCACTGTGCGAAGTTGATAACAATCAGATATATTGGACATCGCGATGACAAGTTTGAGGTCGTTTGGGTTGGCGGTTCTCGACATGTGGTGGGGGGCTAGATTTACAATGACAATTTATGTGGATGTCACCAACGTCTCCAGTGTTCACGACGAGCGTGTTTTTTTTTTATTTTTATAGATTCAAAATGTTTGTTAATTATGGAGAGAGAGAGAGAGAGAGAGAGAGAGAGGGGGGAGTAAGGGACAGAGAAGGGGAAAGACACACACGCACATAGAAAAAGAAAAAAGATGGTTAGAGAGACAGAGAAAAGAAAAGAAAGAAGGAGAATCAGTTTTTTCCGCCGACTTTTCTTTAGAATGGAATTACATGATCTACATCATCAGCGTTCACGAGCATGTGATAATAGATTTGAAATATTTGGTGAGTATGGAGAGAGAGAGAGGGGGGGCGAATTTTTTTCAGTAAAACGAGATTGAATTAAGTTATAGTTAGGTGACGTAACGGAATTTTTGATAGTTTCTGTTTGGATTGTTGCTATCCATAACATCATAATTTTTTTTTGTAAACTTGTCACAACGAAATGCCAACAGATAGAACAAAAGTTTAACCGATTGTGCTCTGTTTGGGACAGTAAGCACAGTAGTAAAAGACCAGACATGAGATGGTATAAGATAGAAAGCCTTGCCAGCAAGACAGCGCAAGGGTTAGCGCAATCGCGATCGTCATGGAAAGAGATGGGGGAAGGCCTGTGTTCAGTAGTGGACTTATGATGACGGCGGTGGCTGCTGCTGCTGCTGATGATAATGATGAACAAAGAGAAGTATAAAAAATAGATACAACTTCTCTCTTTACTCTCTCTCTCTGACCAAAGCTACAAGTTTATCTATTTACTTGACATCATCATCAATTAACACGGCTCTGCATATGTTTAAAAGTCGTATGGGTCCAAAGAAGAAAAATAATTTTGCGGGATATATTTTTCTAACAATAACCCGGGGGCCGAACACACTCACTTAATTGATGCCATTATGATGAAATGGCGTACTTAGCCAGAGTAACTGGGCGTCGGAACGAGTCAGGCGTGATTTTTTTAAACAAAGGTTGGTCAATAGGGAGGGTTGCATATGACAGAGAAGAACATAATGATTTGTAAATGGAGCACGTGTCTTTTCAGGAAAAGAATGACATCTAAAACGAGGCCAAACTTTCATGTGGTTGTAGAGAATTTCCCCGACCGTGGGAAATTATAAGCTTTTGTAGTTTTCTTCTAGCTGTAAAACGTTCAGGAAAAATTGAAAGAATTTCACTGAGACTGTTGAAAGTTGAACGACCGTAGCCATCAAAGATGCTGAAGGATTCTATCCTTTTATCTATATATATACATGTGTTTGTTTATCTGTTGTTTGAGTGTTCTAGCGCTGCTGGCCATACAATTCTGTTTACTGATTTGAAAGTTGGCATCAGTACTCCCTAACACCCCTTCTAAAAATTGTCTTTTGATTTTGGGAAAGAAAAAATGCTTTTTAGACTTTTTTTTTAGCCTTACTAGGGACAGGTTTATAAATAATATCTAGATTTTCCAGAATCTAAATGTTTTCTGGTTATTTTGATGCTGTCCAGTGAAAAACGCCATAAATAAAATCTATCCTGATCATTTTTTTTTCTTACATGAGTTAAAAGTTTGATGATATGGTTCTCCAATTATTGACTAAGAGGGCGAAAAGCTTTAATTTATCATTTAATACATACATATATGTGAAATATTCAAGAAAGAACATCAATAACTATCAAATAGCTGGTTCCCATAACAATGATAGACATGACAAGGGAATGATTAGTTTTTCCAATTTGTCAAATTGTATATATATATTTATATAAATACAACTGCTTTCAGCCCAAATTCTCATTTCGTTTACTCTCAGTCTATTTGTCTCTTTCAACGCGAGAGGTTTGTATTTGAGAAATGGACATATTTGGTCCGACAGAATGAATTATAAATTGTGTTATACTATATAGACATTTATTTGAAATGATCTTCCGTCGCTCAATCAATTTGGACAACGTAAATAGAATAAACAATTAAAAAAATGGTGCTGCTGCAGGAATCGAACCTACCAGGGTAGCCGTTTCAACGTAGCAATGCTCTTACCATAGAGCTAAACAGCCGTTGGTAATGCAAAGGCCATATATATATATATATATATATATATATATATATATATATATATGTTATTAAGAAATGAATATATAAACCGACAGAAATAATCGTAAATGGGTTTTATCACTTTGAAACTTTATTTGAAATGATCACCCGTTATTACACGGTAAATGTATCATTTGGCCTAGACAGCGTAAATAAATTTCGCGTGGACAAATCCATTTTAAGTTTTGGGTAATAACAGAACTTGGACAGGACATATAACCATACAATTATACAATCAAAATACTAATTTGCATATGCGGCTTTTTAGATGGATAAATTTTACGTTTTAAACAAAGCAATATAAAAGTTCCAAACTCTTGGTTTGGACGAATAAAATAAGGAGTCAAGTAAATTCTTTCAAGGCCACGCTATATAGCGAAATACTTACAGAAAATAATGCGATTCAACTTCTATTGCACAAGGGAAACGAAGAGTTGAGAGTATTGGAAAAGGTGCCATTCGTGTAGAATGTACTTTGTGGGTGGGGGCTCGATCGCTCAGCTACTGCCCTAGAGTTACGCCGCACCTTCAAACATAAACATTCAAATAGAATCTCAAAAAAGATCTGACACCAAGGTCTGAATAATTGTCCTGCTTGATCTCTCTCTCTCTCCCCCTCTCTTTCTCTATCAATCTATCTATATACGTATGTTTGTTTGTTTTGGGTATGTAAGGTGATCCGACAGAATGTTTGTAAAATGACAACTGGAAGATGAAGAGTTCGCCTTCCAATAGTTATTTTATCAACTTGAATATACAAGTGTGTGTGTGTGTTTGTGGGTATGATAATTGTTGAGACGTTTCATTAGGGAACATATTTCATCTAGCACTGGTGTTAACCGAGTATCGAATCGAACAGTCGACCACGTAAATAAATGAAGAAAATGAGCATCGTGTGTGATTCGAACCTGCATTCACCAAGAAGCAGTCTTAACGAGAATATATATATATATATATATATATATATATATATATATATATATATATATATATATATATATATATAGTAACAGGTTCAACGTAGCATTGCACTTGCCATTGAGCTAAACGGACACTGCTGATGTAAAACCACGAATAACTGTTTTCACTCCAAATTCTCATCTCGTTTATTCTCAGTTTATTCGTATTAAGAAATGGATATATATAATCCGAAAGAATGATTATAAATTGCATAATATTGTATAGAAACTCTTATTTGAAATGATCTCTCGTCGTTGCACGGTGAATGTATAAATTAGTCTAGACAACATAAATAGAATAAGCAATAAAAAGAAATTGGACTGCTACAGTCATCGAACCAGCAATATATATATATATATATATATATATATATATATATATATATATATATATATATATATATATATGATAGTCAATAATTGAACAACCGTAGCATAATATAGATATAAAAAGAAAGACGAATGGACCAAGAATAAACGAGATTTGACTTTGGGTCGAAAGCAGTTATTTGACTTTTACATTACCGGCGGTTATTTAGCCCAATGGTAAGAGCATCGCTTCATTGGATCGGCTACCCTATCGGTGGCATGTTTGATCCCTGCAGCAGTTCCCTTTTCTTTGATTATTTATTCTATTAATGTTGTCTAAGTTGAGTGATATACTAACCGTGTAACGATGGGAGATTCTTTCAAATAAGTTTCTATACAACGCAATTTATTCTGTCGAACCAAATACGTCTATTAATTATATATATATCGCTCACCTATTCGTTCATTGTAAGCTTATGCAATGCTTATCCATAGGAACAGAGCACTCTTTTGGATGGGGTAATATATGCTAAATAAATATATCGCTTATATTCAGCCTTACTGACCGCCTAGTTCCGTGGACCAGAAGTAGGATACCAGCCTCCGGGTCTGAAGCGAAGGTTTCAATCCTGCCTCGTGGTACTGGATGGGATAATGGATAGTCTATAGCCACGCTGAAGAGTTGTAATACAGAACGGAACAGCTGTCTGTGGATGACACAATTATATATATATATGAATGAAATCGCCTCAATCGACGATCGTCCAGATTTAGTTAGCGATCGATAAATACACAAACATTGTCCATTGTGGAAGTAAGTTCTTTTCGTAGACGATATCTAATGGAGCTGTGAGTGGAAGTTAAAAAATAGACAGACTGGGAAGGAAACGACTGACAGTGTATTATATTTATCGTCGAGTCTACTGTTCGTATGTAAAGAGAGGGACTCTTCTTCCGGTGGTGTCAAGTAAAATACGGTAGCAAACATTTTTATGAGAACAACAAAAGCAAAAAAAAAAGGACGGGTTCAGATGCACGAAAAACACTTTGAATGTCAATGGCTCTTCTCTAAATAATAGACGAGCGGCTCTGTTTAGTCACTCAATAGAAACTGTCATACGACCTATGTCTTTTGGTGGCATGTCTGTTCGGGGCGATCTATTGAAAAATTGGAAAAAGGGGTGATCAATGAATAAATTACGTCTCTCACCTTCTGTTGGGTTGTGATTAAAGAAAATCTCTGGATTTTCGAAAAACAAGCATGAATGCTGCTGGACACAGATTGAGGGATCAAATTTGTATAAACTTACATTGCAGATTGAACACCCCAGCAAAAACCTATTTAGAGAGAGGTGATAAAAAAAAACGAATAATTTTTTTCAAACATAATGAAGGATATTTCAATTTTCTGGCTCCATTGATGCAACCTGTACAGCCAGCCAGCCAGCCAGTCAGCCAGCCAGATTAGCTTAAAAACTGAAGAAACCTATGTTGACAGTTTTGGTTGATGGTTCTAGTTACCGTAAAGTTTGGCTGTCGTGATTTCTTGAATTAATACAGCCACAAAATATCTAGGGATGAATTACTCAGATAAGAGGAAACAAAGGAATACCTTGAATAGTGCGGTTTTGATTGCTGCAGGTTAAAAAAAATAACAACACATTTATCTATTGTTACATCGACCGGTAGTAGGGCCGCATGACATTTGACGAAAAGTGGGGTTGGTGACCCTGGATCGAGGTCACAAGTGGAAAGGACATAAGTAATGCGTGGACGAGGTCAGGAGTGGTTAGAGAACCAGAAAGGCTCCTGGCTGCAGGTGGAGGCCCAACGCAATTAAAAGAAGTCAGGGAATGGAGTGGAAGTAAAAGGTTGAGCCGGTCAGAGTAAGTGGGGTTGAAGTCCGTGGACTAAGCGTAACCAAGTATGGTGAGGCACGGATTCCACGTAAATGTTTGTGCTTGGAAATCCATGAGACTGGATAAGTGGTTGGCTTATAGGGGTGACGAGGGTGTCTGGCGCTGAGTGGCAGTCAAGAAGGTTGCAAGGGGAAGATCCCACGGGGCAGATCAGGCATTTTCGCTTCTCCTGTAAGTCCGTCTACTTTCGTCTCACATTACGTTGTCTATTTTGTTTTGGAAGCGCAATCACTGAACGGTTTCTCTCTCGCTAAGCGTGGACTTACGCAACCAGCCAATTGTTGGCGTGAAATGAACTTCTCTTGTTTGCTGTCAATTAACATTAAAAAAGGTCAGGTCCCAATGCTCCTCTGTTGAAATTTACTTTTGTTTCCCATCTCTATTACGTACGTTTTTTCCACCAATTTTTGCTTTGGGTATAACATCTCTTCTACGTGCTTTGCCTAAGTCCAAAAGAAATGAGTAAGACACCGTTGCTAAGGTTCCCCTTAGCGAGTATGCCCAACGATGTAGGTGCAAAAGCGGAGGTACCAGCGGTTTACAACAATTATACTATTGCATAAAACACAGGAAGAGTTCAAATAGTTTCTGAATATTGATTCAAAAATACCATTTGTGAAATGCGAAGTATATTTTTTTCGTAATTCAAAAATATTCACTAGAATTATAGTTTAAACTCTCCACAGATTGATCGAGTTTGTTTAATTTTGAAGATGCTCACTGATTTAAAAATGTCTGAATATATATTTGAAATTCATTTTAGGACATATATTGGGTCATGTAAAGATTAGGTACCCAAAATTGATCGAATTGATAAAAAGACGCATTTTAACTCTTCACCGGATGACGTCACCTCATACGTTACCAGCCTTACATAATAATACATTTGACAAGTTTTTACTTTCATCTGAACTTTTACAGCAACAAATAAACAACGTGATTGGAAATAAATTACCGTAGAGTTACCACCTGTATCAAAGTTGTGATATAAAACAACTACAGATTGAGATGGAGGTAAAAATCTTGACAAAATTGATGATAAAAATACTGTTACAATATTGAATTCAATAATGAAAATAAATCAAAATTAAAAATGAATTAGATATATTTGTTTACGTTTATGAGACAAGTGACGTCATTCTATGAAGAGTCAAAATGCGTTCTTTTACAATTCGATCATTTCTGGGGTGCTTAATCACTACATGGTCCCATTTATTGAATGGCCGTACACTTATCCAGAGTCTACTTTTGTCGATTTCAACGGTATTTCAGTCTATGCTTTCACGTGAATCAAAACATTTGCCAAATAAGACAGCTGTATCTCTTTAACAAAGATAAGTGCATGCACAACACAATAATTATTTCTGTATTTTTATAAAAAAAAATATACTTCCAAGTATTCAGGCCACCGAGCTGAAAAATAGGTCATAGATTAGAACAGGAAGTCTTTAGATTGTTCACCGGTTGTGATCGAGGTGGGTCAAACATTGGATCATGTGACCACTTTTACTGTATTTTAATGGACGTAGACACAGGAGAGAGATATTCTCTACATAATGCATAAATAAATGGTTACCCAATAGAAACCGTCACACATGACCAACAACTTTTGGCTGCATGCTGGGTTAGTGATGATCAATTAAAAAAATAGGTGATCGATGGATAAGTCACTTATCACGACTTTAGTTGGGCGGTGATCACTAAGAAATCGAGACTTGGAAAAAGAGCGTGAACAGTACCGGACACAGTATAATGGATCAAATTAGCATAGACTTAAATTGTAAATTGAACCCACACTAAAAACCTATTATGGGGGTGATTTTAAAAAAGCAGAAGGACTGTTCCTTCTAGACGTAATGAAGTGGAAATGTTTATATTTTCAGCCCTGAAGCTCCAGTGTGCCCTGTACATAGCTATACATATACTTAGCTAGCCAGCCAGACTGATTTGAAAACGTGAAGAAAACTCAAAAATTGAACGACATGGTGACAGTTGTGCCCATCGTTGTTGGAATACTTGAGACGGCCCTAAAGAGCCTAGCAAAACGGTAGGAATAACTGAAAATACTGGGAAGAATTGAGACCATCTAGACCTTAACATAACTGACAAGCTTAGCTGCTTCAGGATCACAGTTCACTCCAACTCCTATTCTAACTGAAGATGATTACTTGTCAACTTTTGTATTGTATATATAATAAATCATTTTTTTGTATAAGTGTATTCATTAAAATTGAATAGGCTCTTAGGTATTTGTAAGATAAATTTTGTAAATATGTGAAACTTGTCAGTTTAGCTCAGTCGATAAGACGCCAGCCTACCAATCAGTTCACCGTGAATTCTAATTACGGTAGGTTAATGTTGATTGTATTTATTCATTAGAATGAAATAAGATTTTGCCTATATTTTTAACATACAATCCGGTAATTAAAGACTGACAACGGATGGACATCACGACTAACTACAAGGGTCCCCAGGAATCAAATGCGGAACAAAGACCGGTAGAATATGAGATGGAAGGACAAACTGGACAGGATCAGGAAGTATTGGGTCCGCGACGCTCACGGTAGAGAGTTGTGGCGAATCCTGAGAAAGGTCTATATCCAACGACGGACAAAAAAAAAAAAAGAAAAAAAAAAGACCGATGATGATGATCTACAGTGAAAAATACCAATTACCACTGATGCGAAAATTGAAATTATAGGAATTCATTTCTATTTAGGCAATTCAATTTTAAAAAAGTTATTTGGGTCGATTTTAGTAGAAAAAAAACAAAACAGGCAAATATTTTGAATTCCATTAAAATTATCTTCTCCCTTACCATTTACGATATTATATATATAGTAATATTTGTTCACGAACATAAGCAGAATGTTGGAGTATTGGGATGAGATTTGACACCAAGAGTACGTCAGTTCCTGCTGGGTCATCGGCCCCAAAAGACTCAGCCACATCACTTACTTTGGGTAGGGGTGATGTGCTCCGAAAGCGACTACCCAAATCCTTCACCAAGGGACCCTCTGTCCCGACTGAGTCACCGCTCAAACAACGACCATTTCAACAGAACTCTAAGACTGTCAACAAGAAGACAAATTTATACATAGGCACATACAACGTCAGAACACTGTCAACTGACATGCACCTAACTGATCTAGAAAATGAAATCAGAAATGTCAAATGGGACATCATAGGCATTAGTGAGGTAAGAAGACCCGGAGAAGAACTAATCGAACTGAGAAGCAAGCATCTTCTTTACAGCTACGGTAAAGAGAAAGTAAAACAAAGTGGAGTTGGCTTTCTCATCAGTAAGAACCTGAAAGACAATGTAACTGGCTTCAAAGCCGTCTCTGACCGGGTAGCTAGCGTCACCATACAACTTTCAAAACGATACAAACTCAATATAATCCAAGTCTACGCTCCCACTTCGCAATCAACCCAACAAGAAATAGACAACTTCTATGATGACTTGAACTCCCTACTCCAAGGCACCAGAAAACACTTCAATGTTATCATGGGAGACTTCAACGCACAAGTAGGACAAGGAAATGAAAATTGCGTCGGCAAATTTGAATACAAAATACGCAATGAGAGAGGAGAAGATCTTGTAAACTTTGCGACGGCTAATGGATTCAAAATCATGAACACCTTCTTCAAGAAGGGACCCAGTAGGAAATGGACTTGGAGGAGCCCCAATCACGAAACAAGAAACGAGATAGACTACATCCTAACGGACAAGAACGATATCGTCAAGGACATCCAAGTCCTAAATCAAGTCAATGTAGGCAGCGACCACAGAATGGTACGATGTAAAGTACAAATAAACACCAATAAAGAACGCAGGAAAATGTTCCATACAAAACCGCAGCCTCTAAACATACCAAAAGAGCACGTTCAATCTTTCAAGCTCGAATTGAAGAACAGATTCAGAATTCTTACTGAACAAGACAGCACCAACATCAACGAACTAAGCAGCAAAATGACAACGTCAATAATTGAAGTAGCCTCTACATTCAAGCCAATGGGCAAACAACCCATTAGCAAAATCTCGGATGAGACTAAAAATCTCATGGAAAAACGCAGAAACCTCAAGCCACCAACAACAACGAGGGAGAAAATTGAAGAGGCTGAACTAAACAAATTAATCAAGAAGAAGCGAAGAGAAGACAGAAGGAGATACACAACGGCAGTCATTGAATCAACTCTTGAAAAAGGTCGAGGCTTCAAAGCTATAAACAAACTCCTCAACTCGGGACGAAGGCAAATAACTAGCATACTCGAGGAAAACGGAAACCTAACAACAGACAGAGACAGGATTGTCGAACGCGCCAAAGAATTCTACCAAAAACTTTATTCGTCCAAACAAGGACTGCAAAACAATGAGCAAGATGCGCAAGACACGGGCAAACAACTAGAGGACTTCCCAAAAGTAACCCCGTGGGAGGTGAAGGAAGCCATTAAACAGACAAAGAAAGGAACTGCCCCTGGACCAGACAACATCACCATCGACCTACTCCGAAAAGCAGGCAAAACCATCAATAGGAAACTGGCCGTCCTCTTCAACCTGTGTCTAAAACACAGTAAAGTCCCAGACGATTGGAATACTGCTATCATAATGCTTTTATATAAAAAAGGAAACCCGAAAGACCTCAACAACTATAGGCCTATAAGCCTACTCAACTGTGTATATAAACTTTTCACAAAGATCATCACCAACCGAATCACAAAAACACTCGATGAAAACCAGCCACGTGAACAGGCTGGCTTTAGAAGAAGCTACTCGACCATGGACCACCTGCACTCGATAAATCAACTGAAAGAAAAAGCAGCAGAGTATAGACTACCACTTGCCGTAGCATTTATCGACTTCAAAAAGGCGTTCGACTCAGTAGAAATCCCTAAGGTCATGGAGGCCATCAGTCGCCAAGGTGTAGATCCAGTATATGTTGAAGTGTTGAAACATATATACAATCACGGCAGCTCATTTATCAGGCTACATAAAGACTCGGACCCCTTCCAGCTCCAGAAAGGAGTAAGACAAGGTGATACCAGCTCACCTAAACTCTTCACAGCCTGCCTTGAGATGATCTTCAGAAGGCTAGACTGGGAGAGTAAAGGAATTAAAATAGACGGCGAGTATCTGAGCAACCTCAGATTCGCAGACGACATAGCCCTTTTCGCAGAGAACCTACACGACCTCCAACTAATGATAGATGAACTAAATGAGGAGAGCAAGAAAGTCGGCCTGCACATGAACTTCAGCAAGACGAAGATCATGTGCAACAACCACATTGGAGATAAGAACACTAAGATCGAAATCGAGGACACAGAACTCGAGAAAGTAGACCACTACATCTACCTAGGGCAACGAATCTCCATGAGACCCTCAAAAGAAGAAGAAATCAAGCGAAGAATCACACTAGGATGGCAAGCCTTTGGCAGAGCTAGCTCAACCTTCAAAAATAATAAGATCCCATTAATCCTAAAGAGAAGGGTGTATAACCAATGCATCCTCCCAATAGTCACTTATGGAGCTGAAACATGGAACTTAACCAAGAAACAGACCCGTAAGCTGAGAACCATGCAACGTGCACATGAAAGAATAATGCTGGGCTTCATATGGAGAGACCACAAAACAGCACAACACATCCGGGAAAAGACAAGAGTTAGAGACATCATAGAATCCATAAAAAATCTCAAATGGCGGTGGGCTGGCCATGTTGCAAGAATGGCTGACAATCGATGGACATCACGACTCACAACATGGATTCCCCGAGACCATATGCGCAACCGAGGCCGGCAAAATATTAGATGGAGAGATGAACTAGACAAGTTCAGGAAGTACTGGCTCCGTGACGCCCATGATAGAGAAGTGTGGCAAATCCTGGGGAAGGTGTATGTCCAACGACGGACGCTAAAAGACTGATGATGATGATGATGATGATGATGATGATGATGAACCCATGCCGTCAAAAATGTCAGCATATATGAGATATATGCACACACATTGCATTTTATATTTGTAGATAATAAAGATTTGCATTGCAGTGAGCTTGGAGAACAGCTTTCTGTTAAACTCTAACTGATTTTTATCGTTTTTGTTTTTAGTTCTTTAAATTCAGCATTTTTATTATGTCATTAGAACATGGATGGAATTCTTTTTTTGGACTTTAATTGCGTCCCTTAGCATAGCAGAAGACACCAGCACATTGATACGCTAAACTACCCTAGAGGCAAACATATATTTTTTACATGCTAATCTTAATTTTGGAACTATGGTAGAAAGTCAGGGTCGAGTTTTACAGGATAGTTACATTGAAAATAGAACCCTTCATAAAACTTGAGAATTTTTTTTCGTAAAACCCCCAAATATTCTTCGAGAAAGGACGAACGAGAGGAAAAAGAAATAATGTGCAAAATGGGAAGTTTTGTTATCACACACCCTTTACTCGCCAAAACCATTTATATTACTTCATCATATAGACTATGTTATCGGCAATCTTCCGTCGAAAGAACACATACAATTTTCTGTATTTTAAATCATTGATGATATCCATTACGAGAGATCACACGCGTAAATTTCGTCTGCTACAGAAACGAAACCGGAATCATTTGTAGATATTGGATTAAAAAAAAAATACTAAGTTTTGATGTTGGTCCAATCGCATCCAATGGCGTTCTTGTTTCTCATATTTTTTGTATGCTTTCCACTTGTTGAACTTGGTCGGGTGGATTTCATTAATCTCCGCTAACCATAACAGATCATCTGGATCACTGTTGTTGGGGTTAAGGTTATTCGAGCGTTCTGACATTCATATTCATGTATGTTTCCGAACTTGGCCCAGCCCTTACTGTTCATAGTAGATACTTGAAATTTTGCACACACACTCCTCTCAATGAGTAGGGAAATGCCGTTTTTGCCTTTTGAATTTCCCTATCTAAATAGGTTACTAGGGAGGCGAAGGTTCAATATACAATGTAAGTTTTTGCTAAATTGGTCACTACTTCGTGCCCCTTTATAAATTTTTTAAATTCAGACCGTTTCTAGTGACCACCGGCCAACAAAAGGCAAGATAAGTAACTTATTTATCATTACCCCCTTTTTAACCTTTTAATCGATCACCCACAACACACCATAATTTCCCTTTCAATGAAAATTACATAATTGTTCTTTAAAGAAGAAAAGAAAATGCATCTTTTTTGGTTTTAAGGGTGGAAAAGAATTCAACAGGGGAACAAAAGAAAGAATTGAAGAATTTCTCTTTCAAGTTGTAGAAAAAAAAAGTAAGATTTATATTCTAGTTTATTCTTTCAATTATTTAAAAAATGAGTCTTAAATATAATTTCTGTATAAATACATCTTTTCTTTCTTTCAAATTTATTCCTTTTGCTATTATTTGGTATCAATCTCCCCCCCTCTCTCTGTATATATATATATATATATATATATATATATATATATATATATATATATATATATATATATATATATATATAAAGGAATGGATATATAATCCGACAGAATAATTATTGATGCGTTATCATTTGAAACTCTTTTTGAAATAACCTCCCGGTATTCCACGGCGAATGTGTCATCTAGCATAGACAGCGTAAATCAACAGTGAAATCGGCTGTTGTAGGAATCGAACCTGCGAACAGTAGGAAGCCGTCTTACCACTCAGCTAAACAGCCTGCTGGTTGGTCGGAGGCCCAAATAACTGCTTTATTTTCAAATCTTATCTTGTTCAGTCACTGTCGATATCTACTCCACTGTTTCTCAAATATTTAGAAGCTATGGTATTCCAATTCGATATTATTATTATTGATTATTTCCGTCTGAGAGCATAGTGCTTTAAAACTGAAACATTCAATAACAGTAAACAGAAGTAACACAAATTTAGATATTTCATTAATAAAACATAATACAGCCGAAAAATGTTTCTGTTACGTATAAAGTTAATTCAAACATTCACATGACTCAATCGTCCACACAAATGCTAATACAGAAAACTGTTAATTATGCAAACACAAATTTCACGGGGAAAGACTAGGTTTTGCAAAGTAGTATATTTTTGCGGGAAAATGTATTCTAACGTATTTCGGTGTATTTTATGGGAACATAAGCTTTATTTCTCCGGGATGGGGGGGGGGTTGCACCATTTGGGGGCTGTGCTTAGAGTGCTAAGTGGCTTCAATCTGGCCCTTGTTGCAGATGTAGCAAGCAATGGGGTATGGTGCCCTGTATCCTAGGTGTACTCTCAGCTGCGAAAGTAAAATAAATGCAAAAATATTTTATGTAAAAAACCTTTTTGGTACAAGGAGGTGGCCCCGATTCGAAGTTGTAAAGTTTCATATCCACACTCGTTCTATGTTACAGCAAATAAATTAAAAGAAATAAGAGAATAATGAAAGAAAAACAAAAATTGGATTGGACACTTTTATCTGCCAATAAAAATGTATAATCCAGATCCTGTTTTCCATTGGTTCTCTGTATTCTAAAATCGGGACCACCTTCTCTTCCTAAAAAGTTCTGTTTGTCTGTTGTTTTTTTATAACGTGGTATTACATTTTTGTGCGTCGATAGCACACAGCACGCACAAGATACAAAGCACCATACGCCGCTGGTGGCAAGACAGAAAAAACAAAAACACTGATGTCAGATTTGACAAATTAAGTGGAAGAAAAAGTTAGTAGAAAGCTAACTGAGTAGTTAACTACGGGTTAAAGTGTAGCCCACCCGGGGTAGCCTTCCCCGCACCAGCCACCCGGTGCCAGACAGTGTGGAAATTGGTCGCATTGGCACGGACCCAACTGGAAAATATCTCTTAAAGAAAAAGAAAGGGAGAAGCGGAAAAACTCAAGCCAGAAGATGGAATTGATGTGGGTTAGGGGAGGTGGACCAGGATATAGGGTGACATTTCCTATATTAACCGAGAATACGAAAAGGAAAATATGTCAGTCAGAAAGGGCAAGTACTGGAATTCTCAAGAGAAAAATAATAGGTCTAAATTGTCCAGACCTCGTTGAGCACAAGGTAAATGGAAAAGCTGAACATTACAATTTTCTTGGAGATAAGAAATCAAGCTAGCAGGAAAATAACAAAGGTATCAAGCCCGACGGGTAGTGGGCGATATTTCAGAAAAATAACAAATGCTAACGTAAATGAGAGATAAGATAAAATAGCAAAATGTCGATTATTTGGAAATATTGTAAAGATTTTGAATCTCAGAGATTTTCGGAAAGGATGAAGGTTGACAAACGACCCAGGAAAGGCAAAGTACCAAAAGTTGGGGACTGAATAAGTTTTACCCTGGGTTTGATGATTTGTTGCCTTTGTCTGTTTCCTTAATATAAGCAGAGCGTTTTCGTGACTCAAATCAACCACTGACGAACTTGATCAGAGTACATTCGTCGAATAGAGACCGACTGTCTCAACGCTAGAGTCCAGCTAAAGGCAACGTAGCCGAAAGAAAGAGGCACGGCTCCGCCCATCAAGACGTATGGACGTAAATACCATTTTTACTTCCTGTGGGAAGAATTACACATATTCATTTGAGATAAGCAAACACACCGATATTGTGTTCGCTGAAATAAAGTGTATGGTGTTGAAAAGACAAGAGACGGTTCAGCAACGTTCATCCTAAACAAGACGAATCAAGATGCTGGTTGCAGCGGCTGGCAAATTCTGCATAACATTTCTGCACACCTATATGATATTCAGCATTTAAGACTGAACGTGGTCTCCCTGTTCTAGGGTGATTACTAACGGAGCGAAATCCTCGAAAACGTACAAACAAACAATAAATCATGAACTCAGATGGCGGTGTCCGCGCGTTCAAAAAACGAGATAATACACACTGGGCTAACATTAAAAGTATTCATAGAAAAATTCTACTATTTTAGTTCGTTGCTCAGTTGTGTACTTTTCCACGATGAATTCCAAAGGGTTCCTTCATATATCTGAGAAGAGGGAAAACGAAACATAATGAAATAAGAAAATTATAATTGTTTTAAACCCCTTCGTGACTGTATATCCGAAAAAAAAAGCTGGTTATCAGTTTTGAATTAGAAATTCAGAAACACCGGAAGAGGAAGATATAAGAGCAATCAAATCAGTTTGGGAACAAGCAATGTATTCTCGAAAGAAACCCACTAAATAAATGAAAAACGAAGTTGAATTCCGACAATCGTGAAAATGAATCGGCTCCAAATGGGACTACAATGAGCTGCAAGTTGATTGAACAGCAATATTTCTCTTGTCTGATTGGTTAGAAACGATGACTGACAAAATGAAAATTCTCGGAAGTTGTGAACCTACTTCTGTATTGAATTTTTACAAGAACAAAGCAAAGCTAAGGTCTGGTTAGTCATTCAATAGAAACCCACACGGGATTAAAGTCTCTTGGCGGCATGCCATGTTGGTGGTGATCAATAAAAATGGGAAAAAGGTGTGATCAATGGATAAGTCACTTCTCCCACATTTTGTTAGGCAGTGATCCCAAAAAGAGTCTAAATCAAAAAAAAAAAAAGCAACAACAAACGAACACAATTCGATTGATCAGTTTAGCATGAACTCACATTGCAAATAGAACTCATTCATTAAAAGCTGGGGGTAGTAATTGAAAGAAAAACAAAACAAAACAAAAAAACGAATAATAAGGAGTAAATGTTTACATTTTCAGTCCTCAAGCTATATTGGTGCAGCCTCATACATACATACATACATAGCCATCCAGACCGACTTGAAAACTGAAGAAACCCAGGTTGGTTGTCGTGATTTCATACACTTCAACCGTAAAATATCTGTGACTGCTAGGGATGGATAACTTAGAAGAAAACACTGGAATACCTTGAATAGTGCGGTTTTGATTAGTGTGTTTTGATATAGCACGGTTGAGATACCAAACAAATTGATAGAATAGCTGAAAAAACAAAACAAAACCCATCGATCTATTGTTACACCGGCCGGTACCACTTTCCGCGCTAGATTCAGCGCCTTTCTTGTTTTTGGTTTGTTTCGGCCATTTTTAGCCTTAAAAAAAAGTTTGGCACTGTTTTGCACTTTTTTGCAGTCAAACTAACGCAAAAATATTTTTGAATTGGCTACACCGAAGCTGACATGACGTTTTGGTTGACAGTTTTTTAATAATGTTGTTTTATGTAGCCTCACCGTTTCACCAACTGCTATTTTTACTCCCTAATTGATAGAAGCATTATCAGTAATTGATGCTAGCATTGATAAAGATTATCTGTGAGAAGAGATACTATGATGGCATTGTATTTCTTCATGGCTTCTATAATGAATGATAGCAGTCAGTTCACCTGGTGCACACACTTCAGCGGCATTTGACATGGATCGGCCCATCGCAACCTGTCGCCTGATGCCCGCAGAAAATATAATGCAGACTTTTTTCAAAGAAAATTTCTAAGAGAAGACTGTCAGTTTTTTTTTTTAAACTTTAAAATTCACATTATCAATTTATTTACGGCTATATACCTTTATCTCAATTGCTGTTGTTTTTTTATCGCGACTAAACTCGGGCTGTTTTCCCTTTAGCAGTGAATAAATAAATCTACTGCACGGATCGGAAAGAGAATAAGTTTCAGTTGTGAATCCCATTCACGCCCTATGCTAGATAGTAGCAAAAAAAAAAAAAATTAATAATGATGATTCGAAATACTTCATCTTCTTTCCCAAACTGTTTAGTGGTCTATAAATATGAAATTTTCAAGAAATTTGCATTGAAAACTAGATAGCACTCAGAGAGTTCATATCGTTTTTGGTGAGCAGTTACAGAATCTCGCCATCAAACAGCTCTTCTTTCAATCAATAATTAAGTCAAGGTCTTTCGTATAATAACTATAAGTCGAAATTTGAAAGCACTCAGAGAGTGCATACTTCTGCCAACGTTAATTTCAGAGGAAGTAATTGAGCATGGATCCACCCCCATTTTCAATTGCCTCTTCTGTAGCTTACTGCCTAGCTTTCTACTAAATTTTATTGAAATATGTAGATATCTTTTTGAGATATCGTTGAAATATACATGAACTTTTTAAGATATTTTCTGGCGTGGACATATAACGACAACATAGGGGAGGTAATTGGGCATTAATCCGCTAAAAAATTTAATCGATTATTCCGTGACTTATTACCCTACATCTCAAAAGATTTCATTTAAATTCATTGAGAACTTTGAGAGATATTGTTAGCGTAGTCATGGGTGTATGCATAAATTATGATAAGAAAAAAACAGAAATGGATATATATCTCTCAATCAAAAAAAGGAAATTTCGGGATCCAAATTTAACCAATCCTTTCTTACCCAACTACCCACCCTTCCTCAAGATTTAATCGAGAAAGTTCATTGAGAACTTTCAGAGATACTGAGTGGACCGAAAGATAGACAGACTCGCCGTCACAGTCAATAATTGGACAACCGTAGCGTCAAAATTTGAACTCATGTGAAAAAAATTCCATTGAAGAATGAGTATGGTCGGAATAACTTCTACATAAGACATGACTGGCGTTTTCTACCGGAAAACATCCAAAGTAGAATTAAAAAAAAACATCTAGAAACATCTAGATTCTGGAGAATCTAGATATTAATAATAAACCAATCAGAATAAAGCATCAAAATGATAAAAAAAAAGCTTTTTAGAATACATAGATTTAGAAGGTGGATAACCGATAGCAATTTCCAAGTTAGTAGACAAAACGTTCGGGCAAGAATCGCTGGAGTACATTCATATAAAAAGAGGGGAGAACACTTTCCAACCTTTGCTGACTACGGTTGTTCAATAGACATATGGAAAGACTGAAAGAAGGGAAGATAGGTCCGAATACAAATACATCTCCATCTCGATAGGAATGATAACTCATTTCATCATATCCACTTGAAATAGATATTTTTAGTCGGAATGGCGTGATACCCAATAAGTACGTTGTAATCTGTGATAAATATAGAGCAATGAACATCAAAAGCATTACAATAAGTGTATACGGCATTAACACACGATCTTTTTCTGAGGAATGTTTTTATTTATTATCTATTGTACAGTATATTAATAACCCTGTACATCTTTGTTGAACAACTGTAGCTATCAAAAATGGCATAGGGTTCTATCTACCTTTTTTTTATTTGTGCGTGTGACTATGTGCTTGTTGTTGCGTTCGAGCGCTTCAGGCCATACCTTTTTGTCTACAGACTT
Source organism: Thysanoteuthis rhombus (assembly GCA_963457665.1). Classification (NCBI taxonomy): domain Eukaryota; kingdom Metazoa; phylum Mollusca; class Cephalopoda; order Oegopsida; family Thysanoteuthidae; genus Thysanoteuthis; species Thysanoteuthis major. Next base: position 22,157,044 of record OY735231.1, on the reverse strand, counting down.
GGACATTTAGCATTAGTACTCTCCCAGACCCCTCTAAAATCGATTTTTGGTAAAAAAAAAAAAAGAAAGCTTTTTAGGCCTTTTTCTGGGAGTTTATTTTGAGAAATTTATTAATAACATCTAGATTCTCCAGAATCTAGATGTTTCTAGATGTTTAAAAAAAACAAACTCCATTTTGGATGTTTTCCATTGGAAAACGCCAGTGATGTCATGAACAGAATTCATTTTGACCATATGTATTCTTTGATGGAATTTCTCTTTACATGACATCAAAATTAGATGCTACGATTGTTCAATTATTGACTGTGATGGCGAGTATTGTTTATTTTTTGTCCAGTATGAATAAGCCGTTTTTCGATCTGGAAAAAATTGAAGCCCAGCAGAACTTTACACTTATTGGCGGTGTTGCTACTCACAATCCACTCAAATCCGATCGCAGTAAAAAAAGTTATGAACATATCACCATTTAATACAGATGTGGATGTGAGGGGGCACTATTAGGAATTATAGGTAACTTTTGTAAGTACTGATCTATTTTCGGGACTTCTTCAGGGGGGAGGGCAGCGAAGGAGGGGTGTACCGCACCAATCCACACACTCTGGATCAACTCGAGCAGCGCATTTGACATATCATGGCCAACATATTGCCGGACTCCAAAGGTTCATCAAGCCCATAACGAAACGCTTTCAGAAATTAGTTGACAACACTGGTGCCTCGGTTAGATCTTAACACAACAGGCAAATTCTCAGCTTGTTTGACCAATAAATAATGAAGTTACTATCGATTTCCAATGGGGAGTTTCTTTTCACCCAACCTTTATATCACTCAGATTTGGAGGTGTTTGAACAGTTACAAGAGAACTGCTCTAATAATTGCGAGGTTTAGTATTACTTCACATTGTTTTTCTTTTCGCGCAGTGGTTTCTTATGATCGACCAAGTTAGGTCCATGGTTTGTTAGCAGTTGTTCATATAGTCCTTGACCATTCATTAAGGAGCGAATACTTCCTAAGATGCACATAATCATATGAAATCCTCAGACCTCCATGAAATCTGGCATACTAGATTCAATATCTCTGACAGTGTAATCTCAACGGCTTTCAGCGAAAGAGGCCGATCGAATTTGATGCTTGGTACCAGGTAGTTGAAGCGCTTTGCCTGATTATGAATAAATGGCGTACATGAGTGGATATGTCTTTCATCTCTGGAGTTGAAATTGATTACAGGCAGAAATGTAGTTTCTGGCTGGCCAGAGAAATCACCTCGAGGAACGTGAATCCCGATCAAGTGGCGCGATAAGCCAAACATATCAATCCAGTGTCATGCCAAGTCCCTTTAGCGGTCACCAAAAGTGTTCAACAATAGGCTGGGCTGAGGGCTGCTACAGTTACAATAAGTGTGAAAGACAAAGAAGAAACGGCACGGGCATAAAAGAGAGGTAGTTTGATAAGAAGTAATGAGGTTAGAGGGGAGAAAAGAAAGTTGGATTGTTCAATAAGCGGGTAGGAAAGGTAGAATGGGCTGATGGCTACTTATGACACTATAAGTGTGACAGAAACAGCTCTTATTATATATGTATATATATATATATATATATGATTTAAATATTTTAGTGTGACATACTCAGCTCTTATTATATATATATATATATATATATATATATATATATATATATATATATATATATATATGATTTAAATATTTTAGTGTGACAGATACAGCTCTTATTATATATATCATATGTATATGATTTCAGTATTTAGGTACTTCAGAAATAAGAATGATATATAATACATAGTAATTCTTTTTCATTTGCCAACTCTTCAAAATCAATACATTGCTAAGAGGTTTTTTTTTCAATTCTCTATAATGTCCTGTTGATTCATATTTACACACAAGTGCAGATCAAATAACTAAATCAGTCAATATTCCAATATATTGATAAAAACAGGTGTGCCCTGTAATCTGAAAGTGCACCATTCCAATAAAAACCCTTTCATACGCTGAAATGATGTAGAGCAAAAAAGCAATTGGCATCAATTTATAAAGGAAAATCTTTGAGCGATCCCAGATCCGAAAAAAATTGCAATGATTCTATGTTAGGTTAAATTGTTTGAGGTTGGGTTGGCGGGTAGCACTGGAGACTGGGGTGTTAGTGAGATTTAATCGAACTAGTTCTCTTGTAACTGTGCAAAAGCAACTCTGAGCGATATATTTGCTGAATATATCTATTTGTCATATGCTCATAACTTCATTTCCCAACATCGGATTTGAGCAGATTTTGAGGTATGTTATTGTAGACGACGACCCCCCTCAATAATACAACATTCAGCCAGGCCTTATTTTTTTTTCGGGGTCAAAACCCATTTCAACTAGAATATTCGTCGACCAACATCATCCACTTGACAGTTGAGAGATCAATGAATTCTGAATCTTTTTAAAATAAGTGGAAACGTAATACTCCAATCTTCAAAAAACAAATTCAAAATCTCGAACGAACCTTTTAGAGTATGAGGTTATTTTAGATTAAGCGAACAACAGTGTAGGCTTTTTATTGGATTTCAAAGGGCATTCAAATTTATCACTCACATTTGAATGAAATACAAACAAGATCTGTTGCTTGATTTTCACATTTGTAAAGCAACTGTATATGTTTGTCTTTGAAGTTGAAGTAGCTCAAATCTGGAAAAATCTAGAAAAACAACATAAATTCTAACACTTGTACTTTGTTTAATATCTAACGACCATATTAAATGGATTTCTGGTGACGAGATATTTGTTGAACGACCGTAGCCATCAAAGATGGCGAAGGGTTATTTCTTTTTTTATATGTGCGTGTGTTGGAGAGTTTGTTTATGTGTTTGCGTGCTTGTGTGTTTCAGTACTCCTGGCCATACCGTTTTATCTACAAACTTAAAAATTGGTATCCGTACTCTATTAGACATCTTCTAAGAATTTTTTTTGAAATTTTAAATTTTGGTAAAAAAGACTTTTTGACCCTTCGGGCCTCGTTTTGACAGGTTTATTTATAACATTTAGATACTGAAGAATATAGATATTTCTAGATGTTTTTTTTCAACTCTATGATAAATGTTTTCAAGGGGAAAACGCAAGTGATGTCATAAATAAAATTAACTATATTTATTTTTCGACTGAATTTTTTTTGCATGAGTTCAAATTTTGACGCTACGGTTGTTCGATTATAGACTGTGATGACTTCAGAATTTTAAAAATAATGAATCGCAGTTAAAGAAAAAAAGGTGAGTTATACCGTGATGCATTTCGATATAAAATGACTGCTGTAGATGCAAAGATAAATTGCATTAATTTTCTCCATTTGAGCTGCTTGAATTGGATACCCGACTTACAACAATTATCAACTTTAGTATCAAGAGGCTGATAATCTATCATTCAACTGTTTAAAAGCAAATGAAATCAGTCTGATATGGTGAATTTTGATCCGTGATTTAGCGATCAGTTACCTTGCTTGAAAGTTACTATTCTCCCTTACACGGAGAAACCAGTAAACTCATCCTGATATGCTATCTTATTGAATCGATAGAATAGACAATTCATAAGTAATACTATCAACACGAATTTTGGTTTCTGAAAGCGAAAAAAAACTATTTTAACATATACTTACAGGCATTTCTTAAAACTTAATATCAGTATATTATGACCCTAGCATTGTACTGCATTTATTATTTAACGACTGTATTATTTAATGGATTCAATATTTTTTTCGATGTGTACGGATTTTAATAGTCTTTTATTCTCCCTCGAATTAGAAAGCGTCAACCAAAACTGTCACTAAAATTGTTAACACAGGTTTTCTTTCAGTTTTCAAGTTGGTTTGTCTGTCAGACTGACCATGTATGTATCACGCGTAAAAGGTTGAAATTTTACATTTACTTCTCATTTCCAGAAAAAAAAATTTTTTTTTCAAACTTGATATCAACTATATTCTGACACTAGTACTATTTTTGATATTTAACGAATATCTTATGAAATCGATTTCTGGTGACAAGATATTTGTTGAACAACCGTGTATTCAGCTTAGTCTGATACAAGGCCACAGTAACGGAGCACCCATTGAGGATCAAACTCATTACAGTAGTAATGGTCAGCATCATAAGCTTGTTAAACAGAGCCGATCGAATGGATTTCATGAATATGAGAACATGGCACTCACCGGAGCACAATAACCAGTAAATTATTTCTTGGGGCTTATGCTCACAATGTGTCCGTGTCCAAGGTCTCCAAGAGGAATCTTATAAGCCAGTGCAAAAGCTGTTCACGCTCAACGTGTATTTACTGACATTATTCTGTGGCAAAAAACAACAACACCCTTTTCACAAACGCTTTGATGAGAAAAGTGTCCGAAATGCCTTGCTTAGCTGACCAAAAAAAAAAAAATGAATAAAAATAGATTTAAGAAAAATTGTCTCACTGAGCACTGAAAGATTGATAGGCATTTGTAGGGGTCAAGAATTTCCAAGTACACCCATTTCACAATAACATTTACACTGAATCGAGTCGGATTCGAGGCAAGGATTTCCAAGTACACCGATTACATAATAACTTTTGCACTCGCAGTGATAGTCGAATTTGAAACGACAACACTCTCCTTCGTGTTTAAAGACATTTGACTCAGTCTTGTAAGTACCATTTAATTTGTAATTTCAAAGTTTGCTGTACTTACCAACTGCCAGTTTGTACATTCCACCACCAGCAATGATTGCTATGGCGAGCAATTTGGAAAATGTGAGCACGTTCTGCACTGTAGTAGCAACTCTAACACTCCAGGCGTTGATGAAAGCGATCAACACTGAATACGATAAGAAAACGAAAGAAAATTAATGGATACGTCTGAGGAGATTAGGAAATGAAAAGATGTTTATACATTACCACCTCTGCCTAAAAATGAATCACCGTAGCCAAGTTGCTCAAACGTCCCCCATCACAATTAGTCTCTGTAAATTCTTATCTTTCTATCACTTGGACTTTACCAACCAACCAACCAACCTGGTCAATGCCGATCCGTCAGACAGTGATTCAAAGTTACATAGAGCAATACGACTTGGCGAGATCAAAGGCACCTAGAGAACGAAGTCGTCTGTTTCAAAGGAACGGTTGCATAAAAACCTGGACAAAGGAGGAAGTAATTGAAAAAACAAACAAAAACAAAAAAAAACAAAAACAAACAAACAACAAAAACATATACTCATACTCTACAATACTCTCTCATACTTTCTTTCTCTCTCGCGCTTGTGAATTGTGATGATGTAATGTTTGATCTAGCAAGTGAATTGATTTAAAAAAATAAATAGTTGGTCTTTGATGACAAAGAAGAGAACGTACCACTGAAAAAGAAACCACAGATATTTTTTCCATCACGAACATTGATCATAAAAGAATAAATGACGTCAATTAACAGCTGTCTGACAAAATGACTTATAGAGATGTTGGACACATCTAAAAATATATATTTCAATTTCATTTATCTTCTTCTTCTTTTTTTTTCACTTTTAGGGTTCGAAATCAGGGGAGATTTTTTTTTCCAAGGGTCACAATCGTGGGGGAATTTATTTCACTTTTTGGTATCAAAATCGAGGGGAACTTTTTTTTCCATCTTTAGGGGTTAAAATCGGGTTGGAGGTATCTTTTTCCTCATTTAGGGTCAAAATCGAAGGGGAAATTTTTCACTTTTAGTGATTAAAATCGAGGTGGAATTTTTTTTTCATTTTTAGGGGTCAAAATTGAGAGGGAACTTTCTTTCTAAATCCAGCAGTCAAAATCCAAATAATCTTTTTCACTTTTTGGGGTCAAAGTTGAGGGGGGATGTTTTCCTCACTTTTAGGTGTCGAAATCGAAGGGTAACATTTTTCTCTTTAAGGGGTCACAATCGAAGCAGGGGATCATATTTTCTAGTTTAGGAATCAAAATCGAGGGGTAATTTTTTACTTTTAGAAGTCAAAATCGGATCAAAGTGCTTTTTTTTTTCATTTTCAGGCGTCAAATTTGAGCGGGAACACTTTTTCGCTTCCAGGTGTCAAAAGCAAGAGGGGATTTTTTCTCCTTTACTAGGGTCAAAAGCGGAGGAACCTTTTTTTTTTTTACACATTTCACTGTTAGTGGTCTAAAGCAAGGGGAAACAATGTTGTTGAATTTGCAGTCATTTTTCGCCCACTCAACAGCAGGTAATATTGCTAGTTTTTTTATATGTACACAGAAGTTTCAGTAATCATCTCCAGTCGGAAAAGAAGTAGATGTGGAGTCTGACCCTGCAGCAGTCAGGCTAGTTTTCGTTTACTCTTTTTCCTTTTCTCTCCCCCTCTCTCTCTCTCTCTCTCTCTCTCTCTCTCTCTCTCTCACACACACACACACACACACACACACACACACACAGAGTAGCGGACTAAAGCAACTGAAGGCTTTGGGCTAAGACAGGGCTTCTCAAAAAAGAGGTTGCGAACCCCGGGAAGCGAGGATTTTACGTAAAGATTATTGGGGTCGTTTAAATATTTAGAAGTCTTTTTTTAAAAATGATAACTATGTAACTTGTGTTTTTCTTTTAATTAACTCTACAAAAATGTACTCTGTCCGGTGCTTATTGCGAAAATGACTAACTCACTATTTTTTATTAAAGATAATTATTTTACATTATACTATTCCATTAGAAAAAAATCTGTTTTCCTCATGATAAACACCGTAAAACTTGATATACGCCTCTGATCTTTACCGTAACAAATGAAATAAAATTATGGTAAATTTAAATTTTGTTTTTGCAAGAGACCGAGGCCCTCTTCGATTATAGGCCCTGGGGAGCCCATAAGTAATTCTGGCACTGCGCACACAACAAGGACATATAGGAAAAAAAATCTGGAATATCATGCGTGACCGCGTGGCGTATGATAAGTGCCCAACCGAACCAATTATATATTTTCTATTTCAAGTATAAATAGACATTTTTTCAATTCATGTAATACAAATAAAACTGATCTTTTTTATCATTTAAAAAAAAAAATCTTAGTGTTTGAAGAGCTCGCACATTTTTTTCTTACAATGATACATCGTCTTTTGACGATTGTTAAAAATCGAATAATTGTGATATTGAGAATTCCCAATACTTCGTTTAAAAAGTCTTAGTTTTACAAATATATTAGAAAAATAGGCCGCTTATCTATAAACACATGTCCTAAAATTAATAGTGAGTGATACTCCGATAAAAGGATTAATCAAAAACTCAAAGTTTTGACACATGCTGCAAAAAACGTTTGCCATCATAGTCTTAGTGTGTCACCAATGATCTGTAGCTGTGTCGTGAAATTAATTATCATTTTGTGTATCTTTCAAAAGATACTTTCTTTGAGTCATCTGAACTGCTGGGATGACATTATATATTTGTATAGGCCCATAAAACGTATCTAAATTGTTGCAATAAAAAATATTTTAAGAAAGTGCGTCACTAAAGCAAAACGTTTGGAAAGCTCTTGTATAAAGTGAAGTATATCAGCAGTTAAATCTCGAGAGAAAAGTACAATATTTCACCGAGTTTCATCCGCATTCCCCAAGGAAATTTAGAGCTAAAACAAATCTAGATGCGTCTTATCTAAAGAAAAATAACTGTTATAAATAATTGTGTTCCCAGGATAATGCATTTTCCATACGAAATCGAAGCTCAATCGGGAGGTGCAGGCTATCTATGGTAGTGGGTTATACGTGTGAAATCCGGTATTTTATTATACTTTAACCCAATGCAGGGTTGTTGGGCTCCTAAGATGATTTTCCTCGTGGGCGTATCGAAGGCAAGATAGCTCATCGGAGCCCATCCCTCTTTAGAGTTGTCCCTATCCCACACCAGTTGCCCTGTCTGCGCTACAATTTATCTATAGCTAGGGAGAAGGGACGGACTTATGCCTTTCCCTAGGGAAAAGAGAACAAAAACCGTTTGATCCAATTCTTCATGCTCTTGACTGAGTGAGAGTGAGCTGTCTCTATATGCATGTACCAGTATATTAGTTTCGTTAATGTAATGTAATGGGCTCCGTTCTGTCTTAACAGACAATGGAACGTTCCCTCAAGGACGCACGCCTTGGCAAAGCGTATGGAGAAACTAGGATGCCCAGTCGTCAGGATCCCCGCTCTTGGTCTTGCTGATGTAGTGCAGAGGAAACTAGTGAGTTATACGTCTGGAATGATCAGATTGACCGCTGGAGTTGCCGGAAAGATATCAAATAAGGTGACCAACCGCCTTAAGGGGGCTCCACTCCCTGGTTCTAAATCCCTAAAACTGTCACCTTCCCAAGATTAGAGAGCCCAACCTGCCCCCTGCTAATTTACACATAGCTTTGGTGGATTCCTGTCTTTCCAAAAGACATTGCTGCAATGAGTTGTTATTGAAGAAGTGGCTCGCAAAATAGAACAAAAATCTGAGCACTGTAGTTCTAAAAATAACGAAAATATCAACTCCTTATAAAATTGTTTCGTTTGGGCACTTATCATACGCCATACAGTCACGCATGATATTCCAGATTTTTTTCTAATATGTCCTTGTTGTGTGTGCAGTGCCAGAATTACTTATGGGCTCCCCAGGGCCTATAATCGAAGAAGTGGCTCGTTAAAAAATGTCAAATCGCCACGAAATCAAAAATTTAAAACTGACGCATATTCAATCCATAAAATAGTTTATTGGAGTTCATCATCATCACCAGTCTTTTAACGTCCGTCGTTGGACATAGACCTTCCCCAGGATCCGCCACACTTCTCTATCATGGGCGTCGCGGAGCCAGTACTTTCTTAATTTGTCTAGCTCGTCCTTCCATCTAATATTCTGCCGGCTTCGGTTGCGCATGTGATCACAGGGGATCCATGTCATGAGTCGTGATGTCCATCGGTTGTCCGCCATTCTTGCAACATGGCCAGCCCACTGCCATTTGAGTTTTCTTTATGGATTCTATGATGTCTCTGACTCTTGTCTTTTCCCAGATGTACTGTGCTGTCTTGTGGTCTCTCCGTGTGAGGTCTAGCATAATTCTTTCATGTGCACGTTGCATAGTTCTCAGTTTGCGGATCTGTTTCTTGGTTAGGTTCCATGTTTCAGCTCCATAAGTGACTATTGGGAGGATAAATTGGTTATACACCTTTCTTTTAAGGATTAATGGGATCTTCCTATTTTTGAAGGTTGAGCTTGCTCTGCCAGAGGCTTGCCATCCTAGTGTGATTCTTCGCTTGATTTCTTCTTCCTTTGAGGGTCTCATCGAGATTCGTTGTCCCAGGTAGATGTAGTGATCTACTTTCTCCTATCTTATTGGAGTTACTAAGAAGCAAACTCACAGAATTCCATCGAATCTTTTCAGGTTATAATCGTCCTGCACGGTCAATTTGTACACACACTCTCCAAGCACACCGTTAAAACATCAGCCAAGGACGCCATAGAAGAAATTTTTGATGCCTGTATCTCGTTTTGGATCGGGAATTCGCCCATTCCAGAAGGACGCTTTTTCCCCTGTAACCGGTGACGTCAGCTACTCAATATCAAAACAATGCAATCAATGGGCGAAATGCAAAGATGTTTGTAATGAAAAAAGAAATCATTATTTATGTTGCCATGTAATAAATAAATGTTTTAAATCGATAAGAAAATACCAACAGAGACTTCCAATGAAAAATCGTTTTTTTTGAAAACTGTATCCACCAACGCCGAAATGATTATTTTGTTTTGATATTCAACTTATTGAGAATGACGTGAAGTAATAGCTGATGTCACTGGTGCCAGGAGAAAAAAACGCCCTGTTGTAATGGGCGGAATCTCGGTCCAAAATGAGTTACAGACACCAATTTTTTTATTACAATACCATAGAGCAGGGGTCAACAAACTTTTATGCCATTTAGGCCGAGACGAATAAAAATGAAAGAATGATCAACAAACATATTGCTTAAACTTCAACGTACTATCAAAGATTGAGGACAATGAAATAATTTTTTTTTTGGTAGGGGGCAGAATTGTCAAATTGTGGATCAAATTTTGTGTATAACAATACAGCAGTTGGAATGCGTAGTGTTGAAACATTGTTCAGCTATAAAACGTTGATTTGTTTTAGATAAAGCCAAGAAAAAAAATCCCCAAAACATTTGCTTTATTTTTCAATACGGAATTTTATTGTTCGCAATCCAAAGATAGAGGAAAACGAAGAATATTTGTATGCAACGTCGCAGTGGGTGGGCCGGGTGAAATGAGGCTGCGGGCCGTAATGAGCCGACCCCAGCAATAGAAAATTGAAGATTGAATATACTTACACATTGCGCATATTGTGATGATTTTCACTACTGCATCAGGGGGGTCGCAGTTTTCATAGAATGGTTTTGCTGCGTAGGTTCCAAGAGACAGCGTAATGACCGCAAACATGGTGGGTCTGATGATGAAAAGGCCAACCCAGTCAAATAGGAAGCAAGGTATGGGACCAATCATCTTGCCAAGGGGTCCATAGGCAAAAAGAAAGTACGCATGTTCAGCTCCAGATTTCGGAACACATGTGCCAAGTTCAGCATATGACAAAGCACCTAAAAGATATGGAAACGTTAGATTGAAAACGGCTTATCTTTGAATCTTTTGCGTCAAAATTGACCAATATATACACATAGATACATATATATATCAAAGTGCAAATCAGTAATACAATATCCGATGTGTGATGGGTTTATTTTATAAATTTCTCGATACATTCAGCACTAAACATTTAGCGAAGTTAGAATAGAGCTTAAACCATGATGAAATAAAGGATTCTTTACAAAAACACGTTCATGTTTCTGACCTGCTTGGGCTTCTTCAAGCGAATCGTAACTTAAACCTGTCTGTTTAGCAAATACTTCACTTCATCATATATATATATATATATATATATATATATATATATATATATATATACATTTTCCCAACTTAATTGTTTAAAACCTAGAGTATCGTCACTCTCACTCTTTTATACACTGCTGCCAATTCAGATATGATTGGTCGTCACTCTCAGATTTGGAAATTAAAAAAAAACATCAAATTTGGCAACATTCAACTTTGAATCATAAAAATTGAAAATACATCTGAATATTGTCAACACTGGACTCACAACTTCGAAACAGCAAAACAAAAAACAAAACATTTAAATTAACAACGCTGTTTTTATTCCTAAAGAAATTTTAAAAATGAAATAGAAAAACAAATACGTAATCGTGGAAGATTGGTAAAAAAAAAATTGCATTTAGATCAGTAATCATCGGAAAACTGTTGAAATTAAATTGTTTATGCCATTGTGTGTTTGTGTGCGTGTGTTTGCGTATGTGTTATAGTTCGATGTAAAGTAATGGATGCATAAAGGTGTGGTAGGGTAATACATGATGTTCCAACGCTTGTAATCACCTGTTGGCCGACTACTTGCTGAAACCATTATCTTTGAATTGTCACCATTATGTGTTAGCAGAGGAAGGTCTTTGTCTAACGACAGACGCTAAAAGGCTGCTGCTGCTGATGAGTCACTGGCTTTATTTTGGAAGGAAGCAATGAAATTGAAAATATTTTTTCCAACATTTTAAGAATGTTGGAAAGTGCCGAGTGGGGAAAATATTTTTTTAATGGCGAGAATAGGAATATACAAATATAGGCTACCGGAAGCAGCCATCATACAAGCAAATGGTTAATTTTGTCTAGCTGGAGAGAGTAGACCTGTAGATCTACCAAAAAATTTCCATGGAATCTTCAAAAGAAGAAGAAATCAGCCAAGGAATTACTCTTAGATGGCAAGCCCTCGGTAGAGCTAGCTCAATCTTCAAAGACAAGAAATGGTTCTAAAAAAGAAGTGTATACAACCAATGCATCCTCCCGATAGTCACCTATGGAGCTAAAATATGGAGCCTAACCAAGAGACTGACCGCAAACCACGGACACATGAAAGAATCGTGCTCGACCTCACATGGATAGATCACAAGACAGCCCAGTATATTAGGGAAGAAGCAGGAGTCCGAGATATCATGGAATCCACAAGGAAACTCAAATGGCAATGGGCTGGTCATGTTGTAAGAATGGCAGACAACCAATGGATGGCATGATTCACAACATGGATCCCCACAGATCAAATTCGAAACCGAGGTCGGCAGAATATGAGGTGACGAGACGAACTGGACAGGTTCAGTGTGGCGAATACTAGGGAAGGTCGATGTTCAACGACGGACGATAAAAGTCCGATGATGATGATACAATACAAATTATTTTCTTAAATTTTTTACTTGGCTTCTTGGGGGTGTGGGGTGGTCTGTGGTTTTAAAAATGGCCTTAACGTCGTTAGCTTTGTATCTTTTCATTCTCATAGATTTTACGATGGCAAATTAGAGTTCCCTGAATTTGTCGATCAATCTTGGCAAATCTTTTGGGTCCCTGTTTTCTAAATCAGCGACAGCTTTATTTACTAGTAAAAATACATTCGATTTAGCCCCTCACTTCTTCGGTGGGACCACTTCTTGGTCTTCCTCTTCCCCCCCCCCTCCAAAACTCTTCTTGACCTTATTCCAATTAACTCTTCATTCGTAAACTCCTTCAATTCACAATGTAATGATTCATCTCAAACTTCAACTTCAAGAGATTTTTCAAAATCCACACTGGTTGCGTTAATTTCGCCAAGCGTACCTTCTCTACTGAAGCCATTAAATATGTATAGTAGCGTTTGGGGCATTTCTCCAAATTCTTTTCGTACATGTTTCAGTCACAACCGCCCATACTGCCACAATATTTCTTTTATGCACACAAGTACGTTGTAACCTTTCCAATAATCGTGCAATGTTATTTCCTCATCGTCTGCAACTGCCACGGCTTGTGCACGTGTTGATTGTAGGTAAAAAGCTTTAAAAGTGAATATCGCACCTTGATCTATAGGCTGACAGATAGAAGTTGTCTGCAGTGGCAAATAGATAACTTAAACTTCAGGATGAAGGTCATTCAAATGAGGGCGTATCGAGAGTAGTATCAAATAGTAAAACCATCTTGAATGGAACATCTTTTTATATGCAATATTACCGAACACTGGGAATATAACAGTTTGAAAAAACACTCCTCAAACAATGCCTGAGTCTACTACGATTTGCGGTTGGATCTATAATAGACAGACAGATGTGCTTATTGATGTTTTCAAATGAACATGGGTTCTCGGAAAGGCTTTAGCTTAAAACCAGCAACATTTCCTCATAGAAACAAAGTTACACGATCTTCAAATACCTTAAAATTTTGGTTCTTCATGGATGTAAGTTCGTTCTGGCATCTTCTTCCAGAATTGACCTGTTTCGTCAACGTTCAATATTTACTCAGGTAGGTATCTTCCTTCAGTGACTGATGCGTCAAAACTCTTAATGAACTATTCTGCAGCTCTTTAATCTACGCTCACTGTTTCACCTTTGACTCGAAGTTATTAGGCAAGTTATATTTTCTTTTAAATCTATTGGACCAACCATAACTTGCTGTAAATTCTTCCATGTAATCCTCTCCCGCTCTCTCCCTTGAAGTCACAAAAGGACCTCTCGCTTTTGCCTACATAATCATGAAGCTTAGAAGTACATGTTTTTGAATATGAACTTCAATCCACAGCATTGATTTCTTTTATCTATTTCATGAACAGAGCATTGCCATTTCTTTGTTATTATCGTAGATTTCAAACTTGCCGAATCTTTCTACTTTCCTTCATCGCTCTCTTTTTTTTAACTGTAGATCCTGAGCAATCATATTAACTTTTTCTCTTTCTTCAAATTGGGTGATGGTTTTATTTTTTCAAATATCCGAATCGAATATCTTATTCATAATTTTTAGTGTTTAATATGAGAATGAAGTGAAGTTTAGACGTCTGCATTTTGTTTTCAGCTTCGATTTTTCCTTAAATTATAATGTAATTTGATTTTTATGATTCAAATTTTATTTCATTTTTATCAAACTTAAATTCATTTTGGATCTTTTTTTCAATTTACCAAATCAAACTGTTTCTTTAATAAATTTTCAAAATTCCTTTCCGCTACGTGACATAGTATTTCCCGTTTTAAATTGGAAAATTATCCTATTCGAGTCTACCAGTGAGTGTTTCATAAGTGAGATATCGATTTGTAAAATTAAAAAAAAATGCTACGCAGATACAATCAAGAGTAATTGGTATTTATGGTACTGATATAGTATGAATGTATTTTAATGTACAAATATAATTTATATACTCTCTTGCACTTTGTCAGCTCGATCAAAAGAAAAGTTTTATTTTTACTTATATTTTTTGAATTTATGAGTGTAACTTTTATAGATACATTTTTTTTTTTAAATCCACGTATTTCGGTCGTAGGTTGGGTAGCATATATATGTATAAATATATTTATGCGTATGTATATATGGCAAACAACTGATGATCCCAAAAAGAAAAAAATTACAAATAGTACTATGATTACAAAGTATTAGTAAAAAGGAAAAAAAAACACTAAAGGAAATTACATATTTTACACTCATAGATATTGGGATATAAGTGACTAAAGTAACACAAAATCCTATTTTGAAGAAGTTTTTTTTAATGTTTAGTGTTTAAAACTATAAAACTTTCTAGAATATATATATATATATATATATATATATATATATATATATATATATATATATATATATATATATATGTGTATGTATGTATGTATGTATATATATATATATATATGTGTATGTATGTATGTATGTATATATATATACATATATGTATGTATATATATATACATATATATATACATATATGTATGTATATGTATGTATATATATACATATGTGTATGTATATATATACATATATATATACATATATGTATATATATATACATATATATATATACATATATGTATATATATATATACATACACACACACACACACACACACACACATATATATATATATATATATATATATATATATATATATATATATATATATATATATATATATATATATATATATATATACAAGTATATCCGACATAATGGTGAAAATTTAAAGACAATGAGGAAAACACAGCACTCAATCTGTTTTCCTTGTCTATGAATTTCCACTATTTATATAAATGAGTACCTGCGCTTGATGTGTGTTCAACGAAACATTTTCAAAAAGTTGGTATCTTCTTTATTTCAAAGCTACAATACTCAATGTTTTTTTGTTTTTTTTTTTAAATATTTCGAAATCTGAACATTTTATGAATCATAATGTAGAGTGTTGAATCTTTAAAATAAAAAGCTCGAAAAATAACGAAAATATCAATTTTTTTATGATTCGTTGGGCTTCCTCTATCTATCTATCTATCTATTTATTTAAAGTTAAGTTGTTTTAGAGTAGAGCTGGAAATAGATAATAGAATGTGGATTCGCAACACAAACTTGCTCATGTTTCTGCCCTCTCCGGGACTCATCAGGCAAATCCTGATGATATATATTCAGGTAACACACACACACACACACACACACACACACACACACACACACACACACACACATATATATATATATATATATATATATATATATATATATATATATATATATATATATATATATAAATAAACTCACCCATGGTGGCTAGTATCCCACATCCGACCCAGACGATCATACTAAGGGCTACAGATCCAGAATTCTGTAAAACTCCCTTCGGAGAGATGAATATTCCAGAACCTGAAAGAAGAAAAAAAAAATTATAAAATTAGAATTACCAAATTGCAACGATACAAAAGAATAATAGATAGGTTTGGTTGGTCATTCAAAAGAAACCATCACGTGAACAACATCTTTTGGCAGAATACCGTGTTGGGGTGATCAACAAACAAAAAATGGAAAAAAAGGGATGATCAATGAATAAGTTAATTTCTTGCCTTTTGCTGGATCATTGAATAGTTCGAATATTAAAAAAACAAAAACAAACGTGCACGCTGCCGGGCACTAACTAGGGGGCCAATTCAGCATAAACATACACTGCAAATTGAACCCCCTACTAAAAACCAATTATGTGGCTGAGGGAAAAACAGTTTTTTGTTGACATAAGGAGTAAATGTTTAAATTTTCAGTCCTCTAGCTCCATTAGAAGCCTGTACACGTGATATATACATACATACATAGCCAGCCAGACCAACTTGAAAACTGGAGATACCTATTTTGACAGTTCGGTTGATGGTTGTTGATATTCCCAAACCTCCAAACTGGAGTTGACTTCATTTTTCTATGATAACAAGAACAAAAACAACCCTCACCAAAACGAGGGACGTAAACCGATATGTAAAACTCATATCCCTTTCCGTGATTCAAACTTACGACCAACTGATTGGCAGTCTCACATATCATGGAAAATCAATCATACAGATATACACGGGCTTATCCAATTCTAATATATATATATATATATATATATATATATATATATATATATATATATATATATATATATATATATATATACACAGTATATGTGGTACAAATCAGGCTAGCAGTATAACATTATATAATAATATATCAATAATATAAAGCCACTTCTGAAATGTAATGAATTTATTTCATAGAGTGCTCGATACAAACAACTTTTTACAATTGAACTTGAGTTCTTTTAGAGTAAAGCTGGAAATAAATAGTAGAATGTGGATTCGCTACACAAACAGGGATTTTGCCTGATGAGACCCAAATGGTGCATCACCGGAGCTACTGCAAGATACCCCTGAGATGCTCAGGATTAGAATATTAGAATGTGCAAAAAAAAAAAAAAAAAAAAAATCAGGGGTGGTTTATTATATTTTAAAAGGTTCTGAGAAAGGGTAGTTCCATTTACTGAACGAGACCCGAGTTCGTGTTTCCGGTGCAAAACGCCGTGAGGTTAAATTAGAACACTCATTCGGTCAACAATTATTCTTTGGTCTTTGGAATATTTCTCACATAACTTTACATTCTGACAATACTGAAATTTTGCAAACCATCTTTTACATGTTAATCAATTTTTCAGTGTCAAGGTACTGAAGGATATGCTGATCATGTTGAAGGAATTTTCATTTTTTCAATTTCAGGCGTCAAAATCCATATTTTTCTTTAATTTTAGGTTTCAAAATCTCACTTAAAACACTCTTCGGTGACAGGCTGAGTCATATTCAATATATATATATATATATATATATATATATATATATATATATATATATATATATATATATATATATATATATATATATATATATATATATATCACAATGCTATTCCAACTTTAGAATGAAACACTCTGGTGGATGGAGACTTGTGCGTAAGTAAATATATCGCTTAAATTCAGCCTTCCCGACCGTCCAGTTCTGCGTAGGACAGGAGTGAAATGCCAGCCGTTGGGTCGGAGGTTTCGATCCTACCTTGCAGTACGGAACGGAATTGCTGTTTGTGGATGACTCAATTATTAATGTATATATATATATATATATATATATATATATATATATATTCAGGACGAGCTGACCAACAGACCCTGTTACAGAGATGGTGTTAATACATCTAAAAAACATTGTTGACATGCTTTTCAATTTGAATATCTGATCTTGAGTATACTTCACATCACATACTTTTCTAATAGCGATAAGTCTGTCATCGTTCAGGTAATGATATTGCTCCGATGACAAAATCGGAGAGGTGTACATAGTATTACTGTATGTCGGTCCGTCTCTATTCTGGCCTCTCTATTTTCTCGTGCGTCCGTCTTTCTGTCCACATGATATCTCGACATGTTCTCAATGAATTTCAAAGGAATTTTGAGACAGAGTGGACCAAAGGGTAAGAAAAGTAAATTTATCTTTTATAACTGAGTTAGGGGTCACAGCGTCGGCAGAGGTATGTGATCTCTTGGTGCTCTCTAGTCCAAATATCAAACAGGTCGGTAAATAGGTCAAACTGACGTGTACACATCATTCCACAACAGTCTATGTTTCGTGACAAGACACGGGGTTTTTTAATTTTTTTTATTTTTGTTTATTTAAATCTTAGACTGTTTGATTACACTGGTCAAAAAATTGAACTTCTACTGATCATCAAGGTTGCACTTCAACAATTTTTTAACAGAATTTGACGCCGATTACATATTTCAAGTCCTTTTCACTCTAGTAGCACGCCTCATTTTTTTCACTATTGACATGTCCTGTTTTCACTTCTACTGCATATGAGGCAATACAGGCGAAGATCAAATGAAAACAAGATCTGTATGAGCCAGAACTATCCAATCATCATCATCATCATCATCAGTAGACTTTTAACGTCTGTCGTTGGACACAGAACTTCCCCGGGATCCGACGCAATTCTCTATCATGGGCGTCGCAGAGCCAGTATTTTCGGGACTTGTCTAGTTCATCTCTCCATCTTGTATTTTGTCGGCCTCGGTTTCGCATGTAATCTCTGTGGATCCATGTTATGAGTCGTGATGTTGCAAGAATGGCAGATAACCGCTGGACATCACGACTCACAACATAGATCCCCGGAGATCACATACTCTGAATATATTCCATTTGACTATTATTTAAAATAAAATCGACCAAAAGAATTCAAATGCCGATTGTCGCTGTTTTCCGAAATTTCGCTTCACGGCACTTTTCCATCTTTCCGAATAAAATGGCATGTGATCTCCGGGTATGTTGTGAGTTGTGATGTCCATCGGTTGTCTGTCATTCTTGCAACATGGCCTGCCCATTGCCATTTAAGTTTTCTGATAGATTCTATGATGTCTCAGACTCCTGTTTTCTCCCTGATATACTGTGCTGTCTTGTGATCTCTCCATGTGAGGCTGAGCATGATTCTCTCATGTGCGCGTTGCATGCTTCTCAGTTTGTGGTTTTGTCTCTTGGTTAGGTTTCAGCTCCGTAGTGACTATCAGGAGGATGCATTGGTTGTAAACACTTCTTTTTAGGATATATTGTTGAGCTTGCTCCTCGCAGAAAATCAAAATTTCTATGAGATATACAAAGAAGATACTATGTAGACAGACGAGCTAAATTGTTGAGCTATGGACCCCCTATGGTTCTCTATAGGGATTATATGCTAAAATAATATAGACACAAAAAATTAGACGTGATTTATCAAACAGAATCAGTATCCAATATTACATAGAGCACACCCCAACGCTTAACCCAGAAGCTGAGACCACTTTTTTCAATGTTTTTGGCGGTTTGATTGGTGGCTTATTTAGATTGAAGAACGAAAAATCTAAATATGTAAGTCTTACAACTGTCAACCTGATAATTCAATGATGAGATCGCAGTTTTATCGAATACATGGGTATGATCCGAGGAATTAGATAGTGCATTAGGAGAAATATAAATGATCATATCTTACCTACTCGAGAACAATACCTGGAAATTATGCTAAAATTGAACTACTTAATTCACCTACCGATTACAGCTTGCCTGCATTCAGATTGCCTCAACCCCATTATCTTTTTTGATCTCTCTCGCATATTCGATGAAATGTCATCATAGATGTAGCAGGGGGTCTGTGAGCAGATCTGTCAAAATCTTAAGGTCCATGAGTGTATTGAGTTGGCAAATCTTTCAAAAGCCTGGCCTCCATATGAAAATACATTTGAATTAACGCGGTCCTTGATAATGAAAAGGTTGAGAATCACTGATTTAGTGAACTTTGATGAAACCTGTCACGCTGACGATCCTAGTAAAGGATCCAAAATGAATATTATTAGAGACGCCGACGTAGCTAAGGATTTTGGGGCTTGGGAAGGAGGCTTAGCTCTTTGGAGAGTCCTTTCCAACATTTAGTGAGATCGGTTATTGTATAATCTTAGCAGAAATGTAGCTGGTGAACTACTTATTAAAAAGCTTTTGGGTGCTCCCTCCATTGAGGGTCCGTGGCTACTTCAGATCACCCAACCGACCACATCCCTTAGCTACGCCCCAGTAAAACTCAAGTCACGCAACCCGACGCAAAGGACCAGAAAAGAAAAAAGGTCTAGGAAAATGTCACGTACAACAAACAAGTTGAAAACAAAGACCCAACGACCAAAATCGAAACCGCAGAGCGGAAGAAAGTTAACCACTGCATCTACTGAGGACAACAAATCTCCATGAAATCCTCAACAGAAGAAATTAGTCGCTTCAGGGTTGCAAGCCTTCGGTAGAGCAAGTCCAACATTCAAGAACAAGAAAATCCCATTAGTCCTAAAAAGAAAAGTATACAACCCGATACCCAATAGTCGTTTTTTTTTTTTAAATTTAAATTACGCTTTTTGAATGGATTTTTTGGTTGGAAAGCTTGTGGTCGAGCAGGCTCAACCTTTAAAAACAAGGAAATAACTTTAGTTCTAAATCCTCTCTGTATCCTCTCGATAGTCACCCATGGAGCTGAAACATGGAGCCCAACTAAAAGATTAACCCTCCAACTAAGAACCAAGTAACATGCCTCGGAGAAAATCATACTCAATATCACATGGAGTGATAACAAGACAGCACAATATATTACAGAAAAAAAACAGAACAAAACAAAACAGGAGTCAGATATATCACAGAATCCCCTTGAAAACTTGAATGGCAAAGGGCTGGTCATGTTGCAAGAATGTCAGACAACCGCCGGTCATCCTGAATCACAAGGTAGATCTCAAGAGATCATATGCAAAACTGGCCGGCGGGAAAGAGGAAGGCGTAACAAACTAGACAAGCACTAAAAGTACTGGCTACGAAACGCCAGTGATAGAGAGGTCTGGCGAATCATAGGGAAGGTTTATGTTTAACGACGGACGCTAAAAGGCTGATGACGATGATGATGATAACGTTGAGTCGTGGGCGTGTTGACGAATTGAGATGTACGCAGTAGCAGCCATTCTCCAGAGTTGTAGAAGAGTCCCGATATTGATCTATAGTCAAACATACGCCTCTAAGTGCATATCCATATACAATTTACATGGAAAAAATATACTTATTCAACATTAAAATATACTTTAATTCACGTGATAAAAATGTGCATGAAAACTTGATAAACATATAACAAGCTCATTAGTACGAAGAAACGTTTAACAGGTACATTTTAAGTGGTCTTCTCGCCTCTCTATCAAAAGGCTCTGTCCATCGGCCGGTGTGTCGGCCTGTCAGTCCTCACATCGTTTCTCAGCAGCTTTCGGTCAGATTTTCTTGAAACCTGATAAAAACGTGTCCCTTGATAAGATGCTTCTTACCTAGAAAAATTCCCCCCCCCACAGGGTCACATGATCTGGTGATGATGGCGTTTAAAACTAAAATTGATTTTTTCGGCAGTTTTGAGTCAGATTCGCTTAAAACTTGATAGAAAATAGTACCGTGACAAGATTCTTCTTACTTGGAAATATCTTCAACAAAACGCCACGTGATCTGACAATAGTGGCGTTTAAATTCCACGGCGGACGCCTCATTGAACTTTCGGTTCTTGTTTTCTGCACATTTTAGCAGATAACTCCCAGTATTGCCCGGTCAATTTATTTTCTATCATTCATCTCGATCTGAATTTGTCTAAAGTTTTCTTAAAAATTATCTACGCTTGTACTATTTATTACATAAATTGGTAGACTAATCTTGTATTTCAAAATTCTTTGGGAAAAAAAATCAATTTGTTTTTGCGATGGACCTAGCCAGTAAATTCTCACTTCTTTCTGACTTATTAAACATTATACTTCCGATAACAAGGGAATTTCAGTCCTGGTCTCGTAGGAAACCAATTCTCGTTCAAAAATTAAAGAAACAAGACTGGCAGCTTCAGGGTCAAACACCACTCTGACTGAAGCTAATAAGTTTTTAAAATATTTCGACTTGTGTAAAAACATTTTTCCTTGAACAGAAAAAGTCTTCAAATTTGGCCATAATAGAGAACATAATAAAATAGTGTCTAGATTTATTTCTAGATAGTTGGAATGAAAATCTAGATAATTCTAGATATAAGAGTCTGTCGATCTGTCTGTCTCTCTTCCCTTCTCTCTTTTGAACTTTCTACTTTTCAGTCATAACCTTGAAATCTGAAATCGTCATTATTGTTAGGTGAGGAAAATAAAGTCAAAACTCAGTAGGAGTTTGACAAAAAACTAACAGCAAACATTCTTCTTTTGTCACATTGTTGGTCTTCGTCGTATCTTTATTGAAACTAATGAAAATATTTTTGTCTGAACTTTGTGAGAAAGATTGTATTAGTCGGGTTATTTACGGTCGTGTACTCTTCGGGCTTCCTCGAATGTCTGTTTAGTTGGTTCTGGAATGTCAAATATCGATTCGGGGGAGCAGAAGACAATACAAATCAATATGCATTGAAAAATATTGAAAAACAGATCAGTGATCCTAGAATTAAGAGATCATAATGTTTTGTAACTTGAGACGTTCTAATACGAAAATGACAATTTCTGGTAATCCTTGCAAATCAGGCACTAAAAAGATTTGAGTAAATACTGGGGAAATATACTTCCATTCGTAGCTAAAAATGACTGAAAGCTGTTCAATTTTTTTATTTTCTATTTCCAGCGAACTTTAGAGGCTAAAATGTTAAGCTCGAAAAATCATTCGATGGTCCCTTGAAATGTTAAGTCGACTCGAAAATTCATGCAAAGGATACGGAAACTGTAATTATACACCTTATTGATCAGAAATTAAATCAATAATGAAACTGAACAAAAAAGATATAATTATCATAATCCTTGTATAAAATAGAATTTAAATATTAATTGATAGAGGCGTCGTATGATTTTCAGAGCCCACTTAACAAAATATTTTGTACCAAGAACTCGTCCTGGTAAGATGGAAAAGGTGCACCTATCGCGCCAACATATTCTTTTTAGTATTTAGAACGTACTGGACATTTTAAGCTATAGAGTTAACTGGAAGTGGAAATTTAAAAAAAAATCCAGCCCCCCCCCCAGTCATTTTAAATCATAATAGAAGAAAAATGATAAGTCTTTTTAGTGCCTGATTTGCAAGGATGATTCGATTCGGGGTTCAGTCTGATCACGGATTCAAATCCATTTGAAAATATAGAGAAATTATTCTGCTATTGCTTGATAATTTTAAATTAAGATTTTGTGTATGTTTTTGTATGTGCCTATATATATATATATATATATATATATATATATATATATATATATATATATATATATATATATATATATATATATATATCAAATGCGTTAATGCACTGGGAAAAGTAACAGTTAGATCCGGGATGTATATGTATCCAGAGGTGAACAGTTCTATAGTTTAACGATTATAACTGTTAACCTCCGGAGACACAAACTTCCCGGATCTGAGATTATCATAGTTCCCATGATTATTATAATGGTTGCCCACGGTTAGCCACACAAAGAACGAGTGGAAAAATCAAACGGAATACTGTAATTTGAAAGATACTATAGAGAACTTTTTTCCTAATTTCTTTTGTTTCATATTCATATATATATATATATATATATATATATATATATATATATATATATATATATATATATATATATATATATATATATGTGTGTGTGTGTGTGTGTGTGTGTGTGTGTGTGGTACAAATTAGGCTAGGCTAGCAGTATAACATAATATAAAAATAATATATTAATAATATAAAGCCACTGCTGAAATGTAATGGATGTATTTCAAGGAGTGCTCGATACATACACCTTTTTACTCTTGAAGTTAAGTTGTTTTAGAGTAGAGCTGGAAATAAATAGTAGAATGTGGATTCGCTACACAAAGTAGCTCATGTTTCTGCCCTCTCCGGACCTCATCATATATATATATATATATATATATTGAGGAAATTTTTTATTTAAAATTGTTTGTTGTATGGATGTAAGGTAATCTGACAAATTACTGGTAGTATCTTGACAAAGTGGGAGTGAAAGATTTGAGAACGATTTAGGATATTTCCACCCCCTTCCTCCCTACCAATACCAGAAATGTTATATACCCTTTTCCTTCAGTTTAAAACTACGTCAGAACATGCTAAAAATTGCCTTTTCTTGCAACAGTTTTTTAAAATTTTATTGTTGTGTGTTTCTTGGGAGACGCTGATGAAAGTTCAGTGAATGCATTAAGCCTATCCTAATGATAATAATAAAAATTGAGATCTAACACACTTATTATGATATTATGATTGTGGTTTTTGATACGTCATCTACTAAAATAAATGAAAATAAAATGTGACACCCTCGTTTCCAAATCTGTCACTTTCACATTGTTAAATCACTACCACTACTTATCTAAAACTCTCTCTTTCTCTCTCTCTCTCTACATATATATATATATATATATATATATATATATATATATATATATATATATATATATATATATATATATATATATATATATACACATACATGGATATATATATATATATGCAACATTTCTTTTGTTTGAACAGTATCATTATCTCTTGTGTATAGTGTATCCATAAATATTCATCTTCACATACAAAAATACACACACACACACACACACACACACACATATATATATATATATATATATATATATATATACGAATGTAATTTATATTTAAGATTTGATTGGAACTAATTTCCTGATGTATCATTATAACGCATCATAAACGTTTCCGAATCATTTTCAGTGAAATGAATGTTTATTTATTTGAAATGCCCCACGGGCAGGGAAAATGGTAATGTGCACTATTCGATTACACAGATGGCATCCATCTTTTGAAGTTGATTGAATGGAAGAAACTGAATTAATCCATGAATATGAATTGTTAGTTATTTGCATTTCTCGCAACTTGACGTCCTGTTATCAAACATTATGTGTGTGTGTGTGTGTGTGTGTGTGTGTGTGTGTGTGTGTGTGTGTGTGTGTGTGTGAAAACCAATGGAGGATGCATAGACGGGAATAAGTGTAAAAATGATTTCGTTTCATTTTCCAGAGGTCCTTACAAATTTCGACTCTCAAGTCATCGTCTGTAAATCAAATCTATACTATAATTGTCCTTATCGGTAAGGCATCTAATATTTCATCTATAATCTTCATCTGACCCCCAAAGGCTTTGGTCCATCTCTGAAGTTTATAAAGGACATCTGGTGTGCATGACTCTTTTCTATTTTTCCTTTTTTTTTCTTTTGATCTCTGTTTTGGGGAGAAATGTTTGTACCTTGTCTGGGAGAATGGAAAAAGATATGGACAGTGTGAGTATTGTGTGCATATACATACATACATACATACATACATACATACATACACGTATAAGCGTATGCATACACACATGAATGTACTGGGTTGTTACACATGGAATGGCTGTTTTATTTTAAAGGGTATTGTCTTCATGATTGCAATTTCGACTAACTCCGAATGCAAAGAATATAGTTGTACAAATACATACATATACATATTCAACTGATTATATGACATTTCTGATTCTCCAAGTCAGTTTTAATAAGATGATCCTCCTCTCCTGAAGATACTGTACGCTTTTGGATAAATTCAAAGAAAAAATGCTGTTCAAGCTGTCAAGGCGATCAATTTCGCATTTGGAAGCTCAATCACACAGCCAACAAATTGATGAAATGCATTTACAATCTTCAAGAAACTATCCAGAATTGTTAAACAGACACGCGTCCATTTTGTTTAATGACAATGCCAGAACTCGCATTGGTAATCCAACTTGAACAAAGTTCTTGCAACTTAATCATGAAATCTAATTTCATCACCCCTAATCACCGGATCTTCGACAGATTGCTTATTCTGACACCTTGAGCTTTTTCTTAGCAATAAAAAGTATGTTAACAAAGAAGCGGTAATAATAGCAATTGAATTATTTTCGATTTCGCTATTTTCTATAAAAACAAAAAAGCCTAACGGAAAGGAGTTATTGAAGCAAAAAGAGTTTATCATCATTGATAAACCAGGCTTGTTTGCATTTTTCGTAAACGATCAGTTCATGCAGGACAACCTATCCACGTATTTACACACCCATATATATATATATATATATATATATATATATATATATATATATATATATATATATATATATATCGGATTATACTTATGTATATCACGCGTGTTGAATATATGATATGGAGTTTAAGTGTTTTGAAATTAGTCTTATCTTCAAATAACTTTATTTACGAAAATATAGGCTATGGAGAATATCGTTAAGATAACGGGAAAATGCACGCTGTTTTTGTTTTTTTTTTGCAATTTCATTTGTTGAAACCTTTGATATTTCGAATGAATTTTAATTCGAAAATACGTGTTAGATT
The DNA here is from genome assembly GCA_963457665.1 of Thysanoteuthis rhombus. Taxonomy (NCBI): domain Eukaryota; kingdom Metazoa; phylum Mollusca; class Cephalopoda; order Oegopsida; family Thysanoteuthidae; genus Thysanoteuthis; species Thysanoteuthis major. The sequence goes on along the minus strand of OY735231.1, from coordinate 22,130,778 downwards.
CGAACTGGATGTTAATATTGAAAATCCACATTATTATCAAAAGTCAACGTTTATAATCGTCAATGTTTCATACTGTCAAACTTTGGAGTTGACTTTATTTTCGTGAGATGCGCCATACACATAAATGACGAACACATACACTGTTGACAAGTCAAAAAATAACGAAAATGGCAGCGTCAGATTTCTTCGATATGACGAATAAAGATAGAATATATTGAATGAATCCATACGTTTCAAAAATAAGAGCCAACATGAACGAAGATTAAAGAGGATTTTTCGAATAAATGGATCCATTTTTCGCTTTGCGTTTTTTTTCGTAATTTTTTCGTAATTTTAAATACTTTGCGTTTGCGCCCACGCAGTTTGATACTGCGAGACATCATTTACCTGAAAAGAAAAAAAAAGTAACTGTTCAATTTTATTTCATTTAAAATCACTACTTTGATAAATCCAAAAAGTAGAAATATATTAGTGCAGCAAATTTAATTGAAATATCACTATTTTCTTTTTCGTCCAGTAGATAATATCGTTCGATATTGTATCCACGAACTCATTAAATTATATACTAGGATATACCTCTGAAAAAAATGTCGAGATTCGTTATGTCTGGATAAGCTCCGAGGAAACCTAAGGCTATTTTATTAGGAAATTCATTTTAAATAATTCAAGTATCTTGATTCTAAGTTTTTGAAAAAATCTCAATTCAACTTGAGACATTAGGTCTAAAGAGTTCCTTTGACTCCACTATCATGTCATACTAGGAAGGTAAATTAACCAATGAGATCAACGCACAAACAGAATATATATATATATATATATATATATATATATATATATATATATGAACTATATAGTTTTTCGCTGACGCATTCTTTTCAGCTTTGGAAAGTTGTAGAACAAGTTGACATTGACATTGACTTATTCATCTCCAACCTGTTTAATTGATGATAGAATGAAAGGACGGTTAGTCATTCGCTAGAAACTGTCACTGGACCAACGTCCTTCGGTAGCTGGCCGTTTTGGGGGTGATGAATGGATAAGCTAATTCTCACGCCTTTTGTTTGACAATGATCACTCAAAAGGTCTGAATTTAAAAGACAAAACAAAACAAAACCAGCGTGAATGCTGTCGGACTCAAATGAATGAAACAACTTAGCATAAACTTACATTGCAAAACACCTCCCCTCTAAAAACCTATTAAGGGGATATGAAAAAAGAGTTCTTTCTACACCTATTCAGGAGTTAATGTTTAAATTTTCAGCCCTTTAGCTCCATTCGTGCGGCTTGTACGTGCAATAAAGTGATCGCCAGCCAGTCAGCTAGACCAACTTAAAAACTGAAAAAATAATTGACAGTTTTGGTTTGTTTTTAATAGTGTATTGCATCCATATTTAAAGAGAGTTGCATCTCGTTTAATGGCCGACTGAGATATAACTCTGTATATTACGTCGATTCCTATGAAATGTATGAAGTCAAACCATTTTTCAACATCGATTGTCAGAGTTAAGTGTACATGGGTGTACATGGAAGTACAGATATACAGGAATACCTTGATTAGTGCGGCTTTGATCACTGCAAATTTTGACACTGCGGTTGAGGTATTGCTGTACAAATTAATTTAACAAAGTATAAAGAGACCCCTCCCATTAAATCATAACTAGAAAGCACCTAGAGAGTGGATAAATCTATCAATACCATTGTCAGCAGTAGGGGGCAATTGTGCATGGATCCGCTCCAAAATTTAATCAGTTCTTCCATAGCCTATTGTCCAGCCTTTCACAAACTCTCATCGATAATTTTGGGGGATGTCTTGAGGATAGAAAAAAATGACAATAACATGTGATTTTGACTGATAACTGCGACGTAGGGAGGTAATTGCGCGAGGATCCACCCAGAATTGAGTTAGACCTTCCATAGCCTATTGTCTGCACTTTCACAGAATGGCACGGAAATTCATTGAGAAATTTTGGAGATATCGTGCGGATAGTCATGAGCGTATGAATAAATGTAATTGAAACAAAAACAAATGAAAAATCTCGTTCAGTCAATTTGGAATCCAGTCTGTATTTTCGGGGATATCGTGTGGACAGGTAAAACAAACAGGTAAACAAACAGACGTGGCCGAATACATGGACCTCTAGAATAAGACCTTGAACAATGCGGATTTGAGCGCTGTGGAAAATTTAGGAACGAGTTGACCGCAGTAATCAGAGTATACCTGTAGTCTTTATCTCTATTACGTATGCATGTATACGTAAAACAGAGAGAGAGAGAGAGAGAGAGAGAGAGAGAGAGAGAGAGAGAGAGAGAGAGATGTCCATATCTATTCTGTTATCAAATTTTGATAGATTTATGCGATTTTAACCTAAAAAACAACTCTTGATCTGCACGTTTACATTTGTTCAACTTCCCGCCCTTCTGTATAAGAAACCGCCGACCAAAACTGTCGAAATGGGTTTTGTCAGTTTCCAAGTCGGTCTGGCCGGCTATGTTTGTATGTGTCACGCGTACAGGCCTCACTAATTAGGCCTAGCAACAGAACCCTCGTGATCTCCAAATAATGCCAGACGAAGTAAATGAAGGAAGCAAGACAGTTGGTCTCAATATGAACTTCAGTAAACCAAATGTCATGTACAATAAATATGTCGAGGACAACGACACTACGATTTAAATCAAAAAGGCAGAACTGAAGAAAGTAGACCAATACATCTACCTGGGACGATGAAACCTCAAAAATCCCCAAGAGAAAAAAGAAATCAAATGAAGAATCACACGAGGTCGGCAAGTTTTCGGTAGAGCAAGCTCGACCTTCAATAAAATACCTCGTCCGAAAAATAAATGCCTCTTCCCAATAGTCCCCCATGGAGCTGAAATGTGGAGCCTAATCAAAAGATTGACCCTCAAACCCTGGGATATATGCAACGTGTACAAGAGAGAATCATGCTCAACTTCATATGGAGATATCACAAGACAGCACAGTTTTTTTTTACAGGAAAAAAAGGAATCAGAGATATAGAATCCATTAAGAAACTAAAATGTCAATTGGCTGGTCATGTTGCAAGAATGGCAGATGACCGCTGGACATCATGACTCACAGAGATCATAAACGAAACTGTGGCGGGCAGAAAGTAAGATGACGTGACGAACTAGACAAATTCAAAAAGTATTGACTCCGTAATGCCCGTGATGGACAGGTGTGGCGAATCTTGGAGAAGGTCAATGTCAATGTCGAGCGACAGATACTAAAAGGCTGCTACTGCTGCTGCTGATATCTACAAAACAGCTCTTTTTGTTTTAACGCTCCACCCTAGGTCTTTCGTTGGTTAGTCTGTTTGTAATACAAGCTTATGCTAAATTGGCCACTAGTTTGTGCCCCTTTTATTTTGTGAAAATCTGGACTTAAACGATTCCTGCCCAAAAAAAGGAGAGTAAAGTATCTTACTCATTAATCAACATATATTCCAATTTTTCAATGGATCACCCCCAAAACGGCGTGTTGCCAAAAGATGTTGGGCACATGACAATTTCTATTGAGTGTTTTGTCAACGGATTCAAAGAATAAATCAGTTCGAGTCCCATTGATAATTGAATATTTTTTACGTGAATAGAATGTTCAGTTTTTTTTTTATCAACTTGAGGATCCATTCTTCTTCAACGAATGGCCATCCTTTGTTATTGCATTTATATTTACAGGAATTTAAAATTAGTTTACGCACGTGGTTTCGAAACTGGGGTCCGCAGTTCACTGAGGCTTCGACAAATAATGCTTAGGGATCTACAGTAGGGCCACACGTTAAGCTTGACCTTATGTCGCATTTCGCTCTGGTGGGAGTGTGGATGAATCATCATCATCATCATCATCATCATCATCACCATCATCATCATCAATCTTTCAACGTCCGTCGTTGGACGTACACCTTCTCCAGGATACACCACACTTCTCTATCGTGGGCGTCGCAGAGCCAGTACTTTCTGAATTTGTCTAGCTCGTATCTCCATCTAATACACAGCCGGCCTCAGTTTCGCATGTGATCTCAGGGGATCCATGTCGTGAGTCACGATGTCCATCGGTTGTCTGCCATTCCTGCAACACGGCCAGCCCACCGCCATTTGAGATTTTTAATAGATTCTCTGATGTCCCTGACTCATGTTTCTTCCGGATGTACTGCGCTGTTTTGTGGTCTCTCAATGTGAGGCCCAGCATAATTCTTTCATGTGCACGTTGTATGGTTCTCAATCTGCGGATCTGTCTAACCTGACATTGCTTATCTTTTGACAGAGAAATAAAACCATTCATCGCACAACTATCAAGAAGCATAAGCATTGTAACCAGACCTGTGTCAAGTCTTTGAATTCGAATAACTTTAATTCATTATAAATAATAAGGATTTTTAAAGGTCAAAAATTCCTTTTTATTGTTGTTCATTAATTGGTCTACCAACTAAATGCTAAAAATAATGTTCTGTCAGAATATTTGCTTTATAAAATGGAACCTTGAGTTTTCAAGGCTTCCAAAACCACAAATTTTCATTAAGAACACATTGATCGCACCATTTCTTATATTAGTGGTCGGCAATCTTTTTGAGAGGCGGGTCGAATTAGAAGTGTTTTTTGTGTTTTGCTGGCCAAAGCGAATAAAAATTGAAACCATGGCCATACAAGGCCATAGAAGTAGCTTGTTTTTAAAAAATACTTTATGTTTTTTTTCATTATAGGAGTACATATCAACATTAATTTCCATATACTATCAGTTGATGAGAACTATTGAATTTTGGGGACACAAAATATTGCCGGTTTAAATTTTGTATTCAATAATAGAATAGCGGGAACGCTTAAGTGCTAATACATTTTTAGCAATAAAACATAGATTCGTTTCAGGTTACCACAGAAATAAAACTTTCAATATTGAATTTTAGGGTTCGCTAACCGAAGATGAATTAGGAAAACATAAAATTTCAGTATGCATCGTCAAATATTCAGTGTAATCGGTAGGCTGAATGGAAGCGAGACTGGATTTGGCCTGCAGGCTGTAGTTCGCCGATGCCTGTCCTATCTAATCGCTGAATTTGGATTAAGTGCCAAGTCATTAGTGAGAAAAGCACATCAAGTAAAATATATTCATTCTTGTCTTTGCAACCAGTCATGCACTCTTGATTAAAATCTTTCCACTGCATTCATAAAATCAAATGTGTTAATTTCTTTCAGGGCGCGGTCGAGGTATATAGATGGCCATTGTACAGAGATTGGTATAAGGAATTCCATAAGAGAAAGAGCGGGGCGTTTCGGTTCAAGTAACATAACCGGCAGTTCGACTGCAGGATGTAAGATTATTAGAAACTGTCAAGCAAAACTGTCAACGTAAGTTTCTTCAGTTTTTAAGCTGAGCTGGCTGGTTGGCTGGCTGTGAATATATTACGGATACAGGCCAAAGATATGGGGCCAGGGATCTGGAAATCCAAACATTTATTCCTTATTATGCTAATTTATTTTTAATATTTTGAAAATTCCCACCTCAAATAGGTTTTTAGGAGGGGGTTCAATTTCCAATGTAAATTTTTGCAAAATTGATCCCTTGGCATCCACACCATTTCTTTTTTTTTAAAATTCCGACTTCCTTTTAGTGATCATTGCCCAACAAAAGGTGAGAGAAGTATCTTATCCATTGATCACCCCTTTTTCCAATTTTTGATTGATTATCCCTAACACGGCACACAGCCAAAAGATATTGGTAGCACAATGGTTTCCATTGAGTGACTTGAGAATAGTCCGCAAACTATTCTTTAGCCAGAAGTTCCAAAATGGAGAATGTTACACCAGTGACGTCAAGTAACGTCAATGTAAACGCTACTGGTCTGGATAATTCATAAATGAACTAATAAATCCCCGTGACGAAATTCACAGATATACAGGTTTCCACGCATAAGTAAAGCTTTCCAATAAAAACCATTAGTAAACCTGAAGGGCGTGAAGCAATTACCATTAACTTATACGTGAAAAATCGTTAAGCGTTCCCAGACAACCAAAATGATTATTATGGTGGTTGAGTCATCGGAGGTCGTAATAGTGGGAGGTACAAGAGTGTATTTTTCTCTGTGATGCCTCGCTGCAAAACAAAAGCTGAAAGCTATTCTCGCTTTTCGCTATTTTATTCGGAAAGATGGAAAAGTGCCGTGAAGCAAAATTTCGGAAAACAGCGACAATCGGCATTAGAATTCTTTTGGTCGATTTTATTTTAAATAATAGTCAAATGGAATATATTCAGAATATGTGATCTCCGGGGATCTATGTTGTGAGTCATGATGTCCAGCGGTTGTCTGTCATTCTTGCAACATCACGACTCATAACATGGATCCACAGAGATCACATGCGAAACCGAGGCCGACAAAATATAAGATGGAGAGATGAACTGGACCAGTCCCGAAAATACTGGCTCTGCGACGCCCATGATGGAGAAATATGACAGATACTGAGGAAGGTCTATGTCCAACGACGGACGTCAAAAGAATGATGATGATGATGATGATGATGATGGCGGACTTAAGACTCACGTGTCAGTAGTGACACGCCAGGGGGTTGTTGGTGAAACGCAGTGGACTTTGAAAAAAAAAAATTCTAATTTCAATTACAAGTTATATTTCAGAAAACTCCCATTTTTATAAATATATCAGAAAATTAGGCCACCAATCCATGAGCATTTACCTACAACTAAAATACAATCATACATGTAAGTGACACTGATGACAGGATTATTCAAGAAGTTTTAATTTCGACACATCGTGCTATAAAGGGTCACCGTCACTGTAATACAGTCTTTCATTATGAGCACATTAAGTTAAGTTTACATAAAACAATTGTACAGCACCATTAATCTATATTGTTTGACGTGTTCTAATACACAAGCTTGGAACAGCCTGAGTCAGGAAACAATAAAAGCACTACCAATAAATACATTCAAAAACAGGCTAACCAAGGATTTGAAGGAAAGAGATTTGAAGCACAGCTGCTGCTTCTCATATTGGTTAAGGTGTAATCACCCCAATCGGGTAACAAATGACCTATACTATAGATGAATACCAAAGATGAATTGACTATAAGGTTCTATCTTTCAAACCCTCTCGCTCTCAGTGAGAAAGCCGAATTCAGAGAGGAGGGCAAAGATACAAAATACCCAAATCAAAGGACATTAAAAAGGCTAATTTAGAAATTTACAGTTTCAGACACACGAGGTAAACAACTGTCTTGTTAAACTTGATAATGAGTGAATTAAAGTTGGTAATCAGTGATCCTTTGATTAAAAAGCACGATAAAGTTTTACACTCGTTATAAGGACGACATTGTTATGCCATCCGAACAATTTGACACCTAAACTGTAGCCATGAATTCTTCAATTTCACAGATGTTAGCCTTGGAACTGATATGGTACATCTTTTTAGATTTGAGACTAATTAACAACGTTTCACCACAAAGATGCGCTCTCAGGTGCATTTTCTGAGCTGTGCTCATTGATAAGGAAATGATCAATGCGTTTGAATCATATCTCTGAATTTTTGAGATGAGGTATTATTATTATTTCTATTATTATTCAGACGATCCTCATCTTGGTTGTTTTTCATACAACGTTTCGGCCGTTGTACTCAACGGCCTTCATCATGGACACATAGCGTAATGGTTACAGAATCATACAAATTACTGCAAGTAATCTGATGGTTCTAGGTTCAATCCCAGTGTGAGACAATAATAATACTACTAATGCTAAGAGGGGAGTGCGGTCAATATACCCCCGACAGGAACTAGTGGAAACGAAAATCACATAAGATGAAAATACGTAAAACTGAGTTGAGAAGAAATAGCTTCACACAGCACATAGTGCTAACTTGGAACAGTCTTCCTATAGATAGAATAAGAGCACCAAATGTGAAAATCCTTAAGGAGAGGATGAATGAGCTATGGATAATCAGGCCGTTTATTATAACCACAAAGCCAAGCCTCACAGGAAAACAATAATGTCTTACTTTTGATACCATGGTTGATAATGAAAATATAGTTTATTTTTGCGAATCGTGAAAAGTGAACAGTTGGACAATATTGTATGGAGAAAGTGAAATATTTTCGTCCCAATAAAAACGCCAAATTCATGATTGACTAAAATGGTCAAGTTGTGGTTGTAGCATTAAGAACTCTATTCCAGATTTGAACAAAACAACGTCATAAACAAAATTGAGGGTTTCATACATGAAAAATGATTGGTCGAACGGATTCGGCCGTTACAAACAGGCTGGTAAAATTCGCCCACGTAGCTGACGTAAATATCAAAGAGTTGCCTCTTTTGGTGTGTAAATATGGCTGACCATTGCTGAAAGTGGCTGGATTTCTTCATGTTTTCATCCTACATGGATGAGTTCGTAATTCGGGATATTTTGATTAAAAGCAGAAACAAGCCATTTAGTCAAAATAGCATTGATATCAAATCAATACGTTGTGGTTTAGAAATATAAGACATCTAGTCTTATGATAACATTGATATCAGATGAATACGCCGTGGATTAGAAATTTAAGACACTTAGTCTTATAATAGTATTGATATCAGATCAATACATAGTGGATTAGATGTATGGAACATCTAGTTTTATGATAGCATAGATATCAGATCAATACATCGTGGATCAGAGATATAAGATATTTAGTCTTATTATAGCATTAAAATCAGATCAATACGTTGTGGTTTAGAAATATAAGGCATCAAGTCTTATTATAGCATTGATAACAGATCAATACATTGTGAATTATGAATAAAGGTGAAAGGATAAATAAAACTTACTGTTATCCATTTTCATTATTGTGTTAATTTCTTAAATAATATATTTATAAATATAAAATTAAATTTATCTCCAGATTTCATGAGCCATCACATGTTTTGGGGCGTACTTAACATTTTTAGCTATAAAAGAAGCTGAAAGTAGCTGGAAATGAAAAGTGGAAACATCTAGCCTTCTTTCGCTACCAAAGGATGCGATTAGAGGCAACCTCTTTTTATGTATATGGCAGCCATAATTTACATCCACGTGCGCAAGAATTATCAATAGGCTTATAAATTCTTTTTTAAACTCCTACTATTGACTTATGACTTTATTTTTCGTATGTAACAACAATGACGGATGATAATGACCAGATAAAAAAACAAAAACGACATGAGCGAATAACATTGGCATAGTGACGTACACCAAAACTGATGATGAATCCACTCCCACTTCTAAAGCCCGGCTCAGGCCGACTTGTTTTGTTAAAGTTTACGAATCCCATTTACAAGAACTACGAATAATGGACTTGAAATGGGACACGCAGTTTGGGAACAATATTGAGAAATTCTGTTTTGTAAAACTCCTGGGAGTTTGATCCTCGTACAGTCAAGCTTGGTTGTTTTCTTCTCATTATTAAATAGCCAAACCAATTCAAATATATGTATATGAGAGAGAGAGAGAGAGAGGAATTATAAACTACCTCAACGCAACGACGTTCTCACCATTGAGCTAAACAGCCGCCAGTTTCTTAATACATAACTGTCGCGTTAGATGAAGAGATTATGAATCGCCCGAGAATAAACGAGATGAGAATTTGTGTTGAGAGCAGTTATTTGGACCTTTACATTACCGGCTGCTGTTTAGCTCAACAGTAAGAGCATCGCTACGTTGGAGCGGCTACCCTGTTGGCAGCAGGTTCAATTCCTGTAGCAGCCCTGTTTTCTTTAATTGTTTATTCTATTTACGTGGTCCAGCTTGAGTGATATATTAACCGTGTAATGACGAGAGATCATTTCAAATAAGTTTCTATGCAATATAACGCAATTTATAATACATTCTGTCAGGTCACACAAATCCACTTCTTGATATATATATATATATATATATATATATATATATATATATATGTATATATATATATATATATATATATATATATATATATATATATATATATATAATCATATCTATAACGGGCCTAATGCAATTCAAATGCTTGTTATAATCATCTGCTCTATATAACAGTTTGTTGATATCAACGTATGACAACAAATTGTCCAACGATGGTATTGTCATATTCGATCAATTTTTGAACAAAAAATATACGAAATGGGTTTTCATCTCCAAGCATTATTTACAGAACTGCTGTGATCTAATACCTTGGGCCCAACGAAACTTTTCAATCGGCATCGTATGTGTATCTAGTTTCAATCGGCATCGTGTGTGAACCTGTTTTCAATCGGCATCGTATGTGAACCTGGTTTCAATCGTCATCGTATGTGAATCTAGTTTCAATCGGCATCGTTTGTGAATCTGGTTTCAATCGGCATCGTGTGTGAACCTGGTTTCGATCGTCATCGTATGTGAATCTAGTTTCAATCGGCATCGTGTGTGAACCTGGTTTCAATCTACAAAGTTTATGGGCGTGTTGGCTGAGAGATCTGGTGAATCAAGATTTGGGTTACATTTATTGTATATCATGTTTTTTTTAATGATTGTCTGGTTGCAAAAGGTTTAATATCCGCTGCTTATTTTGTATTGTTTTATTTCAAGCGAATTTTTGAGTGAATCTCTATCCGTCCCTCTGTTAATAACAGCAAATAGACCAGCCACTTGCTAACATCTCTGTTCGTCTACGTACATTCACTGGATAACATTTACAACGTAGATGTGTGCCCAATTATGAAAGTTTTATTTGTAAAAAAAATATGAAGATTGTTATTTAACGATGTTTGGGAAGTAAATATATTCGGTCAAATCCAACTCTCTGGCTATGTGATATCTCCAAAAGTACCCGACAGATTTCAATGAAATTTTGTGGAAATGTGGGCAATGGGATAAGGAAAAAGCTGACAAGTTTGGGGCGGATCCAGAAATCTTATTCTGATTGAAATACATTTTTCCTGTTTTACCATACATGTATATACATATATCACGATATCTCAAAAATTTCTCAATGAACAGTTGAATAGACTATATATATATATATATATATATATATATATATATATATATATATATATATATATATATATATCCTACTTCGCTGACAGGGGTGAAATATCTAAAAGTTTAGTGGAACGTGATTTACAAGATGCAGGTCCCTTCATGACTTATTCCTATGTATACACACACACATGCACGCGCGCATGCGCAAAGAGAGAGACAAAAAATCCAAATGTACACATTGCAAAGTGTTTGTGGGGTGGATGTAAGATAGAACATCGCAAGTGCGATCCCCTTTCTCACTTACACCCAGGATAACTTTCTCCCTTCCTCTCCCCTAAAAACCAACATATGTATATGTTATATACCCCCTTTTCTCCAGTTTAGTACCATAGCCAGACAAGTAAACAGCTGCATTTTTGCTACTGTTTTCTTCATCCTTACATGCTTCCTCGAAGACACTGACGAAAGTTCAGCGAAAGATAATAGAAAATTTTGACATGGAACACATTTGTTCTCGGATCTTTTACCACATTGTCAAATCACTACCACCTCAATACGATGTACAGACCTTTGGTATTCAACGAATATTTGTATTCCTTACTAAAAGAAGGGACACATAAACTTATTTCTGGAAGGAAACATTGAAATTCATCTAGACGTTTTTATTTCGTCAAGAATGTTTGGACTGCCAATGTGCCCGAAGAGTTAATGGGTTGATTAATTAGTTTCTACGGGCCAATCAGTTTTCATCAGACATCTAATGGATTTTATTTTATCTAAGCAATCAATTTTACTGTCACAAAATCATGCTGTATTTCACATTTAAAGCTAGGTTGGCTACTGCAGGGTCAAACTCTACCCCAGCTTCAATCCGATTAATGGTGAATACTACAACTTTTGTATTATATATATATATATATATATATATATATATATATATATATATGGTCTGGAGCGAGGGTTTCAATCCTGCCTCGTGGTACTGGATGGGATAATGGATTGTCTATAGCCTCACTGAAGAGTTGTAATAAAATAAAACGAAACAGCTGTCTGTGGATGACACTATATATATATATATATATATATATATATATATATATATATATATATATATATATATATATATATATATATATATATATATATATATATATATATATGGATGAAATAAGCCAGTGCGTATTTGTATGATAAATTATCGTTATCATATAAGACTTGTCAATTTGGCTCAGTCAGTGAAACGGTCTCTCAGCCGTTAGTTACGAGTTCAAATCACGGCAGGGGGCTGTAGATTTTACACATCGGTTTACACCCCTAATTTTGATGTTATTGTACGGTAGGAAAACAAAGTCATCACAAGACTTTGTACATAAAGAGTAAGCACCATTGAAACTTGTTCAAGATACTAGTCTAATGTATGTTTAATTGTGGATTAAAATTAGATATTCATGAAAATAAAAAGAATGAAAACTATTAGCTTTTAGTGTCTGTTCTTGGACATAGACCTTCCCCGACATTCGCCAGACCTTTTTATCATGGGAGTCGCTGAGCCAACATTTTGTAAATTTGTGTAGTCCGTTACGTCATCTCATATTTCGCCGGCCACAGTTTCGCCTATGATCTCTATATACTCATAATGTGAGTCGTGGTGGGCAGCAGTTGTCTAATATTCTTGCAACATGACCAGCCCATTGAGTTTTCTATGGTTTTTAATGGTATCTCTGACTTTTTTTTATAATATACAGTGCTGTCTTGTGATCTCCCCATGTTATATTGAGCATGATTCTCTCCCATGCACGTTGCATGGTTCCAAGTTTGAAGGTCAATCTTTTCTTTATGGTTCCACACGTAATGGGCTAACGTGACGGGGTATGGCCTAATACTTTCCAGGATTCGCGCCGTTGTAAACTATAAGTAGAACCCCTTTTGTTTGGATTTAGAACGCTTAGTAAATCTACTTGAGTTTATTTGTATGTGAACAATGAATAAAATCGCTGGTCTTTCAGGAAATTCTACCCTCGAAGTCAGGCCTTTATTTGTATTCGAACCCTGACTGCTTGTTGATGAAGCGAGCTTCGTGGAAGCGCCAGTTTTGTCAAGTATGGTTTGTTATTTACGGCAAAAACTCTCTAAAAATCGGTTAAAATGTCCATATAACTATGAAGGTAAAAATATTATATATTCCCATTTAAATAAATTCAAATAAAATAACTATAAACTGTAACTCAGGAACAAATCCCTAATAAAAATGTTAAATCTACTTTTATCGAGCTTACTAATTATTCTTTTCAATTGCCAGATTTTTAGCTATGCTGAATTTTTATCGGGGTAAAAATCAGTCAGATCTGACCGAAAAATGGCTAATTTGGCAACTGCGTGTGGTGCCAACTTCTGCTATTCACCTTCCTCATGTTTACCGGAATGAATGTTATTCACCTTCATTTACCAACAAGGCGAACGGATCATCATTATCTTCAACTACTCAGACCGAAAACCGTTACATTTTTGTAATGAAAACTATCTCTATAAAACGAAGAGTGCGATTTTTTCGTTTGTTTCTCTGTCGGTAACAATTGATATTTTTACTCAAAGATAACAATTTTGCCGAATAAAATACCTCATTATAACATGATTTGTTTATTTGAGTCTTCCAGTTGAGTAGTCCCCCCCCCCAAGTCGTCTCATAGAAATTTGAAAACATCGGTGATTTTTCAACTGGGATTAACTAATAAATGAGTAATGAAAGGAACAGGTCTGGTTGGTCACTCAATACAAAACCGTCACGTGATTGGTTGCATGCTGTTTTAGGGATGATCAATTAAAAAATGGAAAATTGGGTGATCGATTAATGAATAAATTACTTTTCTCGTCTTTTATTTGAGAATACTGCCAGACAAAAACTAATGGACCAATTGAGCATATATTTACTTTGTAAATTGAACCCCACCACTTGAAACGTATCTTAGGAGAGGGATTAAAAGGTTTTTACTAAATACGAGATGTTAGAATTTTAAACCCTCTAGCTCAATCGGCACTGAATCAATGAAAACAACCACAAATGTGAATGCTAATGGACCAAAAGTGAGGGGTCAATTTAGCGTAAGCTCACATTACAAAAACACCACTAAAAACCTATTTGGAAGGGGGGGGGTTTAAAACGTTTTTTCTAGACACAATAAGGGATAAATGTTCAGAGTTTCAACCCCATAGCTCCATTGGTACATACATATCCAAACATACAGACCTAGTTAAAAACTGGAGAATTCATAGTTGGCTCAGCGATTGTCAATTATCTACCTCCACGTACCTCAAAGACATCCTATGGTGTCAAGTACTAAAAGATGGACATAGTGTTCGATGCGTACAAGAAGTCGAGCCCGAAATCTGGTCAGATCAGGGGTGGGGGCAAGAAAGGAGGAATAGTTTTACAGAAACCAGTAAGACTACAAGCAAGTTGAGAAGCTTCCTTCGAAATGACAATAACAAGACAAACACCCTAATTGTCTCAAAAGAAGATGCCATTAGCAACATAAGAAGGTCCGTGAATGCTGCATCTCCATGTTGCCATGAAGAAGCTGATACTCTTTACATGCCAGGGACGCTAAAACAGATTGTAGGAACCCCCCCATCATCAAGATTAATGACACTGACGTATTCATCATAGCAATATCTGTACTGTCATATTCAAAGGACCTTAGTCTTGAGAACATGTGGATTATTTTTGGACAGGGAGCCAATGTAAAATGGATTCCAGTCCATGATGTGGTTTCTGGAATGGGGTCTGAGGAAGTCAGTGAAATAACACACATTCGCTGGATGTGATGTTGGTTTTACCCTTTGCGATAAAAGGAAGTAGACTGCATGGCAGACTTGAAATATCTCTGATGAGGTTTCTGAAACCTTCACCAATTCTAGCCAGCATCCAACACCGATTAATGATCTTTACCTGCAACGGCTGGAAGGATCCGCTGAACTAACGTTTGACAGATCAAGCGCAGCCGCTGGTGTGGACGAAGCAAGGCTGGGTCTCTTTGCTTGCAAACAGAGGCCATGCAACTCAATTCCACCAACACAGGCAGACCCCAAAGGGCTCGCCAAGCATGCTGCTTATTAGGCGGGGATCATCAGAGGCTAAGCTGCCATCTCAAGGCCAGGCACTACCAGAAGACATTACCACCACTTGCAGGCAGCTGTCCGGAACTGATAAAGTGACCATGCAAGAAAGGTTTTAACCGGAAATACAAGTGCTTCAATATGGTGTTCTCAAGCAAAATACTCTGCAATTGCATTAATGAGCTGCAGCAACTAGAGGAACATTCACATATGATAAATACACTTATGTTGGCGTCCTCTTTAGTTGCTTTAAAAAAAAAATTTATACAGGCAGTTTGTTTTGTTTCTTTTCCATTACTAATTTCTTGTCATATCACTGCAGTCATTATATCAGTGTTGAACCAGTAGAAAATATTTCGGTATGTTTTGAAACATACAAATCGACAGCAAAGTCATTCAAATTACTTAACAGCACACATTTAAACAAAAATCAACTTCAGAAGACTAATTAGAAAAATGACCACCATCTTGGATTTTCCTGTGGCTAATCAGGTGGTTGTGATACGGAACATCTGCGAAACAAACACAAAATGCTTGTATCATAATGTAAACGGTTTTGATGTGGTGGTGTTATTGTCTTCCTCAAGTGTGGTTTCAATTACTTCAGGTTATGACTTATAAGTTTGAAGACTTTTTCGAGCCATTGAACTTGTTCTCGTGGCTGATTCGATCGGGTGGCCATCTCCAAATTTCCCAAAGGGGCAAACTTTAGCCCAGGGCTCCCAACCCGTGCCCATGGATCTCTTGGAGTCCAAAAAAAGGTAATATCGGTTGGAGATGGGCATTTCCAAAAAGGAAGATATTGCAGACTGAAAAGAAGGGCTTGGACATATTGTCAAGGATGCGTGGTAAATAGATAAAGTTTTCAATAAAATATAAAAAATACTCATGAGAATTGTTGATTTGTCAAACATCATTTTAATATGTGAATACTATTTTTTTAAATTTCACAAAAAATGTTTTCCAAACGAAATCAGTCTACAGCATACTGACGTACCCTCTCTCTCTCTTGGCGTGACTCTACAATGCAGCTCATAAACAGTGCTGAATACGGAAACAACATGTAACATGAAAAATGCACCCCCATTTTTTCTGGCATGGATTAAAGTGTAGTGTCTGTTCCACAGCAGTGCCCGAGGTGCAGGTACTGACACCAGCCCGTCGAATGGACCGGAGATTGTGTTGTGGTGAGTGTCTAAAACCAAGTGCACCGGTGTAATGCGTCAGCCAATGAAGTTATACTGATGCTGCGCATTGCTACGCATTGCTACGCACATTGGGAGCCTTTGGATTCGTTCTTGGGCTCTCCCACTATTACTCAGCCCAGCTGCGAGGGATCAGTTGCCCTGGGGCAGCACTGTCCCATTGCACTTAAAGGGACTCGTCGAGTTCGTCCTGACGCTCTCGTGACTACGGTTAGCTGGAGCTATTTTTGATGGGTGGCTCATATTTTCCCCACGGAAAGCCCTGACCCTGTGTCGCATTTTGC
Organism: Thysanoteuthis rhombus; assembly: GCA_963457665.1. Classification (NCBI taxonomy): domain Eukaryota; kingdom Metazoa; phylum Mollusca; class Cephalopoda; order Oegopsida; family Thysanoteuthidae; genus Thysanoteuthis; species Thysanoteuthis major. The sequence continues at coordinate 22,114,209 of OY735231.1, read as the reverse complement.
TCTGGTGGGAGAGTGAATAAATAGATCATGTAACACAAATACAATAATATTCAACAATCGTTAACGGGTGTCATCTTTTTCTTTTCTAGTTAGGCATGGATTTCCATACACTGTTCGTGTTGACTTGTGGAAGCCACTTGTCTATTTTAACTACGCACTTGTCTGTCTCAATCAACACGTCGGAAAAATTCTGTTTACCATCGTCACATTCAGATAGTACACCTGAAGAGGACCATAGAATGAATCGTCGGAAACGTCGTGTTAACAACACAAATAACAAGAAAGGGTTAAAAAAAAACTCGAACCTAAATGATAACCCTTCTCAAAACTATAATCTTGTAAGTGGCCACAGTAATCTGAAGTTGAACACTTTTGCTTTTCTTCAACCAGTCAAACTTTATGAAAATCTCTTTGTTTCAATACACTTTCCGATATATCATTCATCATTTATTACTTATACACCATTCCATATGCCTGTACGCAAGACACATACATTGCAAGCCAGCCAGACACAATTTAGCATAAACTTACTTTGCAAATAGAATACCTTACAAAAAACTATTGGAGGGGGGTAAAGAAAGAAAAAGTGTTTCTTCTAGACATAATAAGGAGTAAATGTCATAATTTTCACCCATCTAGATCCATTGGTACAGCCTGTACGCGTGCAAACATAACCAGCCAGCCGAACCCACTTAAAAACTTGAGAAATCTATGTTGACAGTTTTGGTTGACAGTTCACAACAGAAATATGACTCAAGGTTCTACAAAAACCTCAGCCTGGGTTTCATAAAAAAAATTCATGACACATACTCAATCATCCAGTCAGTCAACCAGCAAGCCAGACCGAATTCAAAACTGAAGAAACCTATGTTGATGTTGACAACGTGGATGTAGACCAGTAGTTTCGAAACTGGGGTCAGCGGAACCCTGGGCGTCCGTCAAATAATGATAGGAGGTCCGCAGCCCTTTTCCCTCTGTATCAACCATATCGAATCTTGTGACAGAGAAGCATTACCATCCATCGGACAGCTATCGAAAAACATGATTATTGTACACAGACCAGGACCATATTTTAGAATTTGAATTAATCAAATCCATTTTGAATAAATACGATATCAAAGATCAAAAATTGCTTTTTATTGTAGTGCAATAATTAGTCTTAGAAGAGGGGTCCACCAGAATATTTCCTTTCTAGAAAGGGTTCCTTGAGTACACAGAGTTTCCAGACCACTGGTGTGGACAATTCGGCCTTTGATGCGGTGGTTTTATAGTCTTTCTTATCTGGGATTTCAATTACTTCAGGTTATGATTTGTAAGTTGTAGTTTATAGTTTTAAGAAGGGTCATCAATATCGCTAACGACAAAAAGGAATTCAATCTACCAAAAGATCGTGTTAAAAACTCAAACAAGATGGAGTTTAATCGTCCGAAAAACTCTTCGAATGTTAATGACGCTTCTCAAGACTATAGACCTGTAAGGATTGGCACGTCCCCAATTTCGGGCAGAACAGTATAAAATTTCAGGCAAATCAATCCCCGTGTCCCCGTTAACAGAATAGTTCCCAAGCGTCTAAGTTATTTCTCTTTCCTGTCATAGATAGAAAAATTGTGCTAAAATTGACAAAATGTTGCTTCCATAATTGAAGATCAATTTATTTGTGAATGTGAATTTGAAAAAAATAACAAGACTATCTGCTGCAGGGTCAAACTCCACTCCAACTTCAATTCTGACTGAAAATGATTACAGCAACTTTAGTATTGTATATATGATAAGTAATAGAAATATGTATGCTTTTTTGTATTTATTTATTTATTAGAATGAAATGAGCCTGTGTGTATGATAACTCGCACTAATCAAAGACATCAATTTAGCTCAATCAGTAAAACAGCCTCTTGACAAACAGATGGTCATGATTTCAAATCACGGCAGGGGGATATGAATTCCATATGTCAGTTTATATCCCTAATTTCACGAGGATTGTTTTTGCTGTTCTTGTTCTCGTTATGATAGAAAAATAAAGCTATTCCAGTTTGGGAGTTTGGCATGAACAGACCTTCTTTCAAACGCGTTACTGGGAGATTTTTTAAATAGTAATTTTGATCAAATAAAGTTCATAACAATTGAACGACTGTAGACACCGGAGGTGGCGGAGATTTCCATCCTTTTTTTCATTTGCACGTGTGTGCGCGTGTTCTTGCGTTCCTGGTCATGCTGCTCAGTCTACAGACTTGAAAATCGGCATCAGTACTCCATTATACCCCTTGGGGAGAAAAAAAGAAGCTTCTTTTTTTTTTTTACCTTTATGGGGCATTATTTTGGTGGACTTATCGTTAACATCTGGATTTTCCAAAATCTAGATTTTTCTGGATTTAAAAAAAAACAAACTTTATTTTAGATGTTTTCCAGTGGAGACGACAGTGATGTCATAGATTGATTTTATTCTGACCATATCTATCCCTTGGTGGAATTTTTATTACAGGACTTCAAAATATGACGCTACATTTGTTTAACTATTGGCTGTGGTGGCTAATTTATTTTCAAAATAACTGTAGAGTATACAAAAAAATAGACAGAATTACAAAACTATTACATCGATTATTGTTGAACTTTAATGCCATCAGAGCGTAACTTATTAGAGTCATACAAAACCAGTTGTACAATACTCTGGTAACAGCTGTGACTCTCCTTTTTTCCGGGTATAGAACTCGAGGGAAAAACTACAGCGGCTCATACAGAGCATAAAAATGAATTTGATATTATTCACTTTGCCACCAGTGCTAGATTAAGTCATTGGTTTTAGGGGCTGCAGCTCAGATGCCTCCATCAGCTGGAGGTCCTTCAGAAATTGACTGAAAAGTCTTCATCTGTGAATGCTGGATCAAAGAGCAAGTTCCCTAAATGATCTATTTGAAAAAAAAAAAAAGCCTAAATATTATACTGCTTCTATATTTATAGTAAACATACAACGGCGACTGTTCCTCAGCGTACTGTATACATATCTATTTTACGACGGTTAGTGACGTCTACGAACGACTTGGTCGCATAGAAATCGAAAACAATGTTTCCAACAACCTATAGATTACTTTTGCTTTTGAGATCAAGCAAATTTTAATTATTGTTAGCCTTGTAAAAAGTAAATTTTATTTTTTTTCTGAATATTACTGGTGGGGGGTGGGTCACAGCACCTATAGCACAATCTTAAACCGGTACTGTTTGCTGCTATTCATCGTCATCTTAATTGTTGTTGCTTTTTATCGCAACTGAATTCAGGCTGCCCCCCCCCCCTGCCAGCGGTGAGAAAATAAATTCACAGCGTGATCCGGAATGAAGAATTAAGTTCCAAGTGAGAGTCGAATTCAGTGTTGGGGGTGATCTTTTGAAAAGTTGGAATAAGGGGTGATCAATGAATAAGGGTTCTAATTGAAATTTTATATATATATATATATATATATATATATATATATATATATATATATATATATATAATCAAAATTACAAGGATGTATACCCGGTGAATGTTGGCATTTTGTGCCTACCACACTCATCAGCAACCGGCAATATGTTTCTAATATTTCATCATTTTATATACAAATAGTTCTATTAACTTTGTTGAATATTGAGCACTGTGATCAAACATTTACAACAGATAAAACCTGTTTACTAGTTCTTTCATTTTGTATTTTTAAAAATTGAATATATATATATATATATATATATATATATATATATATATATATATATACATATATATATATATATATATGTAATTATGAATTGCGTTACATTATATTGAAACAACATTAGAAATGATTTCCCGTTATGATACCGTGAATGTATCATTCGGCCTAAACAACGTAACTCGAATAAACAATTGAAGAAAACGGGGTTGCTGCAAGCGAAGAATCACTCTGGGATGGCGAGCCTTCGGCAGAGCAAGCTCAACTTTCAAGAACCAGATGATCCCAATAATCCTAAAAAGAAGAGTATACAACAATGCATTCTCCCAATAGTCACTTATGGAGCTGAAACATGGAACTTAACCAAGAGACAGGCCTGATAACTGAGAAGTATGCAACGTGCACATGAGAGAATCATGCTCAACCTTACATGGAGAGATCACAAGACAGCACAGTATATAAGGAAGAAAACAGGTGTTCGTGACATCATAGAAACTATTAAAAACTCAAATGATAATGGGCAGGCCATGTTGCAAGAATGAAAGACAACCGATGGACATCACGACTCACAACATAGATCCCCAGAGATCACATAAGAAACCGAGGCCGACAGAACACAAGATGGAGAGATGAACTTGACAGATTCAGGAAATACTGGCTCCGCGATGCCCATGATAGGAAATTGTGGCAAATCCTGGGGAAGGTCAATGTCCAACGACGGGCGTTAAAAGACTGAAGATGATGACGATGATGATGATGATGATGTACGTCGTCTTGACCAGATGATACATTCTCTGTATCATAACGGGAGATCTTACGAATATAGTTTCAATATAATGTAACGCAATTTATAATCATTGTCGGATCAGATATCCATTTCCTAATAACACACACACACACACGCACGCACACACACACACACATACATACATACATACATACATATATATATTATATATATATATATATATATATATATATATATATATATATATGTATATATATATATATATAAATGTATATATTACGAATTGCTGGTGATAGAATATTGGGAAAAAAAATAGTTGCTAGAATGAAAACGTAAATTTTTAATCTTTCCTAGGGTGCATTAAAACCTTGCACAAATTTCAAGATAAACTTAGGGCTCGTGAAACTCTTGTACACACCCGCTGGCAATTTTAATATATCCTAAGAAATAACTTACTTACAAAGACCCACACAGTCATAGGGGCGTTCGCTGCCTCTCTTCAAGGGGGAAGGGGTGGGGGCAAAGACTATATTTCCAGGTTTCGTAAAAAGCTTCTTTACCAGAATGGCGCGGAAAGGATTTATTCGGAATATCTTAGAGGAGAATAGCAGTACACGCTCTTTCTGTACGTAGAAATAAGGGTTTACCTAAAACGATTGAACTGGACCATGATTCTTTATTGACTGTAGTAAGGTCTCAACTTTCAAACCTCCTCGCCCTCGATGAAAAAGTCTGACGGCAGGGGGATGGGGTGTCAAATACCCCTTAGTACCCCCAGTGGACGCCCATGCACGAAGAAGAAAAAAAAAGAAGAAATAATGATAATAAAAACACGAATTCGTTTAATGGAATACAGTTAGTCTCCACCTCCGCAGCTATACTGATGAGCCTTGTGAATCTCATGTTCAAAATACGCTCTAGTTTTCGTTGCTACTCACTACGTTTTCATTCTTCTCTCACTAATTTCTTCGTTTGGAATATTGTGAAAACGAAACAACAACCAGTGCGTGCTGCTAGTTGAGTGTTAGCGGTAGTAGTAGTTTTGCTGTCACAGAATTAGATGAGCGTCCACCTCGATTGCATCATTCATTTTAAAAACATCATCAAGACCTTCCATTACGATTCCATTTTACTCTCGGTGCCTTCAGATCTCATGTTAGTGTTCAGGGATTTTTTTGCCCCCTAATTTACGGTTAAGTTTCAACTTTTGAAAAAACAAAAAAAACAAAAACAAACGAAAGTCGGTGAATTTCTCTTGATGCAATCTAATAAATTTCAAAGCATTTTTGTCTATTGTCGATCATGAGGCATGTAAAACGGGATTTGTAGCTTAAATAGTGTTTATCAAAATTCTGACTATGTAAATTTGAAACGATGCCCTCTTAAGATGATGAAAACTATGCACAAGCGTGAAGATTATTGGATATGTTTACTAACATTTCCAAAGTACTTCTTCGTTGACTTTTTGGTTTTTGGATGAGGTTAGTTACGCAAATTATATTATTTTATAATTTTTTTGTTTTAGAATATAACTGCTACTTGCTAGTGCATTTTCGCTTACTTATATAGATAGTTTTGATAATAAAATCTCCTAATTTTGCAAATTCATTGATCACAATAATTGTTTCTATTATTTTTTTTAGATCCAAGCATGAAAAAAAAAATCTTACCTAGAGATACCCTAATTGTTTTTAAAATAATATCATTGGTTCCTACGCAGAAAATACGTTTTCAATAACTTCGCGAACGAAGAAGAATCCAAGTAAAAATATTATTTTCTTTGATCATAGATTATCTGTTTACTCCTACACACAGACAAGGAAACTGACGTTCGCATAATACAAAGATTGAAGTACTCAGCGAGTCAAATTAATGAGTGATTGCTGTTATATTGATGCTATTATAGTCTACTACAGTCACCTTTTTTTTCTTCGAGTGATTTTATTGTCAACACGAACGCATTTCAGGTAATTAAAACACCAGCTACAAACAACTCCATCTCAGAACAGGTGTCATTCAATTTTTAAAAGAGCGATTGTTTTTCGTTCGAGACTGCTTCAACGCTATGATTAGAGAACATATAAGATAAGATTAAAAGAAATACCTGTCGTCTGTAAGCAAATCAGTTTGTTTTGTTTTTCATTTTTTTAAATTCTTTTTTTTTATTTTTTACTTTTCATTTAATACATTATGTTGCTTCACATCCAATGGATCGATAAAGAGAAATTTTATAGTCTTATATTCTGATACACACGTCTTTCTCGGTGTGTTGATATGCTTGTTTGACATGATAGTGGGTGTATGTGATTATTGCCTTTCAAGAAGTTACTTTGAGAATGAAATCAGCTATAGAACGGATTTATTTGAAAAGTTTCATCTTCCAAAAAAGAAAACAAAATAAACACATTTAAGCTGATGAGAAGTATATACATAACAAATGTTTTGATGAAAGCCACTAGTCGCTGTTAGTGTGAAAACTTAACGAATAGAAATACTAATAATAATAGTGATGATAATTAATCAAATGAATGGATAAATAAAACAAATGTATCGTTAGATATGAATTAACTAGTCGGTTCTCTACATGACACAGAGTAGAGTTGACAATCACATATGATATGGAGTACATAAATCATTCACTTACCTATCATTGTCCCAACAATAAGCGTGATTCCGGACATGAGTCCCACATTCTTCTTTAATTTTACTGTTTCTTCGCCCATTTTCGCAGATCGACTGTGTCCAAATTACAACTGCTATCGTAGTTCCGAGTGATAGTTTTGCAAGATGTGACGGTTATTAGCAGACACAGGCAGGCTTCGTGTCTGTATACGTGAGTGAGTGTGAGTGAGAGTATGCTACTCTGTCTAGGAGAGAAAGGAGAGTAAGAAGGAGAAGACAGAAAAATCGTGGGGGAGATGTGATGAATGGATTGTGAAAGAAATATTCTTATTGTAAAAACGCATTTATTCAGTAAACATTAAGCCGCATGAATGAATTAGTCTAGGGAAAAACATTTTTTTTTACAGGAATCTTTTTGCAACTGATGACAACTCACGAAAATTAGAAAATGATTTCGAAGTTCTGCTTCTGAGATATTAAATAACAGACTGTCTGTCTCGTGACAACTGAGCGTAGATTTTAAGAGACAAGTACAAGGTTACATGAAAATTATACGCTTCTACAGTCCATATTAGCGTTTTGTAACTTTTTGGTTTATCTGCATATAGTAAGACCTACTTTCACAAAAAGTTGAGAATTCAGTACTGGAATGAAATATAACTTAATTAATAGAGTTAGTCTTAATTTTATAATTTGATGATCCTTCCCAATAAAGATTAGGTTATTGTTTTATAAACTCAACTAAAATACTGACATGAAAATTGAAGGGTCATTCTACAGGGGTATGGCAAAAACGTTTGTTTTGGGTAAAATGTTTACCTTTCCCCCTTGTGAATAATACAGACTTCTTATTGGTCAATGAGTTTTCGCCTTACTAGAATTTGTTCAGTAAAAATGTTTTATTTGCTAGCAGCAACTGAGGAGGAAATAAGCACTCAACCCCCCCCCCCAAAAAAAAACAAACAAAAAACAATGGATGGATGAATAGCCCCCCCTCCTATTTCCTTTCAAGCAGAGGCATAACAAGAGGGAAAGTAGTCGCCCTGGGCTCAGTTGTGAAGAAGCGCGAAGTTTTCCTAACGCCTGTTAATGATTGATTATGACCACGAGCGATCGCCGGATGAGAGAGTGCAAACAGGTCATTTGCCACCCCCCCCTCCCAGGTCAGGATTTCTCATCGAGGGCAAGGAAAGTTTTAAAGATGGAACCTTATAGAAGCCGAGGGTAAAGGAATCACTGAGTACAGTGGTGGCTTGGGATGGGCCACAGTTAGGAATCACTTTCGTTCCTCACCTGACAACCAACATCCAGGTATATCTTTTTGTGGGAATAGATCCTCAAGATTAATATATCATTTTGACCCTCCCTAGAAGAGTGGCAGCGGACAACCTTCCCTTTATAGAGCTGTCTATGTCCTTGAGGGCCGAGGTTATTTATTTGCCCCCCCCCCCACGACTGCAAATGTGACACGGGGTCGGATTAAGGTGGGGTCCCACACGTTCGAGAACGTGCAGGCAGAGTGAGCGACCCGATTCCTCGCGCATGATTTCGCAAGGAAGTCGGGACAGGCTGGACCATGTCCACAGGACGAATCCTGTTGTACAAGGCTCCCTAACTCTCGACGTGTGTTTTCGCGGAGTCATTTGGGCAGACTTGACCTGGTTCACAGGACGGATCCTGTTGATGCTCTCGGGACGAACCTGAGCATGCTGGTCAGTGGTTCCAGGATGGGGACAATCCTGGACATTGATCAACTTCTCAGCTCGAGGGCATCAGAGGATAGATACTACACTTTGATCTTAGCCAAGAGGCCGGTCTATTTACTCGCTGTCCCACCACAGCAAAATGTGACACAAGGTCGAAGCTTTACGTGGGGAAAATAGGAGCTAACCCTCCAAAAATGGCCCCAGCCGACGCAGCTTTGGCTAAGGGGCTAGCCGAGAACCCTCGCTAAGCCACCGATTTGGTCATTTGGAAGTTGGCTATATTTTATGGAAAATGCACTAGGTGACTAAGGACAGATGGAAGAAAGCATCTATTAGGTTTCGACTTTTTGATGAAGGTGGAAAATCGAAACTTTACAAACAAATTTCTGTGAGCACATTATCCAAATATTTCTCACAATCCATGATTATTTTCAATTTGAAAACTTTCTTGAGGTTTATGAAATATCCAATATCCAGTTTTCAAGATTTTAACATTACTAGTACTTGCTTTTCATCATTTTAATTTCCAAATGCGTTCGATGCATCTCTATTAGACACTATTTGATCAGTCGGTTCCGATTATGTTGAAAAGAGGAAGGGGGTAATGTTATCTATTTACAGCTATCATTTCAGAAAAGAATGCCTGATGTCATTAAGAGAACATCCATTTTATCAAATGTCGAAAAAGAAAATAGATGACGAAAAAGAGTACTTTTGTTAGAAGATTTTTAGTTGCTTCCTCTCATTTTTATGAGACACTTTTCAGTCAGTCCCGATTATATCAAATATGAATTTTCTCAGTCGTATCATGATGGATCGATATGCAACTTGGTCCAGACCTTTGGGTTAATAATCAATATATTCTTCTTCTTCTTCTTCTTCTTCTTCTTCTTCTTCTTCTTCTTCTTCTTCTTCTTCTTTCTACCCTCTCCCTGCAATGACTAACGCAACTAGTAAGTTTAAATATCAATTTTCTCAGCCATATCATGTTGGATTGATATGAAACTTGGTCCTGACCTTCGGGCGAAATATCCTAATCTTTCTAATTCTCTTACTTGAACCGCAACTAGTGCCGCTGCTGCTGCTGCTGCTGTTGCTGCTGTTGCTGCTGTTTCTCCATCTTTTGCAGCTACTGCTCCTCCTTCTACTACTACTGGTTTATATCCCCTCCCTTTGAAATATGAACGTAAGAACGGTGAACGCATCATTGAACTCATAGTTATTGTTTAAGAGTGACCTTCTGGTGTAAAAGATCAACATATGCCAAAGCAAAAAAAAAAACAAAAAACAAAAATAAAAACAAAAACAAAACAAATAAAAAAAAAGAAAGAAAGAGATATCTTTATTTGATACAACTTGTTTGAGTTGGAAACAGATTTCGATTAAAGAAACAAACGAAAAATGAATGGACCAAGTGGAATAAAAAAAGTTCCATAAAATACCAAATGAAAACAAAATTCTTTCTCAGAAGAAAATAATCTTAGTTTTCACTAAGGAGAAGTAACTAATGTGAAATTAGAACTTTAGAATATGGCTTTTGGTCAATTGTACGGATTTAATAACATATTTTCTGTCTAGTAACTCACTATCAAAGCTCTTAGTCAAAAGTGAATGACAACTCAGGGAATGCTGACCCATAATCCTCCCGATAGTCACCTATGGAGCTGAGACATGAAAACTAACCAAAAGATCGACTCTCAAACTGAGAACCATGCAACGTGCACTGGAGAATCATGTTCAACATCACTTGGAGAGAGAATACAATATATCAAAGAAAGGACAGGAGTCAGGTATATAGAACCAATTAGAAAACTCAAAAGGCAACGAGCTGGCCATGTTGCAAGAATGTTAGACAACTGCTGGGTATCATGAATCAAAAGGTGGCACCCCAGAGGTTATATGCGAAACTGTGGCCGGCAGAAAATAAAATGGTAGAGAGGTTTGGTGAATCTTGGAGAAGGTCAATGTCCAAGGACCGACGCAAAAAGGCTGATAACGGTGATGTTGATGTACAGTTTTCGTTCTGTTTATATTTATGAATATCAAAATTATATACACGTTTAAACAACATGAGACTAGTATCTCATACGAATTTCAATGGTGCTCACAATTAACTGTGAAATCCATGTACAACGAGGGATATTAAAAGGATGCTGTCGCTGTTGATGGTACTGATGATAGTGATTATGAAAGCATGGTATTTATTTTCAATGGTTTAAAACTTCGGTTAATTAACGTGGAATACCATATTAATAATTTCTTACTGTTAAGTTTTTCATAAACTCCCTCTTGTATGTGATTATCCATAAAAAATAAAAAAAGGAAAAAAAAAAAATAGGAAAGAAATGGAAGAAAAGGAAAAGAAATAGATGAATGGAAGCTAAAGAAAAGGCAAAGGAAAAGATAAAAAGGATGCTTTAATTTTGATATGAGTTGCATCTCAAATAGTTTATGGCATCTCCTTCTCAAAATTTAAATGTAATAAAAGTCACAGGCTGTCTGCTGATTTAGAAAATTAAATGGCATCGTCGTTTTTTTTTCAACAGAGACGTAAGTCAACAGTTGTAAGAACGAGGAACATTTCGGGTTAAGACCAGATTTGAATAGATAAACAGTGTTTTCAAGGAATCAAGTGACCTCAAGAGCAAGTGGTGAAAGAGAGATCGACTGCGTTCGTAACAAACGAAGAAAGCTGACAATTGGAAGGTGATGAGAGAAACTTGAGAGAAAGCAGGTGCTACATCTAAAAAAATATTATCAGGTGGGTACGTTTCGATGCATTTCAACAGGTGACAGCCATCTTTTTCAGTGAAAAAATGCAGCAGTTCAGAAATTTTTTTTGCTGTTTACATGTTTGAGATTGAGGAAAGAAATGGGGATATTTCTGTGTTTTTTGGTTGTTTAGTAGGAACGGGAGAGGGTGTTTGTATCTGTGTGAGTGAGAGACAAATTTGGTCTGAAATTTGAAGGGTCTGTGAGAGGAAGGGGTCAGAAGATGTTTGTTTCCTATCTCTGTGGGTGTTGGGCTTGTCTTAGATAAGAAGGAACAGTGAGAGGAGGGAATCAGGACTGAAATGGTCAGAAAGTGTTTCCTCCCCATTTCCTGATAACTGGCCACTTTAGCCACTTTCAGTTGTTTCTTTCATCATAATTCTGTCGGATCACATCATATCCACAACACACACACACATACATACACAATGAATTACTAATGAATTATTTTGTATTTCAGATGATATTTTGATTTTTGATTCAATGATAATGTTTTTTTTTCGGATGTTTTTGCGGGTTTTTGGGAACAGATATTTTTTTCTTAGATATCATTGATATTTTTATTACAGAGACAAATGTTGCTAAATGTTGCCAAATGTTGTTGAAATTGTATTTACAACGTTGCAAGTTTTTAACAGAGTCTGTTCTTGTTTTCTCTTTCTGTAGTCATTTGAATTTAACTGGAATCGATAAATCTTTATGTATAAGAGAATGGTTGACAAATACTTTCATTTGGAATACAAATTCAAGATATATTTCGAAGGTAAAGACTTTAGACATTTCGGCATTGCATGAAACTCGGTATTGCTTGAACCAGTAGAATTTTACGTCAGTGAATGTAAAACTTTATGCTCAGAATTCATGACAATTATTTTGATGTATGACACTGCATATCTTACGCTGAATCGGTGAAATTACCTTTTTTTTTGTATTACATAAACTTTTGATCGTAAAAAATAGTTGTTTTTATCCTTATTTTAGTTCAAACTTTTGATGAAATTAAAACTGAGTTTATTCATTTAAAAAAAAATATAAACCTAGGTAATTACTAATTTTTTGTGGGAAAGAGTTCGATTTTACTTTGATTAGATGAACTTCTGATTGTAATAAATAGTTGTTTTATATCCTTGTTCTGATTAAGTGAATTTCTGATCATTTAAAAATTATGCATCTTCTAATTTTTTTTCTGAAAAAAACAATACAAAACAAACTTCACCATTTAGGCAGTTTCGCTGAATCGACGCAACATATTGGTATGAAGAAAAAGCAAAGCACACAAATTGAAAGTTGATGATTTTTAGAAAGTTTCTGACAATATTTTGTCCCCAAACCCTGTGCAATAGTGATGTTTGGAGCATAAAATGTGAAAATAACGAATTTATTCGGAACTTTTGTACTATTATCATCATCAAAGCAGAACATGAAATAACTGCTTCTCTGCTGCACGTCTTATATGTGGTACGTTTTCATTCGATTAGTCCTAAAGTCAAAATTCAAAATAAATGCATCAATTCCATCAGCAAAAGTAGGTATAGTTTCTCAACTAGTAGGCGGTAAATAGTCAAAAAGCTCTGCTTAGTTTGACACAAAGCTTCAGAAGGTCACTAAGTGAAGATCGAACTGACTTGTAGTAACCAGCAAGACTAACATTTCTCGATTACATAAGTGTAGTACAAAATGAATACCAGGTAAGTTTTGGTCAGTTTCTATTGAAGCAGTCTATAATACTCTCAAGAAGTTAAAGATCGACTTTGAATCTAATCTTGCATTACGTGAAAATGTAGAATAAACATCAGTTCGATAGCAACTATTACAAATGCATTGTCTATATTTTCGTCGCAGGTCATTAACATTTAAAAAGGGTTAGTCGGACGATTGAACTCCTTCGAGAGAGGGAAGTGTTCACCTTTTTCTCTCCAAATATGGTCAGTCAACCCAGATTTTTCTATCTCGTCTTTGATTACGACTTTTTCTTATGTCCCCCAGGGCGCCAGGCAGTACCACCAGTAGAGAATTTCCTCGCATTTACACGGAATAATGTAAGTATAGTTACTGGTCAGATTTTTTTTTCTCGTGAATGACGATATCTATAGAAAAAAAGGGAGGACAGTTCCCTCTCTGAGAAGAAGTTCGTATATTAGACAGGGAGAGTCATTTGAAACTGAGGAAAACCAAGGAAGTAACTCATATCAACATGAATGTATAAGTCAGACAAGTGCAGAGTTCAATCCGATGTGGCTTCGAATGCTCAACGGAAAGGAAGGAGGAATTGACATTAACCGAATCCTACGTTTTAGCGTGGCTACAATGGGAATATTATGTTCATTACCATTATTAGAAAAAATCTGTTTACCATCATTACTTACGGATATTAAACCTGGAGGAGGCCGTAGAATGAATCGTCCGTGTTAACAACACGAACGAGAAGGCGTTCAATCGTCCGAAAAACCGTTTGAATCATACAAATGTGTTCAGATATTTGACAAACTGTCAGCAATATTTAGTTCATGCAAATTCTGATATACTATATCTTATGAACACAAATTCGGATAAAGCGTGTAGATTTCAGGCAAATCAATGAAATTCGGGCAAAAAACTGGGGAAAATGTTTGAACAAATCGAGTCATTTGCCCTCCTCCCCCCTTCTCAAAGGGTTCTTATACGCTTAGGCTTGTGAACGACGTTTTGCAAAACAAATGCAGAAGAAAATGTTTTGGAGGAAAAAATAGATCTTCTGCAAATCGAGTATTTTTTCCCCATCTTCCTTCTTCCATCTACTTATCACCACAGTTAGTCATGAAAAAAAAAGGGTGAAAATTATCTCATTTTATTAATTTCTTTCGTCAGCTTCTTGTCAAATGGCATTTAACCGAACTGCACACTTTCAGGAAGGTCTGGTATCACTGCCCTGATTAGCACTTAACTGAACTATACACTGTCAGGGAGGTTAGGTGTCAGTGTTTGAGCGAACTTTCTGGTAGGTCAGACGAAATCAGGTACAAACTATGGACAAATTTAGTATAAACATACATTGCAAATTGAACCCCTGCTAAAAAAAAACAAAACATTTTTTTTGGGGGGGGGGGGGTAAAAAACGGAAAACATTTTTTGTCGACCAGGAGTGAATTTTTAAAATTTCAGCCTTCTAGCTCCATTTGTGCGACCAGAACGCGAGTCGGTCCTCCCAAATGATGCCTCTGACTTCTTCCCTGTACTTCGTTGTCTGCTTTATTTTCTTCGGTTGGATGATACATACACATTTGAATACACAGCCAGCCATCAAGCCAACCAGCCAGCCAGCTAGCCAGCCAGCCGAGCGACTTGAAAACTGAAGAAACTTATGTTTACAGTCTTGGTGACAATTTTGGTTTAGGGTTTCCAAAATTTCTGATGGTCAGAAAAAGAGTTCAAGGGACAAGACAGTCACTGACTGACAAGGGAAAATGGATTTATCATAAGAATAAAAAACGATGCATCCACATTCAAAATGCCATTGCTACAATGCAATAAGTCTTTTACTTACATCACTCTTCTATGACAGACTGATGAGAGTCACAATCAAGATAGAAGATGCAAAACTCGGCAAGGTAGATTACTATATCTACCTAGGACAACGAATCTCCATGAGATCCTCAAAAGAGGGGGAAATCAAGCAAAGTATCACTCTAGGATGGCAAGCATTCGACAAAGCAAGCTCAACTTTCAAAAACCAGACGATTCCGATAATCCTAAAAAATAGGGTATACAACCAATGCATTCTCCCGATAGTCACTTATGGAGCTGAAACATGGAACCTAACCAAAAGCTAACCGGACCTGCAAACTGAAAGAAAGCAGTGTGTGCATGAGAGAATCATACTGAACCTCACATGGACAGATCACAAGACAGCGCAGTATATAAGGAAGAAAACGGGAGTCCGAGACTTCATAGAAACTATTAAAAAACTCAAATGGCAATGGGCAGGCCATGTTGTAAGAATGAAAGACAACCAATAGACATCATGACTCACAACATGGATCCCAAGAAATCACATAAGAAACTGAGGCCGATAGAACACAAGATGGAGAGATGAACCAGACAAATTCAGAAAATGCTGGCTCTGCGACGCCCATGATAGAGAAATGTGGCGAATCCTGGGGAAGGTCTATATCTAACGACGGACGTTGAAAGACTGATGATATATATATATATATATGTGTGTGTGTGTGTGTGTGTGTGTGTGTGTGTGTGTGTGTTGAAACGTGAAGAGAAAAACTTGAGAGCACCTTCCAATTATCACTTTCATCGACATTCTGTCGGATCACTTTACGTCTACAATACAAACACATTATGAACGCGTTATATTGGGGGATGATTGAACAAATAGTATTTTTATTGTACCAATATGAGGTTAGGTAAAAAAAAAGACTGTTTTAAAGGCTGAATGTCTAATCAGATCGTTTTGTTCTTTGAATTTTTATGACATCATCCGATATCACTGAATGATATGATTTCTAGTGGGTATAAAGTCAGGGATCATTTCAGCTGTGAAATTGTATATCAAATTTAACCCCTGTCTTCTAAAACATGATGCAACAAGCAGACATTACTCATAGTTTCATTTTCAAAGTTAGTGCAGTGTAGATGCAGGGCTAATAAGATTATTTTTGCCATGGACCGTAAATTGATTTCGGGCATATAGGGGACTGACCAACCGACCGACCGGAATACCTGCAGACCCTGTTATGGATATGCATGCAGATGCATCTAAAAATCTTGGCTAGATTCTGTACAACTTTCAATTTTTCACCTTTACAGGAATCTACTTGAGGGAAAAACGTTCCCCTCTGTTGAATTGAAAATAGATTATTTCTCACAAATTGTTGAAACTTGGACAAACTGTTTCGGTGTTACGCTACAGTGAGCAATTACTATTTCATCATTGGACTCAGCGTTTCTTCTCAATCCTAGTTATAGTGCTGACATAACCCAAATCTTCCGGATTCATTTTTTTCCCCAGATTCAGTGGGTCATTCATTAAGCTATTTGTGAATTAATGTTTGTAATTGATGAGTTTGCGCTACATACTCGAGCTAATTGCTTTTTACTTACACGTAATAGGTTTACTATTTCTTTTTCTTTTTGTGCGTTTCTTTGTTAGTTTATTTAAAATTCATTTTTTTTTTCATATCTAGTAGGTATCCAAGTAAAAGCTTTGCTGTCAATTTCCCACAATTGAGTTTTGACTTTATCTTCGTATGCAACAACAATGAAGGTTGACAATGAATAGACCAAAAAACAGGGATGACAACTTCGAATGACAATGTGACACAGTGACGTAGGCAAGAACTGTGAGGAATTCACCCTCATTAGTAAAGCCCAACTCAGGTCGACTTGTTTTGCTAAAGTTTGCAAATCCCACTTACAGGAAGTACTAATAAAGGAGTTGAAATGGCACACGCAGTTTTGGAATAATATTGTATGGAGAAATGAATTCTGGTTCGTTTAATTTTTAATGGAGTAAGGGAGTTCGACCCTAACGCACCCAACCTTGTTTTTACGGGCAATATTTTAGCGGGGAGTTGGATGGAAAAATACCTTTAAGATAAAATGACCTTCCCCGTATAGTGCTTGTGTTTTTCAATGTATGCTTTTTTACTTGGACGTTTACTTGAGATCAGCAGCAGCTGGCATAATTGACGATTTAAATTTTGCCATCATCATCATCATCCTCCTCATCATCATCCTCATCATCATCCTTTTAATGTCCTTCGTCGAGCATAGACCATCCCCAGGATTCGCCACACTTTTCTACCGTGGGCGTCGCGGAGCCAATACTTTCTGAATTTGTCTAGTTTGTCTCGACATCTAGTATTCTGCCGGCCACGGTTGCACCTGTGATCTTTGGGGATCCATGTTGTGAGTCGTGATGTCCAGCGGTTGTCTGACATTCTTGCAACCTGACCAGCCCATTGCCCTTTGAGTTTTCTAATGGAGTCTATGATGTATCGGACTCCTGTTTTTCCTGATAGATTGTGCTGTCTTGTGATTTCTCCATGTCAAGTTGAGCATGATTCTTTCATGTGCACATTGCATGCTTATCAGTTTGCAGGTCTGTCTCTTGGTTAAGTTCCATGTTTCAGCTCCATAAGTGACTATTGGGAGGATGCATTGGTTGTATACCCTTCTTTTTGGAATTAATGGAATTTTTTTTATTTTCGAAAGTTGAGCTTGCTCCACCGTAGGCTTGCCATCCAAGGGTGATTCTTCACTTGATTTCTTCTTGTTTTTAGGTTTTCATAGAGTATTCAAATAATGATAAATGAATAAAGATTAAAATTAAAATGCAGGCCAGTTTCGCCAAAACTCCCAAAATAGGTTTCTTCAGTTTTCAAATCGGTCCGGCTGGCTGTGTTTGTGCGTACCACGCATGCAGACCACATCAATGGGGGCAGACGGCTGAAAATTTAAATATTTATTCCTTATCGTGGCTTAAAATCTGAAGTCGTGTAAAAAATTTCTTCGAAGAACAAATATGGTCAAAATAAATTATATTTATGACATCACTGACGTTTTCCATTGAAAGACATCTAAAATATAGTAAAAAACCCGACTAGATGTAATTGATAAATCCATGAAAATAAGGCCAAGAAAGGGTCAAACACTTTTAGAATAGGGTATTGTGGAGTACTGATGCCAATTTACAAGTCTATAGAGAGAACGGTAGGGACAGGAGCGCTGCACATGCAGACAGAACCTTTCACCATCTTTGATGGCTACGTTTGTTTAATTTAATTAATTAAAAGCCTTTAGCACTTCATCTGGAATCATTTTTGAACATTTTTTATTATCTCAGGGAGAGAAAGAAACAATATGATGTCGATATTAGAGACCGTTATCAAAATCTGTCCCCCAAACCGTCAAAATAGGTTTATTCAAGTCGGTCTGGTTAGCTAGGCATCAAGCGTACATGCTGCAGGAATGGAGCTAGAGGGCTGAATTTTTTGACATTTGATCTTCATTAGGTCTTGTGTATGAGGAGTCAATTCACAATGCAAGTCTATGGTAGATTGACCTCTTGGTTTGTGCCCGGTAGCATTCATATTTGAAAATTCAGACCTTTTTCAGTGGCCACTGACCCGTAGAAGCTAAGAGAAGTAATTTATTCAATGATCACCTGTTTTTCCAAGTTTTGATTAATCATTCCCAACACAACATGCTGCCAAAGGACGTTGGGAACGTCACGGTTTCTATTGAGTGACTAACCGTACCTGTCTTTGATAGTAATATGTTTGATGGTAGCTGACACCAGGAATCTTTTATGAGAAACTATGCTATTTCAAGAAAAGATCAGATTAATCTATCTCTGATTCCACTGCACTTCCCCTTATGAAGAGTATACAGCGCCAAATCTGCATTTTATATTCAGCCATGATTTTCACGAGAATAAACCAAAACCTGCAGCCACAAAGGTCCAGCGAGGTCGAAACCCAGTTCAAGGACAGTGGGAAAAATCTTACCTTAACCAGTCTGGACAAAGTTAGCATAACGAAAATGATGTCAATCTATTTCTGTACTATAAATTCGTAAAGAATTTCGAGGTAACGTCGAACAATCGCCGTGGAAGTTATTTATGTATCTATTCATTCATTTAACTGAATGAGTAGTTCATTGATTATCTTATGGTTTGTAAAGACATTTTACTGAAGAAAAAAAACAACGAACAACTTGTCTCTGTTAACTAGTCAGTCACTCTTTGAATATCTTCATGTTTCTTCATTTCAAAACGCAGTCCAACGAATTCATACACAAAATAATATAATGTCAAACACGACAATATGAGATCACTCACAGATACCGCCCAAAATATAAAACACTGACGTCATGGGATCGATGCCGAATATAACCTACTTTCTGCAACCTACCAGGAAGGAATCAAGCGTTTGTTTTTTTAAAAGAGGAAAGGAAACGGGAATCGACGACCGTGACTAAGCTGTTGTCTGATTGACTGTCACCAGCGAAGAGTGAAGAGAAAAGAGAAATGTTCCTCTTACAGTAGAGTGAGATTTAGACAGATCACATAATTCGAGCTGAGGGACCAAGTTCAGTTGTTTTAAGGCTTACACTTGAAAGATCCCTTTGTCCTACCCTTGAGCGTTTAATTGAGCAGGGGGGGGGTCACAATTTGATAAGCTAGGCGGGGAGCTCTGATGGTAGAAGCACACGAGAAGTGAAAACGCACAGTATTAACAGGAGAAAAGTATTTGTTTCTTCGGAAAAAATCAAACTGAAAAGTCGTTGGGTGGTTTATAAAAACAACTAGTTTTACTAAAGTTGCTTGCTTGCATTCTTTCATAGTTGTCTTTTGATTGTAAGTATTTCACAAGAGAGGTGAAAGTAGAGATAGATTATCGAAAATTATTTAGCAAGGGTGGAGTCCTAATGATAGCAGGGGTGAGGGAATTTTTCCCCAGAAATTGATAAGCGGGGGTGGCGGCATTTTGGCACTGAAGAGTAGCTACCTGCAACGTTCACAGGTGTTTTTATCATATTTGATTACCTTGGAAAACAATTTTCATTAATTTTGGTCAATCATTATTTTTCTTTTTAGTTTTTTCTTTTTTTTTTTTAAATAAATTTTGGAGTATTTTTAAGTGAGCATATTTAGACCTTTGGTGAGAGAGAGAGAGAGAGAGAGATCTGAAATCTGAATGTATTATTTATGTAGATTTTTTTTCTGGGGATAAATAAAAAGTAGAAAAAAGAGGGGTATTTGAAAAAAAATGAAAATTTGAATTTTTTCGAAAATGATTTTTTTTTTTAAAATTGAAAAAGGAGCGCTGGAACACACGAACACACAAACGCACAAACAAAAACACACACAAATAAAAAGTGAAGAACCCTACTCCACTTTTAGTGGCTACGGTGGTTCAATTTTAAAACATGTAAAGTTAGCATAGTATTCCATTATTTGGTCTTTGGTCGCTTCGCAAGACCGAATCTGGCCCGCAGGCCGTGGGTTGCCTACTTCTGTTTTAAACAAAATGAAAATCTGCCAAATAATGTCCGTGGCCGTTTCAGCAGATCTGAAAGAAAACGAGAAAACAGAGAAATGTCGTCCTTAATCGGGTTACAAAAATTGAAGAATAATAAGGTGAACGCTGTATCTGTTGTTCTTGTAGAGATTTAACAATTTAGTTACTTAAGGAAGAATTGAGATAATCCAAAACATAGCCTCTTGCAGTCAGTAAGGTTATCGGGGAAGATGGACGAGATTTGAGGAAATTTCCTGTAATTTAGTTTGGTTAACGCCGGTGATTTCTGATGTAAATATGCACAATATTATTTCAATATCTTCAAATACTTTGATTTGTATTGACTGGTTGAGTGCACTGAGCCAATAGAAAAACAAATGAAAATTTGAAGACCCATACCTTTTAGATATATCAGGGACTCGTCGCAAGTTCCACGCAAATCGCTTCTTCTCAAGTAAATCTGCTTTGAGAAAGAAACTCCCTTCTGAGCATTTTCCCGACGAGTACAGTTTCGACATTTTTAAATCTAAAGTAAACAAGTTCTTTACCCAATTTTAGTCTTCACACACACACACACACACACACTCTCTCTCTCACACACACACACACACACACACACACACACATATATATATATATATATATATATATATATATATATATATATATATATATATATATATATATATATATATATATATATATATATATATATATATATATATATATATAATCTCTTATTGCTCTTCCCTTTTAGCGTTTCTGACACTCGTATTTATTTTAACTCTCCTTTTTTTTTCTTAGTCATTTTTGCCTTCATTTTCAACACGTCATGTTTTGGTGTTTCCAACCTTATAATTTTAAGCTAACTTGAAATGTTTTTATTCTGTGGCATAAATAGCCTTCTTCTTACAGAACCTATGGTGTGAAAAGTGTCAGAAAGACTTGCATTAAGTACAGATAGTACGCATAAATTCTTTTTTTTTGTCAGTAGGGAACCTTTTTAATCTTATTGTACATCACTTTAAATGGATGACGGAATAATCTCTTTTTCTTTACGTGAGAAATGTTAAAATTCAATTGAACAGTCAAAAGCTTCCAGCACTCTATTTGGAAACATTTTTCAACATCTTCTGTCTATGTTTCATTCAATATTTAACAGATTTGTAAAAACGTATTCAAAACGGAAAGTATAATACATGTACACTGCATTATTAATTACCGAATGAAATGCGATCACGAATGGCGTATCGGAAATAGCACGGACAATGGATCTCACGATCCGAGTTCAAACTCCGATCTGTGCTGTTTATATTCATTTTGCACTAATCCCCCCAGGAAAGGCATAGATCCATCTCTTCTCCTCCTGCTATGGGTAAAATAACAGCACTGATTGACCTTCCCAGCCTTGTAGTAGAGACCCCTTTGAGGCGATTTGATGTCTTTTTGATTGTCGAACGGATCGCCCCCTACTTTCATCTGGACTATTTCAGCAAGGCCGAGAGGGTGACTGGGCATCGCTGAATCTCCATACGCTTCGCCGAGCCATGCCCCCGAGAGGGAACACTCCTGCGTCGTTCCATTGTCTGGAGAGAAAAATGGAAGATATTCAATGGTAAGAAAGGTTTTGAGGTATATTTCTATACTTGAAATATAATTTTGAGGTATATTTCTGTACTTATATATAAGTATATATCATTATTATTATTATTATTATTATTATTATTATTATTATTATTATTATTATTATTATTATTATTTGCAATCTCACACCAGTTACCTGGTGGTAACCGCTGGAGTTTGAGTGACTGCAAGTCTCCTATCAACATAATTTTGCCGATTGTTAATTGTTGTCATCTGTAAATTCATTACAGCATTCATTTTATTTTTTTGTTCATAAAATGACCACTTTATTTGCCAAACAAAATTTTTGCATCCAAACATTGACAAATGAAACAGGTCTGGTTAGTCACTCAATAGAAACTGTCATATAACTAACATTTTTGGCGACATGCCGTGTTGAGGTGGTCAATGAAAGAACTGGAAAAGGGGTGATCAAAAAATAAGTTTTCTCGCCTATTAGTATAAACTTACATTACAAATTAAAACTGAAAACCCTTTCAGGGAGTGTTGATTCTCGAAAGAAAGAGAAAAATGTTTTTATATACATAATAAGGAGTAAATATTTAAAATTTCAACCTATTGGCACGACCCGAGCGTGTGATTCCTACGTAGCCAGACACCCACTCATCCAGCCAGACTGACTCGAAAACTGGAGAAATTTATTGACAGTTTTGGTTGATGGTTTCTAAAAATGGTAACTTTTGGTTGTTATTGAAAATTATAGAGGGAGTGAAATTGAAATGGTCAGTAAAATGACCAGTACTTTTTATGTTCGCAAAAGGGGAGGTAACTGTACATGATAAAAGCATAAATCAGGCAGACAATTTTGAAAAAAAAAGGAAACTGTTTACTTCTTATTTGAACGAGTTCGTTTCGAGAAATTTTGTTAGAAATGATAAAGAAAATTTAATTAACCATTAATTAATTTCACTTGTATATTCATCTCACTGCCACAAATACGAACAAAATATTTAGTCTTTTTTTTTTGTTCATTGCAACCCCAACTCTAAACACTAACCCTAACCCCAGCACAACTTCAAACACTGATCCTAAACATTAACACTAAAATATATCCTTTGTAGATGAAATTGATAAAATACGATTTTAAATGGTCAAGTTTTCTGCTTCCATTTGTTCCGTGCTTTTTTGCGAACCTATAACAAATAACCATGTTGTAATTTGCTCGTAAATAAGAGAGAAAGATAATATCCAACGTTTTTGCTTCTTTTTCGGAATAGTCAAAATCCACTGCGAAGTAACCATCGTAACCCGAAGTAGAAAATCTTCGCCATACTTCAACCAGTCAAACTTTATGAAAATCACTTAATTCGCTTAATAAGCTTTCTAAGAAATTATTTATTACTTATATGCCCTTCCATATTATTATTATTCCCCATTAACAATTTTAAATAAAATATGATTGCACTCTATGTGAAGGGTACAGTAATAAATATCTTTAATTTGCAAAAAGAAACTATTTGGAGAATCGTACGAAGCCATAAATAGGATATAAAGTCCTTAAGAAGATTCACCCACTTGTAAAAACATATCGAGTTGACAGTCCTTGGGGATGGAAGTGAGTTTTATGGTGACAAACTACTCCTGAGTGATAATTTAGGTCAACTTCAATCCGAATAAGTAGATATTTAGCCAATTGGATGGAAATGAATTATTTTGGTAAGTCTACAGAGAGAGGTCGCCGCTAATAATATTTATTCTTGATTTTTCGTCTTTTATGACGGGTTAAAGTGATGGCACTTATAAAACTGTGGTAAATAGGCACTGGAGATTACATTATGAAAACTAAAGAAAACAACTGTAAATCTAATTAGAAACCATCAAACATCACTGTCAACGAAGGCTTCTTCAGTCTTTAAGTTGGTTTGGTTGACTGGCTGTATCACGCGTACAGCCCGCACCCATGGAGGCTGAGGGCTGAAAATTTAAACATCTACTCCTTATCATGTCTAGAAAAAAACAAAAACATTCTTTGATTTTTAAAATTCCTCCCAAAAATGGATTTTAGTGGAAGGTGGGTATTCAATTTGCATTATAAGCTTATGCTAAATTGGTCGCTAAGTTTGTGTCCAAAGGCTTTCACCTTTGTTTGTCTGCTTTTGGACTTCTTCAGTGATCACTACCAAACAAAAGACGAAAGTAGTAACTTATCCATCAATTATTTATTTTTCAAATTTTTGATTAATTACCGCCAACACGACACGCTGCCAAAAGGTGTTAGCCGTACGACGGTTTTTATTGAGTGACCAGAAGGCTGAAAATTCACTCCTTCTTATATCTACAAAAAACAGTTACTTTGTTTGTTGGGATTCCCATAAAAAAAGATTTTTTTTAGCAAGGGAAGGGGGGGGGGGCTCAATTTGCAATGTAAGTTTATGCGAAATCAGTCCCTTATTTTGTGTCCGAAAATTCCTGAAAAAGTGGAGAGAAGTAATTTAGTCATCGATCTACCCCCTCATTTTTAACAATTTTTTTATTGATCATCCCTAACACAGCATACTGCCATAAATTGTTGGTCACATGACGGTTTCTATTGAGTGACCTAAGTACACCTGTTATTCTCAATTATTGTGATCAGTCCTTGATTTACTTTTGGCAAGATTTGAAAAAAAAAACAAAAACAATAAATTTTGGTAGAGATACTTTATGTTTTAGAAGGGTCACTAACACCCAAAGAGTTTTGGTACGATTGAACTCCTTCTTGTTGTCAACACACCGTTTCAGCCGACCCATTCTCCGGCCTACTTCACGTGTACTATCCGAATGTGATAGTGGCAAACTGAATTTTTCTCCAATGGTAGCAACACTTGAAGTGAGGCGCCACTTTTCACCGCGGGCATCCCGGCCAATAAGCCATCTCAGCTAGAAATTCTAGTTGTTTATCTAGAAACGGTCTTTTTGATTGATAGATACATAGATAGATACATAGATAGATAGATAGATAGAGAAAGAGAGAGAGAGAGAGAGAGAGAGAGAGAGAGAGAGAGAGGGGATGAGAGAGAGGGGGGGAGATTCATGCATTTTAAACGAGAAGAAAAGTTTAGGCTATTCTAGATTATTTATATTCGATTACAAACAAACTCATCGTAAATACAGGGCCCCCAAAAGAAGATAAGTGATTGCCAGAGGAAAACAAACACGTTCTCCAACATATATACCAGTGGTGGCCAACCCACGGCTTGCGACTGGTTGTTCAGTCCAATCCAATTTTATTTTTATTTATTTTATTTAGAAAGTAGCAAAAAATAAATACACGCGGATCCTGCAATATGTTCGCCGAGCTCATTCCTGAAATGCGAATTTGCATATTTCTCTGAGTTAACCCAATAGTTCTATATACTTCCATCTTAATTGTTGCATGTACAACAACCACGTCGGAGATAAAAACACTGAGATCAAAATCGAAGACACAGAGGAAGTAGATCACTACATCTACCTAAGACAACGAATCTGCATGAGACCCTCGAAAGAAGAAGAAATCAAGCGAAGAATTACACTAGGATGGCAAGCCTTTGGCAGAACTAGCTCAACCTTCAAAAATAAAAAGATCCCATTAATCCTAAAAAGAAGGATGTATAATCAATGCATCCCCCCAATAGTCACTCATGGAGCTGAAACATGGAACCTGACCAAGAGACGGATCTGCAAATTGAGAACTATGCAACGTGCACACGAAAGAATTATGCTCGGCCTCACATGGAAAGATCACAAGGCAGCATAGTATATCTGGGAAAAGACATGAGTCAGGGACATCATAGAATCCATTGAAAATCTCAAATGGCAGTGGGCTGGCCATGTTGCAAGAATGGCAGACAACCGATGGACATTGCGAGTCATGACATGGATCCCCGAGATCACATACAAAACTGAGGCCGGCAGAATATTAGATTGAGAGACGAGCTAGACAAGTTCAGAAAGTACTGGCCCACAATAGAGAAGTGTGGCAAATACTGGGGTAGGCCTATGTCCAACGACGGATGTTGAAAGACTGATGATGATGATGATGATGATGATGATGATGATGATGATGATACTCAGGCTGAGTACTCTTCAGCAGTAAGCAAAATGGATAAACAATAAGTTCTAGATGAGAGCCGAACTCACCACCTTCTATACCAGAGCGTGGCTCGCTTAAAATTAAACCCTTAAACTTATACTCCCTATCCACAATCACCTGTACACCATGTTTGTTATTAACTGATTGTACAGTTTAATCTGAATTTATTTTCTTTATTCATTTTAGTAAGTGAAGTATTATAAATCAGTATTATTTATTGTTGCTACTATTTAGATGACTATTTACTATTTTTAACTTATTCTTCATTCCGATCTGCGCAGTTAATTAATTTACAAACTGTTGAATGCAAGCTGAGAAGTATGCAACGTGCGCATGAGAGAATCATGCCCAACCTTACATGGAGAGATCACAAGACAGTTCAGTATATAAGGAAGAAAACAGGTGTCGGTGACATCATAGAAACTATCAAAAAACTCAAATGGCAATGGGCAGGCTATGTTGCAAGAATGAAAGACAACTGATGGATATCACGTCTCACAACATGGATCCCCGGAGATCACATGAGAAACCGAGGCCGACAGAACACAAGATGGAGAGATGAACTGGACAGATTCAGGAAATACTGGCTCTGCGACGCCCATGATGGAGAAATGTGGCGAATCCTGGGGTAGGTCTATGTCCAACGACGGACATAAAAAAACTGATGATGATGATGATGATGATGATGATGATGATGATGATGATGATACAATGAGTTTAGTTGTGACAAAAAGGAATATCGATTAAGATTAAGGTAAATAGTAGCAAAAACACATAGTAATGATTTGTATTACTTAATCCACTAAAATAAATGTGAATAAAATATCAAATACGTTCAACATAGAACAGTCATTAGTCGAGATTTTGAAAATATTTGGTACGTATGTGTACTTGATGATCACCGAAAGAAATACAAATTGAAGTTACGAACAAATAACGAACAACATACTCGAATGAATATCATTGCGTAAATGTATTCGTTTTAATTTATACGAAATGGTTGTAACAAAATGTGTATGTAACAATAAAAAAGTGGGTAAATTTTGTTCGTGCCTTGCGGTTCTTGAACATCAGAACATAATCGTAAGTAGCATGTTTAGCCACCTCTGGTCTTAACTAATATCTAAGCTTTTTGTTTATTTGACCGTGCCACTTTCACGCTAAAACTAAAAGGCCTATTGACATATTTGACTTCGAGAAAGAGAAAAAAAAAACGACCTCTTACATTGGCTAGACTTGGGGTTAGTCAAGATCATTAGACGTCAGTCTCTAGCCAATCTTTTGCTCTAAATATCAGAAACAAATCATTTTTATACCAGGATTTCCATCGATCATTCTTCTCACAGGAGGCGCACATATTTATTACAATAAAGTTAATTCTTAAACAAGCTTTCGTGTTTTTTTTTTTGGTTTAAAAAAAAATTATGTATCGCTTTTTTGGCAATGATGTAGAAGTAACACGATCTGCCCGTAGATGCTTTTATTTCTCCCTCTACCCTTTCTCTTTTCTCAATGACAAAATTCATCCTAAATCAAATCATCGAGAAGGGAAGGTGATGGAGTGGTGAAGCGTAGGGACATACGACTGTGTATTACTGCTAAATCAGGTAATTTCAATAATAAAATTGAAACTAATTATTCAATTGTTTTTTTTTGATGAAGTATTGTAAACCATTATTACTATATTTTTTTACTACTATTTACTTTCATCTAGATTTTTGTTGATTGTTTCAATCACAACTTGAGTAAGGCCATCAATCTACGACAGCCAGTAAACAGTGCAGGTTGGAAGTAAAGATTTAGGTTTATGTGTGAATAATACTTTTTCCATTTGTTGGGTAAGAAGAAATAGAGAACATATTTTTAATTACCTCTATCAAAAAAAGACCGGTTTAATCACTGTTGCTGGGCTTAGGTAACTCATGTGTTATGACATTTATATTTATTTATGTATCTATCCGGATTTCGCCCAGCCCTTACCCTTCACAGAAGAAACTTGACATCTTGCACACACAATCCTCTAGATAAATAGAGAAAATATATTTTAACCCCCCAACAATACAAGTTTATGCAAAATTGGTCACTAGTTTGTATAGCCCTTTTTTCGTGATCACAGCCCATCAAAAGGCGAGAGGAGTAACTTATTCATTGATCACCCTTTTTCCTAACCTTCAATTGATCATGCCCAACACGACATGCTACTAAAAGATATTGGTCAAGTAGTGACAAACTTGACCTGTTTTTTCTTTCATTCTATTTTTTTGTTGATTTCTATTGCAACTCAACTCAGACCATCAATCTACAGCAGTGAGTAAACTGGGAAACCAGGAAGACCATATCAGCTGCTCGTACCGATTGAGAGCTACGGAAACTTGATGATTTGCAGAAGATCAATTTTGACCCTCTATTCTTTCTTGGTCTCTTTCTCTCCCTTGGCGTCATATTTGGAATTACTTTTTAAACTAGTATTATCAATAGCAGCAATTAGGGCAAACCTGGGGATTGCTTGAGATCCTAGAAGCCTTGCCCGGGCTTGAAAATTTTATCTAAATATATATCATTATTTGTTAAAAAAAAATCCGCCCATCCTTATTGTTTTCTGGTCGAACCTTTCCCAGGCTGGTACAAAACACTACAGGCAATAATATTATCTTTATAGAAATTATTTAGGCCATTATAGCCGGCATTCTAATAATCTCCATGATAAAAAATAATGTAGGGAAAGAAATACCAAAGAAGAAACATCTCTATTTTATTATTATTTT
Source organism: Thysanoteuthis rhombus (assembly GCA_963457665.1). Lineage (NCBI taxonomy): Eukaryota > Metazoa > Mollusca > Cephalopoda > Oegopsida > Thysanoteuthidae > Thysanoteuthis > Thysanoteuthis major. The sequence goes on along the minus strand of OY735231.1, from coordinate 22,085,207 downwards.
ATTTATGGATTGTAGTGATTCATAATTTCCCTTGGAATGCTAGGATCATTTGATGTGTTGTCTATTTTGAAGGTATGCTTTCCCCGGGCAAAACCGGATGTCTCTGCTAGTTCGAGACATGTCTTTCATTTTCATTCATCAAATTTAAAACGATAATGATCCTGAGGGAAACTTTCTCTCCGGAATTTAGAAACCAGAAGAGAAAAATGTTTTGATTTTTTATCATTTTTTAATAGATTATTGATTTAAGAAAAAAATCGGAGAATTTTGCCTCTGTTAAAAAAAGATATGTATAATCAAAATAATTTCGTTGAGACGTAAATGTTTCTTTTAGAAAGACACAAATAGAACAAGGAAGAGACGTTGTCTGACTTGTGAGACAATCCATTAGGCATTGTCTTTATTACAAGCATAGTCTTTCAGAAACTTGAACCAGTAACAAGTGCGTCATCACTTAGCAAGACTTAGAATGATGAGCAAGGCGAAGTCAGGTTATAATTTTAGGGGGAGCGAGTACATAAAAAAGGTCCCGGGACATTATTTGCTCTGAAAAAAAAATAGAAACCCAATAAAGAGTGTCTACAATAGATTCATCAATCTATATTATATCTAAAAATCAAAGCATAATGATAACAAAAATGGGATCCTAATGATATGTTCACATACCACTGAAATGGAAACCGCGTTGATAGGGGACAATGAAATGGAAGCCACGGATAGAGGGGACCACTGAAAGGGAAAATGCAGATATTGGGGACCTCTGAAAGTGAATAAGAGACGACAACTTAAATGGAAACCGCTACTACGGAAGTACTTAAAACAAAAGCATGGATAAGGGGACCCTTCAAAAGGAAAATTAAAAATCATTTAAATTATATCTATAAAAATAAAAAAAATTTGATTTAAACTCCAATGCTTGTGAACGCCAAGAACGTAATGTTATATCTACTCCAGGAATGGATAAAAAAAAAATGAATGTTCTTTGAAGACAAAAAAAGAACGTACCGCTTAAAGGAAAACCGTGGATATTTTTTAAAATTTCAATCATAAGAATTGGTTAAAAAACAAAACAAATGACGTCAGTTAACTTGAGGACAATTGACTAAGAACTGAATAATCGACGTCAGTTAACCGGGACAAATGACGTCAGTTAACTTGGAACAGAAAAGGCGAGTTATAGAGATACGTTTGAACACATCGAAAACCATCTTATTTAATAATTTTACATTTTAAACGTAAAATCAAACGGAGCTATATGAAAAAAAAAACAAAAAAAAAACGTTTGAAACAACTACAACAGGCTCTTACTTTAAGACTTCATCATTGAAAAGTTATCTCCTACTCGATCAAATCATTATTAATTTTTTGCAATAATTTACTTTCATCTATATGTTGTTGCTTTTTATCGCAACTAAACTCAACCTGGGTACTCTTTAGCCGTAAGTAAATAAATTAACTGCGCCGATCGGAATAAATTTATTTTTTCACTGCTGAAGATCACCCAGTCTAAGTATAGTGACGATATAAAAGAAACAACAATTAAAACGAAGGTAAATAGTACTAAAATATTAATGATGGTAATTTATAATACTTCATCTACGAAAATAGATTAGAAATAAAAATACCCATTCAATAATTCATCCACCAAATAATAATTGTTTTTTAATTTATAAAAAATTAAAAGCCACTACTCTTGAAGAATGTACTCAGGGGGCGCGACCAACCCGCTGCTCTCCTACTAGCTACACCACTGATGACGAGACAATATATTCAGTGGTTACATAGCAGAATTTTGACTGTGGAGTAACGTTCAACTATTTCCCCAATCAGGTGATTTCACACATTCTAATTCACGTTATATCATGTCGTCAACTTCAACTCAAAACTCTTTGAATCTGAACGACTCCGAATAGAAGAATATTGTATAGCTTTTATATTTTTGTTGATGAAGTGTAATTACAACAAACGAGCCTAGCTGCTGGAGGTTGAAACCCCACACTTACCTCTATTCCAACTGAAGATGATTACTGCAACTTTAGTATTATACAATAAATAAAAACTTTAAATGCATATCTTTCGTATAAATGTATTTATCAGATCGAAATAAGCTCCTTGCATATCTGCGTGATGGATTTCCGACCATATCTAAGACTTGTCAACTTGGCTCAATAAGTACTACTGCTTTCTGACAATCAATCGGTCGTGAGTTCAAATCACAGAAAGGAAATGTTGATTATACATATCGATTTACAACCATCATCTTAGTGATGACTGTTTTTGATATAAGAAAACAAAGTCAACCCCGAAGTTTGACAAAGACATTGGAGTTGATTTCGTGTGTTCGTTGTTCTAATTTATTTATTGCAATTAACTTCAATGGCAAAACCAAGACATCATACCCTGAAAAATATTTGGTGGACGAGAATTATTATTATAGTTTTCTAAGGAGAAGATATACACGAATTGATATTTTTTCCACATAAACTTTCCGTACTAGCCAGAGACTTTGTAAACCTGATCAGAGATCACCTAGGAATTATAATCCAGTTGACAGATTTTACCAAGTATACATATCTTCCTATTACAAATGGTTCGTTTTTTAATACGTTTTTAAGATTTGTCACATAACCATACGTATACACAAATCATAGGATCTGCTTACGTGCTTTGTTTTCATTCGACCATGTGTAAACCTGACGTGTTCCTTTGAATACAATATTATGAATCTCCATCTCCAAGAAACGCTGTTCAATATATACTTTAGATAAATAATCAAAAAAACCACTTCTGACACTCAAGTCAAGTTCTAATCTCTTCCTTTCTTTATAGCTGATTAAAGAGACGAAGAGAGAAATACATGAGGCCAGCAGTTAAAGTGTGACTGACTACTGTAGCTAACACATCGACATAGTTTGCCGTGTCTGTGTGTACGATTGACAGGAGAACATAAGCTGATTAAAGAGAGAGGTAAGCAAGACTTGTGTGACTGAAAACTATCTTTAAAAATAGAAATATTCTAAAATATCAATATTATCATTGATGACATGAAAGATACCGCCATTTTTGACAGGTACTCTTCTAATGAAAATCCAATATTCTCCGAGCCTACTGCAATGCAGATCTCTATTATCTATGTATATAAAACCAGAGGCAGTGCTTGGGACACGCAGACCCTGTAATTGCAAGGATGGGGCGCCGAAGATCTGGGACGCAAAATATATGAAAATCCCTGACAATTTATAATGTAATAATGTACCAATTCAGAATAAAAAAGGCAAAAAATAAAAAATAATGCCAAAAATCTAAAAAGTAATGTAAAAAAAAGCTATAAAAATAATCTAAAAAATCCTGAAAAATGATGTAAAAAAATCTAAAAATGATGTAAAAATCTAAAAAGTAGTATAAAAAATCAGAAAAAAAAATGTAAAAAATCTAAAAAAATAATGTAAAAATCTGAAAAATACTGTAAGAAATCTGAAAAAATAATGCAATAAATCTGAAAAATAATCTAAAAAATCTAAAAATGATAATGTAAAAATCTGAAAAATAACGTAAAAAATCTGAAAAATAACGGAAAAATCTGAAAAATAACGGAAAAATCTTAAAAATAATCTAAAAAGTTATCTAAAAAAATTGCAGGTGGTCTGCAGTCGGACCCAGTCCCATCATTGATAAAATGCAACCTGTATATCGAATCACCATGGCCCTGAAAATAGTTGACCGAGCAACTAAGTAGGCTACAGATTATTCTTTTTGAGGATCTGTGGGTGTCTCCAGGCACCTCAAATAACATTTATGGGGCCACAATCTTGAAAATTTGCACGAGTTAACCGCTAGGCACCATCTAAAGAATTCTTGTTTCTTTTTTTTCAAGAAACATGCTTCTGGGGCCCCCTATGGTCATTTTGGACTTTTTTTCTTTTTTAAAAAAAGAAGATAATTTTTGTCAAGAGATTTTTCTTTAAAAAAAAATAATTTTCGAAAAAATATTCATCTTTAAAGATAAATTTAGATAATCTCTCAGATGATTAGCTCTGGTACATACATGGGCTACGGTGATTCATTCATGTAAAGTACGGAAATGTAAATATATATATTCCATATATGCCGTTTTTTTTACGCCATTCGTAAATTAGTAGATGATAAAAATGTTGATAAGGGCAGGCGACAAATGAAATGGAAGATACGTTTTATTATATCGTAAACAAAGTAATGAGACAGCTGTAGTTTTGAATTGATATTATTCTGATGCCAAATGTTTGAAGTAGAGGTCAGAGCTATATTGTATTACTAAAACAATACCACATTATTTCAATTTAAACGTGACTTATGTACATAAACGAGGACTTATGTAAAATAGAATGATTTGCTTTGATAAAAATCTTATGGAAAAATTCTGAAAAATAACAGTCTTAATTTAACAACATATGTGAATTGTTACTTCTAGGACAGTACCCGTTTCCAAAAGTGCATTGTGGGAAGGGATTGGACTCTGTGGTGTGCAGAGCAGCCTGTCGTAATGGTCATGTAAAATGCGTACTACTTTGAGGTATTCTAGATACTTCTATTCAGTGTTATCAATTTAAATATTTATTAACTAATTTATATCTGCAGCCAATTTGAAAAATGTATATTTTATATCAAAATCTAGTTGTATAAGTTAAGATAAAATCTTCAATTTAGTTATTCATATCTGCGTTTAGATCTATCTTCAAATTAGATATTTCATTGGTCTATAATTTTAGATAAAAGATCTTTAACCTTTTCATGAAAAAAAAAAGAAAAAACTATTTTATTAGAGTTCTCAAGAATCGCTGATCACATTCTACCAAGCAATGGTCTGTTAACTAATACATATGGCGAATTATCAACTTCGTGCAATTGCCTGTTGTCGAGTAATTTCAGTGCATTAGATATCTGGAGAACTGCTTTGCTTATTCAAGCAACTTCAAATTTGACATTGCAATGCTTGGGGTGCTGACTAATATACATGGCAGTATGTATCAACGTCGCACGATGGCCAGTTGTCGAGTTATCTCGGTCTATACACACGCTCATTCACCGATATTTATTCTATTATATTTATATATAGATTCAATCTTTGAATTTTACTTACGACTCTCTTCGAAGAAGATCCTCCATCATTTTAAAGTTTAAAGTATATATATATATATATATATATATATATATATATATATATATATATATATACATATATATAATATGAACTGTTGAGAGTGAGACGGACTCGGGAGTAAAGTGTACGGAAGTTAGGTTTATTAATCTGTAAATGTTATTATTAATGGTCCAGAAATGTCTCGGGAGGTATTCCCATCTTCAGGAGTGTGTACTGTGTGTGTGTGTGTATGTGTGTGTGTGTGTGTATGTGTGTACTTTCAGAGGTTATAGGTTTGATTTGGAACATGAGTCCACCATCAGGAGCTTTGCTTTGTGAGCAAAAAAATGGTATCCCATCTGCTGGGGGCATCCTTTTGTGTGAGAGAAAGTCCAGCCAGTGATGGAGTCTATGGTTTAGCAGCAGCAGTGGGTCTTGGAGAGAGCATAAAGTGTCAGGGTAGGAGGGAAATGGTATGGTAGGAAGGGTTGGATATATATATATATATGTACATATACCCTCAAAAGAGGAGGAAATCAAGCGAAGAATCACTTTGGGATGGCAAGCCTTCGGCAGAGCAAGCTCAACTTTCAAGAACCAGATGATCCCAATAATTCTAAAAAGAAGGGCATACAACCAATGCATTCTCCCGATAGTCACTTATGGAGCTGAAACATGGAACCTAACCAAGAGACAGACCTACAAACTGAGAAGTATGCAACGTGCACATGAGAGAATCATGCCCAACCTTACATGGAGAGATCACAAGACAGCACAGTATATAAGGGAGAAAACAGGTGTTCGTGACATCATAGAAACTATTAAAAAAATCAAATGGCAATGGGCAAGCCATGTTGCAAGAATGAAAGACAACCGATGGACATCACGTCTCACAACATGGATCCCCAGAGCTCATATAATAAATCGAGGTCGACAGAACATAAGATGGAGAGATGAAGTAGACAGATTCAGGAAATACTGGCTCTGCGACGCCCATGATGGAGAAATGTGGCGAATCCTGGGGAAGGTCTATATCCAACGACGGACGTTAAAAGACTGATGATAATGATGATGATGATGACGATGATGATGATGATGAATGTGCATAAGTGGTTTCATTGCTTAAACACATGCGTTCTAAGGCTGGCTTAATTTATGGTTACATTATTCGAAAATCAATCAATTCGCATTTTGATATTCGAAAATGTGATTTTTACCATTGAAATAAATTTGTTTAACACGATCAGATTATTAAATGCACCTGCCTCGGAAAGACTGAGCCAAAAAGGAAAATCAATTTCTCAGACTCATAAAAACAATTAATCTTGTTAATCACTCAACAGAAATCGTCAAGAGACCAACGCCTTTTGGCAGCATACCTTGTTAGGGGGGAAATTGAAAAGAAGAGGGTGATCAATGAATAAGTTACTTTTCTTAGATAGTGATCACTAAATGTCTGAATTTTCAAAAAAGAAAACAAACAACAACTAAAAACTAGCGGGCATAAACTAGGGGATCAATATATCATAAACTTACGATGTAAATCGACCCCCCCCCACACACTAAAAGCCTATTCGGTGAGATGGGTAGGGAATATACGAAATCTATCTAAAGTGGGAATTTTAAAAAAAGAAAAGAAAAACATTTTTTGTAGATATTAAGAGTAAATGTTTAGATTTATCAGCCCTCTAACTCCATTGATGTGGTCTGTACGCGAGATACATAGTCAGCAAACAGGCCAGTCAGCCCAACATGAAAACTGAGGAAACCTATCTTGACAGATTCGGTGTTACTTTTGATTGACGGTTTCTAATGCAGAAAAAAACCCAACAAGATCAGGACTCACAAAAAATACCAAAACGAAACGTAATATTCCTACAAGAAATGAAGATCAAAGAGAAACTATATCAAAGAGAATGGTAGACAAGAGCTGAAAGAGTATTGTCTTCTGTCGATGATAATACGGAACTTCAATAACTAACTATCAAGCATTTCGGTTAACGTTGGTATTTTCTTTTTGCCAGCATCTACGGCAGCGTTTTCGAAAGCTTTTCACCAGAGAACTTGGGCTGCGTGGGCAGGATTTAAGTAGCTATTTGGTCGACTTCTCACGATGGAGCTACCGTAAGTGGCAAACTTCAAATGCCCGATTACAGAGTACGAAGTCCGGGAAACGTTGAAGCAGGTAGCCAGTGACAAGTTGCCTGGGTTGGATCGCTTACTCAACGAATAGTACTTGAGGCATTTGCTTTTGTTTGTTCCTCTCTTGACAAATGTTTTCAACAGCTCATTCGACCAGGGAAGCACCCTGAGGAAGACAACCGGAGGTGTGGTCACGTTGTTCAAGAAGAACAATTATGGGGACAAGGTTGCCAGTTCATCATCAGTCTTTTAACGTCCGTCATTGGATATAGCCTTTCCCCAGGATTCGCCACACTTCTCTATTGTGGGCGTCGCAAAGCCAGTACTTTCTGAATTTGTCTAGCTCACCTCTCCATCTAATACTCTGCCAGCCTCAGTTGCACAATTGATCTCAGGGGATCCATGTCGTGAATCGCGATGTCCATCGGTTGTCTGCCATTCTTATACCATGGCCAGTCCATTGCCATTTGAGATTTTTGATGGATTCTATAATGTCCCCGACACCTGTCATCTCCTGGGTGTATTGTGCTGTCTTGTGGTCTCTCCATGTGAGAACCAGCATAATTCTTTCGTGTGCACATTGCATGGTTCTCAATTTGCAGATCTCTTGGTTAGGTTTCATGTTTCAGCTCCATAAGTGACTATCGGGAGGACGGATTGGCTGTATACCCTTCTTTCTGGGATTACAGGGCTGTGAATCTTCTTAATACTTAGACTTTGGCTAAGGTCTTGAACTGGCTTCAGATTGCCGTGGCTGAATAGACTTGAACTGAGAAGGGAAGAGTACATTACATTTTGATCATTAAGGGAATAGAAGTCTGCGTGGAAACCATAGTGTGGTCCACTGCTTCCTGACAGCTGTCGTGCAAGCCACTGGATACGAATCGGAATTCTGTGCCTGTATTAGTCTTATGTATCGGGGCCACATCGTTGTGGGGCACATGGATCGAAAATACTCGGAACTTTCCGAGGATTGTCCTCTGTTGCCCTTACTCTCTGCCTTGACTCTGGAACTCGTCCTGTGTAAGCTTAGAAGGGGTGTGAACAGACTGGTCCTGTGTGAAATAACCCCCCCCCCTGGCGGATCTTGGGCCAGGTTGCTCGCGTATACAAATGATGTAATCATCTAGTTGTTCTGACACCGAAGAAGTGCAAAGAGTGTTTGAGCAGTGTGAGAAGGTGACAAGGGCAAAGATAAAGTGCGACAAGAATTTACGGTTAAGCAGGTCGAAAGGAGTCTCCAAGACGGTCCTGTCAGCATTCTTTGAGAGTAGTTTGGACCTGATGCAGAGAAGAATTGATGAAGGCATATAAGCAGGTATGCCGACCTCGAGTACTTCAATCTGATGTGTTGAATGCCACAGTTTGAGGTGAAAGGAAGATTTGAGTGACTTCAATAAAGACCAAATCGTTATGGTCATAAGCCTGACCTAGAGCATTTCCGAGACGTCATCGTTTGTCTGGTGGTCATGTTTAGTTATGGCGATTATCTATCGGCAATGGCCTGAGGAGAGAAAAATCACCAACCACCAACAAAGCATTGGACCGCCAAGACTTATCAATACGAGAAATGAATCTGATCCTGATATGTGCAGTTGCTACGGGATAATAGCTGCCATGATTCGCTGGCGATAATGTAATGTATGTATGTCGAATATGCACATATATATATATATATGTGTGTGTGTGTGTGTGCTTATACGTATGTCATACATATGTGTGTGTGCGCGCGCGTGTGTAAATGTAAGTACATTTCTCTTTTGTAGGTGATGCATTTTTTGTTTTTACGTCATAGGAAACCATACTGTTTTGTCAACTGAAATATTTGAAGTCGTAGTAGATATAAGGGAAGTTGAGTTTGTGTGACAAATTGTAAACAGATCAAGGATAATGTCGAAAACATACCGGTAGTTGAATGTATCATTAGTACTCCCAATTATTGCTAAATATTGAGGAAATGTTGGGTCCTTAACCAGTTCCTATTTTCGTAAAAGTAGAAAAAGGCTTTCAGCAATAATATAAGGTTTGGAAATATGAAACATCAGCCAGGATACAGTTTAAAGCTTAATTGCTCAGATGGCAATCTTACCTCATGTCCTGTTTAGATTCATAAATCTTGCTCAATAGACCGTCTTCATTGTCTCACTCAATATAGTTTCCTTTCTGTCGTTATAAAAAACAAATGATAACATAAATGTAATCCATTTTAAACATCTAATTTTAAACATTCGATCTTTATCAACTCATTATTTAAAAAAAAAAACAAGAACCAAAAAAACAAAAAAAAAAAAAAAAAAACAACAAAATTCAATTAACGCAGATTCTAAGGCAAGGGTCTTCAACTGACGGGCCGCTGTTCACAAGTGGGACTATTGAAATGTTCTCCGTGGGTTTGGGACATTTCAGTCTTTTGTATTACGGTTTGTTCATTTTGAAAAGACAGATCTCATTCCGAAAATTACGGATGTCCATGAGAGTTCACAATTTTCACATTGGTGCTTGTTCTTCTACTGACTAACAGTTAATTAAACTGAATGTGAATGAATAAATCAATAACTATGAACGCTTGATTCAGATTCTTATGTTACTTGCAGAGTAAACATTTGAAATTCATTATCATATATTATTTTATTTTTTATCATGTAAGATATCATGTAATATATTATATATATATATATATATATATATATATATATATATATATATACGTACATATATATATTTACACATATATACATCTATATACATTGATATATATATATATATATATATATATATATATATATATATATATATATATATATATATATATATATATACATATATATATACAAATAGTTCCCCTCGGTTTGATTGTCGTCAACATTGGATTTCTAAAATTTCTGCAATGCTTCATCCTTTTCTGTTTTTTTTGGGAAAAGTTGATTTTAAATAAAAATAAAGATCGATGAATGAACACAAGATGGTTTATAGACAACGCAGCAGAAATATCACAGTTGAATAACCGTAGCCATCAAAGGTGGCAAAGGGTTCTATCCTTTTTCAAATGTGCATGTATTTCTGCCAGTTTGTTTGGTGGCTACTTTTTTTTGTCCAAGCGCTCCGGGCCATACCGTTTTATCTACCGAGCTGAAGATTAACATAAGTACTCAACTAGACTCTAACTAAAAATTCTTTTTTTTTTAGAGAAAAAAGTTGTTTTTTTTCACTTTTTGGGGACATTATTATTCTGTCGGGTCTATTAATTTGTTTGTGTGTTCTAGCGTTCTTCGCCATATCGTTGACTTGAAAATTGGCTTTTGTACTTCACTAAATACCCTCTAAAATGTTTTTACTTCTATTTTTGTCAAAATGGCCCTTTTCCTTTTGTCGGGCTTTATTCAGACGGTTTTTAAAGAATAACATCTGAACTCGGGAGAATCTAGATATTTCTAGGTGTTTGTTAACTCATTTTTGATGTTTTCCAGTAGAAAGCGCCTGTGATGTCATAAATTGAAATTATTCTGACAATATTTATTTTCTGATCAGATTTTTTGTACATGATTTCAAATTTCGACGCTACAGTCATTCAATTATTGACTGTGATAGCGAGTCAAATACGTGGCCAACTTTCCCATGGATATTATAGTGTCCATAATTTCTGTATGGGTTTTTACAGATGTAAGACCATCACGTACAATTTTTTTCGGACTTCTCTGAAGAAGGTTGAAGGGTACAATAGTCGAAACGTTGTGTTCAAAAGATGAACCAAAACGAGGATAACGGCTTGAATAAATCTATACATGTTGTGTCTTTGTCAAGAGCCGTGAAAGATTCGACATTATCATTTTTGTCGAATGATAGGGATCCAGAAAGCACTTTGAAGCAGCAAGCGAAATTTGGCGGGAAAATGATATAGACAGAGAAAGACCAATGCAATCAGGTTTGATGCTTTATTTATCTGTCCAGTTCAAAGAGTCACAGTGGAAATATGTTTTACTCTCTTCCTCTCTTTGAAAAAGATTAAAGAGAGGAAGAGAGTAAAACATATGTGACTGAATTTGATGCTCGGTCTTTGTGTGTAACTAGTGCAGCAGCTAACATCCTATGTGGGCAGAAATGAGAAGAAAAAAAAAGCCGAAACAATTTCTAACTTTTTTAACAGGTTTCATCATCATAATCAGTCTTTTATCCTCCGTCGTTGGACCATAGAGCTTCCTCAGGATTCGCCAGATTCCTCTCTCATAGGCATCGCGGAGCCAGTCGTTTCTGAATTAGTCTAGCTCGTTTTTACAGCTTGTATTCTGCTGGCCTCGGTTTCGCATGTGATGATGCCCGTTGGTTGTCTGCCATTCTTTCAACATGACCAGCCCATTGCCATTTGAGTTTTTTGATGGATTCTATGACGTCTCGGACTCCTGTTTTTTACCTGATATATTTTGCTGTCTTGTAATCTCTCCATATGAAGTTGAGCATGATTCTTTCATGTGCACATTGTATGGTTCTTAGTTTGCGGGATAGTCTCTTGATTAGCCTCCATGTTTAAACTCCATAGGTGATTACCGAGAGGATTTATTGGTTGCATGCTATTCTTTCTTGGATCATTAAGATTCTCTTATTTTTTGAAGGTTGAGCTTGCTCTAGCGAAGGCTTGTCACCCTAGAGTGATTCTTAGCTCGATTTCTTCTTCTTTCAAAAATTTCATAGAGATTCGTCGTCCTAGGTAGATGTAGTGGTCTAATTGTCCAGTTTTGCATTTTCGATTTTTATCGTTGTGTGTTCATTTCCGAATGTTGCACAAGATCCCGTCATTTTTTACGGGTACTATGCTAGTAAAATATATTTAGCGTTTAATCAAAGTGCACAGCAATCTTTTTTTTCTGGAACTTATCCAAATCTATATAAACAAAGACGCAAATAAGTGAAATCAGTTGTTCATCTGAAGAGACAATAAGTGATTGTCTCTCAACCACCCACAATAAACGTGGTCATTCACCGTTCAACAATAGGTTTGATAACTCTTTTAGATCGGACTGGATAAGTTCATGTACTCTCGCACCCACGCACATCTCTCGACGTGGCACACTTACACACTTTTACATACAATAAGTAATGTTGAACTTAAGCGACAAAAAAACAAAAACAAAAAAAACCCCAGAAATTTATCTTAACAAACTGGACTCTTTAATAAAATAAAATAAACCTTATTCAAGCTATTTCAAGCATTTGCAGCTGCTCTCGACCGGGTCCTGTTTTGCCTTGCAGGTCATACCTCGAAACGGCTGGTAAATTGTGTATAATACTTTTTTTCAAATTCAGAAGTATGAATTTTACATGTCCGTATATATGTACACTCTAATTTGATTTCTTAATCTTAAACACACATACAACGAAGAGTATGGTAATCACGTATCAATCGTGTTTTTTTTTCAACGTGACTTTATATTCTCTTGCACTTATACAGCTCTTATACACACGTTCAACCAGTCAGATTTTATACTTGATAATATTTTGCTGAATTTAGAAGCATATTTTTTACATTGACATGAATTGTTTGTATTAACGTGTTCCTGTCGTATGTACGGATGGTCAAAAGTATATTATTTCGTAAGTCGGGGTGGAGGTGTATATGAAGTAAGATAAATCCTTCGTTATAAATGTTAGAGAAGTCTAGATTATCAGAAAACGCCAACCAAAAATTGTCACCAAAACAGTCCTCGAAACTGTCAACAAAGGTTTCTTCAGTTTTTAAGTTGGTCTTTCTATCTGTCTGGCTAAGTATCTATCACGCGCACAGGTCACACAAATGGAACTAGAGAGATGGAAATTTACTCCTATTATGGGTATATGTTTTTTGAAAATTTCCCCAAATAGGTTTCTAGTGTGGAGTTTACAATCTAAGTTTATACTAAATTGGCACTCAGTTTGTTTCAAGCAGCATTCACGCTTGCCTTTTGAAAATTCAGACTTTTTTTAGTGATCACCACCAAACAAGAAGTGAATTATTCATTGATCACTCCTTTTCCAATTTTTTAATTGATTACCCGAACACAACAAACGACTTATTTCTATTATTATTCGGACTATCCTCGTCTTGGTGGTTTTTCATACAACGTTTCGGCCGTTGTACTCTGCAGCCTTCATCAGGTATCATTTGGTAGGTGTCGGGAAGTAACGAACCGAACCGAACCCTTTATTTAACCGACGGCACTCACACTGGGATTGAACCTCGAACCATCAGATTACTTGTAGTAATTTTGCCTGATTCTGACACGCTATGTGTCCATGTTGTATGAAAAACAACCAAGATGAGGATAGTCTGAATAATAATAGAAATAATGATAATACCTCATCTCAAAAAATCAGAGATATAACAACAAACGACGTTGGTCAAGTGACGGTTTCAATTGAGTGACTTACCATACCCTTTCCCGATTGTTTGTTACTTACTAACAGTATACCATAAATGTCATAATCTAAAACTTACATATTCTAATATACTTGCTTTTAGTCCGCTTGGGTAGTATAATGGTTAGCACATCCGTCTCACACGCTGAAGGCCGCGGATTTGATCCCCGGTGGGACCAAAGAGTGTGGAAAGCCCTTCACGAGGACAACTTTCCATGTGAAATCAGTAGCTAATTGAGTATAGTCTAAGCTGTGTGATTAGGATGGGAGTATGCCTTTTGTAAACTTACATCCTGTCAGGGGTGTGGTCATAAAAACTTTTTGGTATGAAGTCCTGGTCTCTACTAGACTTGAAACAAGGACCATTAAGTTGATGCATTCATTGATCGTCATCACTAGCCGTATATGCCCCAATAGGAGTTGTCTCTCAAAGGACAGATGCTCTTCTTAGTCTTTGCCTTTCGATAAAAGTCAACAATGAAGACAATATCTATCTATCTATGATTTGATAAATCTCCGTGGTTGTGCTTATGTGTGTGTGTATATATCTACAACTAGAATTTGCACGAAGTTAATATTCGCCGTATATATCAGTCAGCACACCAGGCATTTCAGTGTCGAGTTCAAAGTTGTTTCGGTCAGCGGTTCTCGAGAAATCTAATGAAAATAGAAACAAAAAATATACAGATTATAGATCTTTTATCTAAAAGCATTTATCTAAATTTAGATATAAAATATCTAAATCCAAGTAATCGAAATAATTGGAAATTGTGGTTTGACAGACGAAAAATTAATTTACAAGTCAGTCATGAAAGGCTGATCCACTCACCTTCTGGAAATGTACGTTTGGAATGGGCACGACCCTAGTCTCCCTAAAAGAAAGAATACATATAAAAATAACACAAGTAACGTCCATTTATTCAGCACAAGACAATGTCAATGGTATCGCCCATTGATCAGGGATTTCAACTCTCGGGTGGGCGGTGAACAACTGTTCAGAAAATGGTGGGCGTTTTAAAATGTTGGTGGGTTGTATAGGATTTTGAGTATTGAAGTCTGTAACTGACAATAAGAAATTAGTCAACAGCAACATTTTTTATGATTAATTTATCAGACAATGCAATATGATATCGCACTTTATGTAGGTAAGTAGAAAAGTGCATGAACGTTTGTGTGAGAGTTCATACGTCCAAACTATACTCTCTGTAGGTAGGTACATGGTACAAATACGTATACCAATACGGTGAACAAACTATAAGCAAATTCTTTTGTCTGATCGGGTCTTTTGTACTGATGAGTATGCAGAAAGGCTTTTGTACTGTACTACAATGGTTGTCAGAAGGCAACTGAGTCGTTCGTTTTGTCAAATTTTTTCTTTTCAAAACGACTTTTCTTCAAAACGATGTCACTATTCGTTTTCTCCGATTGCAGCAAAACGTAATATATTTTTCCTTAGCGACATATCAAACTTTTTGATCATAATACGTCATTGCGAGGAAGGCAAAACACGCCTCTCACTTGTGAAGCTTCCATCACTGCCTTCATTTCAAAACTGGCGCTGAAAGATGAACATCTTCAGACGTCACCTCCACCAATGTCAACGATTCGGTAACTTGAAAGGTAAATCAGTCGATGAAGATATAATTACGGGAGACAAAACAAAGAAACCAAGAGAGTCGGCCTACACATGAACTTCAGTAAAACGAAAATCATCTGCAATAATCATGTTGAGAATAACAACATAACTGTCAAGACAGAAGATGCAAAACTCGGCAAAGTAGACCACTACATCTACCTAGGACAACGAATCTCCATGAGATCCTCAAAAGAGGGGGAAAGCAAGCGAAGAATCACTCTGGGATGGTGAGCCTTCGGCAGAGCAAGCTCAACTTTCAAAAACCAGACGATCCCAATAATCCTAAAAAAAAGACTATACAACCAATGCATTCTCCCGATAGTCACTTATGGAGATGAAACATGGAACCTAACCAAGAGACAGACCTACAAACTGAGAAGTATGCAACGTGCACATGAGAGAATCATGCTCAACCTTACATGGAGAGATCACAAGACAGTACAGTATATAAGGAAGAAAACGTGTGTCCGTGATATCATAGAACCTATTTAAAAAACTCAAATGGAAATGGGCAGCCCATGTTTCAAGAAAGAAAGACAACCGATGGACATTACGTCTCACAACATGGATCCCCTGAGATCTTTTAAGAAACCGAGGCCGACGGAACATAAGATGGAGAGATAAACTAGACAGATTCAGGAAATACTGGCTCTGCGACGCCCATGATAGAGAATTGTAGCGAATCCTGGGGAAGGTCTATGTCCAACGACGGACGTCAAAAGACTGATGATGATGATGACGATGATGAAGATAATGATGAGTTCGGTTGCAACACATTTTGCATTCATCTCATTTACTCCGAGACTATTTGAACGACCAACTTAAATTTTATGCATTAAACTTACATCGGTCTGCTAATCACTCGTACCATTCGAATATTGTTATATCCGACAGATCGTTCACAATATTTATTTGAATGTAAGAAATCAGATGTTGCAACTGACCCCAACCCTCGGGACAGTTGCAACTCTAATTAGGGACGTTTGTAACATGTTAAGAATACATTTTTGTTTTTTGTTCCAATAAGCATAGTATTCTGAAAATATGTATTTTTATAATAATAATAATAATAATAATAATAATAATAATAATAATAATAATAGTATTTATTTATTTAGCCAGTGACAGTTATTGGGATTTGTTTGTTTATGCACAGAGCATGGGCCTACCTTGAGTCAATGTGCAGATGTTACAGATGATATTCGATCTCTTCATATTTCAGTGTCAGACAGGAACATTGGGATGATTTACGATGCACCAAACTTTTATTGTACAAAATCTTTAACTGTTTATTCTTGTCACGCTACAGTGAATGTGAACTGTAATTTTGGATTTTCCGAAAGACGGACACACATCCCCAAATCACACAGCTTTTAAAAACTTTTTTTTCACAATGCTGTTGGCTCCTAGAAACAATTTATTGAAACCATTCCCAACCCTACGAGCCACAAAGAAAACCATGTGCTAGCTAGACACACTAACTTTGACATATGCTACGCATGTCATTTACGAAACAACAAAACAATGGTTCAAACTGAGTAAATTTTGATAAATTCATGTTGTCAGGACAGTATGACAAAAATACAACGCATGAAAAAAATTCCTTTCATATTCCCAAATCACGTTTTCCAGAATAAATTTAGCTGCATCAGATGTTGAATGTATCTACTGTCCTCCTGGTGGTGAGGGAGGGTCCAACAATACATGGGTAGTTTGAGTGTCATAACTCTAGTACGTTTCTGATTGGAGGAAAAAGACTTGTTACTACCGTCCCTAGTTGCCACCGTTCCAAGTCTTCCCTAATTATCGTGACTATTAGCAATCACTGCTTGACGATTTGGTACATTGATTCCAAGATGTTATTATATCGTCCTTCGAAGTTTTGGGTATAAGCATCCTGTTTGATGTTCAAAGTTGTCGATAGTGAAGATGATGTGCAGGAAAAATGTTAAAATTAGACAATGACAATGATGTCACAATGCGATCATGGCAAATAATGTATATTGAATTCTTACCCTAATGTATGGAAGCACTTAAAGTTGATTTTGCTTGCCTTTCCAACATCCTTCTTTATAAAAGCTGGTTCCAGCCACCTTGCGATATAAAAACAGAAGTAGGCTGCATGTAATCAAGCGAAATGAATTATGGTTAAAGAAGACTAATTTCAAACCAAATGTATCTCAATAGCTACGTAAAATTCACCTTCTGCATAAAATCTGATGGGAAAAAATCTTTTTGTTTTATTGTATGCTCCTGCCAAGTAAAATCCACGAACAGGGTCTTTAAATGTTAAAAGACAAGAAATCATACTCTTAGTATTAGTTGAAGTTTTTCTTGTTTTGTTTTCCAGTACGTACATCAAAAGATACACGAGCATATTCACATAATTATCATTCTTATATCTGATCATTTACCACCAGATTCAAATTAGAAGATATAATAGCGGGTCTCCTTGAGGTGATCCCAGTGGGCAGAAGTTCATTGATCTATCAACAAACCAAACTCAATGAGTTGAGGTTGTCAAACAGTTCGACTAAAAACAGCTTCTTAAGGAAACCTGATTCTAGAATAACAAGTGATGTAGCGTTGCACAGTTGGTTACTTTTAGTCTAATAAAGCCGTTCATATTTTTGTTCATTAAAAAAAAAAGAAACATTTTAATTAGTACAGGATATTTCTGCGTTTTCTGCGTATCTCAAACCTTTTTTCACAATTCTTGATGAGACGAATGAGACATTGTCCTGGACGTCACGAACATTTTCAGAAAAGGTGGTTTGTTAAATTTCGTCATAATATGGTCAAACGAGAGACAAGGCAAGCCAAAATGGCAACCATGATCGCTCGTTAACAAGGTGGTCAAAACACTTTTCAAAAAAAAGGGTTTGTCAAATTTGGCTATAATATTGCCCAACGGGACACAAGACAAGCCAATAGGGCAACCATAATAGCTAATTTACGAGATCCTTCCACGCTAAAACACAGTTCTTATTTCCAAGCAAATATTAAACCTTAATAAGATCATAAAGCAGTGCAAAATAATGTCCAGGACGAAGAAGGCAATATCCAAGACGTATGATATAGTCAAATAAGGCACAAAACACACAACGCGAGCACAAGGTAGACAAGGCCTAAAAGTACTGCCGCCCTCAACAGTTCTTTCCTGTCATCATCATCTCACGGGTAAAGCGACATTATTTTCATATGATGCTTGAAACGCAATTAGGAACGTTTCCTCACGAGGCCCATAAATCAGGATGTTGATTTAGTTGTGATTAAATCATTTAAATAAGTTGATAGCATTCTTTGAATCAGAAAAAAAACAAAAAACACGGGGAAATACTTCAAACAGCTCGTCTGTAAAATCAGACATACTACATCATGCGTGCGAGGTATCGATTTCTTAGTCCCTTGTCCCACTCTGGATCCCTTGTCTTCCTACGCCGTCATACCACCCTTTGTCGTCCAATCCCTGAGTCTTCTGTCCCCACCGAATCTTCCAGCGTCCCCAACTTTGGAAATCACCGAAACTCACAAGCTTTGAACTGGAGGCCCTAAGGTTGGCTTTGGGATATCCGAAAAAATCTATAGAAAGTTGATTCTCCTTTTGGTCTCACCTACATGTATTTGTCAGATTTTGGGGAAAATTTCTAAAAAAGATGCTGGAATATCTGAAGACCATTTTTAATGTTAAGTTATAAAAACTCTACGTATTAAAACTTTTAGAATTAAATTTTATTTGTTATTGCACTGAAATCAAGCTATCATTTGAACAAGAATATCTAAATTCTGGATTTTTAAAATCTTGTTTTGGATTAGCCGAAAGAAGGCTCAAAATATAAACGAATTCCTGAACGAAAGGATAAGAAATCGTGATGTTTTTTTTCTTATTATACTGTTCTCCCACTATCCTATTTTAAACCATAGCTCGGGTTTTCGGTCGACTTAGTGACAGATGAACTCGAAAGAAAAGGCTTCCATCTACGACGCCACGACTACGATTGAAAACTATACATTTTTTAACTTGGGATCATCATCTGCTATTGTAGCTGACGATTAACATTTCCGCTCGAAAATAGGATAGCTTAATATTAGCAGCAGCTATTATAGTTGACGACCAACATTTTCGCACAAGAATATGTTAGTTTGGGACCAGCAGCGATCGTTGTAGTTGATTTAAATTATATTAATAAATGATAAATGGATAACAATTTGAATTCAAATAAAACCCAGTCTCGTTTCGTTCGGATCAGTCAGTTATAATAATAGAGAATTACTATGATAGCTTACGTAAGTCGGAATGGCATAAAGCAAAGAAGCAATTTACATGGGAAATCTCTTTTGACGTCCTTTGAGTGTAGGGATGGATTGGGAGCCCACAGTCCAGGCAAATATCTAAAATCGACCCAATAATATAGGCTATGATCCTAGCAAGCTCCTGGAATTTTTTTTTAATCAGTTACAGGGACATTTTGAGGCCATATGAAATAGGTATCAGAATCTATTCTAAGGTCGATATCAAGTACTTTGCCAAAATAATTCAATTACTGGCATAGCTTAATTTTTATAACAAAAGCTCCAAAAGAAAGATAGACCAAGACTCATCCCACAGATATTTCATGTTTGATAACTCAGATAGAGAAACAGACTAAATTGATGAATTAGGATCAATGAACCAGCTGAAGATAAAAGTTAAATTTTTAAAATGTTTTGAGATAATATTGAGTGGTGTAAGTGTATAAAATTTACCCTAGAATGCATACAGCTTTACGAGTGTTATTTTGTCGATCTCGGTGGGTGTGACAGGGACAAATCCATGGACGTCTTGCGAGTCTGCTCCACCGTGATGGAACAGAGCACAATTAGAATATTTTTTGAATGTCTAGATAAGGAAATTTTATAACGAAGTAATCATAAATTAACTTTGAAACATTTTTTCCTTTAATATTAGTAGGATGTCTTTCACGTTGTAAGTGTTTTTATCTATTGGTTCTGTGATTAATTTCGTTGATTTATTTTTTATTTCAGTTTACCTTATTGTCAACCCTAGTGTTAAAAAGCTACGGCTCAAATGCTGGATCACATATTACTTCTCTGTTTTTGACGTTTAGAATCTCTTTTCTTTTTCACATACTGATTTGTAATGACACATATTTCATTTGGACTCACCCTGCTGAAAGTTTTGACCTTAGCTCATAATATTGGATCTGTCACTGGACAACATATGTTCCGATATAAAATGACTTAAATGAATGTGAATGAAAGACGTTCGATCACTTATTAAAAATTGCCAAGCAAAATAGTCAAAATAGGTTTCTTCAGTTTTCAAGTTGGTCCGGCTGGTTGGCTGATTAGCTATATATCACGCATACAGGTCACACCAATGGAGCTATAGGGCTGACATTTTCTAACATATACTCTTTATTATTTCTAGGAAAAGTTTTTTTTAACCCCCCCTCCCCGAATAGTGCAGGGTCCACCTTGCAATATACGTTTATATTGAATTGATCCTTTAGTTTGTGATTGGCAGCATTCACGCTTGCTTTTCGAAAATTCCGACTTATTTCAGTGATCACTACCCAACAAAAGGAGAGGAAAGTAACCTATCCATCGATCAACCCTTTTCCCCATTTTTCAATTAATCGCCCTCAGCACAGCATGCTACCAAAAGACGTTGGTCATATGACAGTTTTTATATAGCGACTAACCAGACTTGTCACTCTCTTGTTTTTGATGTTTCAATTTTTTTTTTTTTCAAGTTTTTGTGTAAAATAGAATCTCCATTTGGACCCCTTCCTGCTCGAAATCGTGGACCATCCTGTTATTCATAAGAACAATTGCATCAAAAAGGAAAATTTAAAAATAAACGGTAAAAATTGAAAAATTGAATTCATTTGTTCAGGGAAATTTGGAAGATGAAATATGAAAAGGATTTTTAAAAAAATATAATTATTTAAAAGAATGACAATTTTTCTTTCGTCAGTCGAGGATTTTGAAAATTTTGATAAAATATTATCCATCAATTTAAAGAAGAATAAACACTTCATTTTTTATGACGAAAGTTTTTTGGAAAACTTTCAGATCTTTTTCAAATTTGCAAGAAATCTTTTTCAGAGAAAAAGAAAAGAAAATCTTACTCATTGCAAAAATAGAAATAACCGAATTCAGTCACGCAAACATCAGTAATTTTTTCTTCAGTTTTCAACGATCGATCCAGTTTCAAGTCGAGGGAGCATCACGAATTTGGGGAGGATTGAGGTTCTAAAATAGATCTGCACGAACCAAGTATTTTTACCCCCTCCCCCATTATCTAATTTTGATTGTTTTCATTTGTAAAATAATCAGCTCGAAAATCAAAATCGCAAGCAGAATTCGTTTATTTGACACACAGAGTAAATTTCTGTGTTTCCGACGTTTTCTGTTTACGCCGAAAAAGTTCTTTTCCAACCACAAGCGAAAACAAAAATGGCTGAGGAAATCAAACACATCTCGTAAGGATGGATTTTGGTCGTTCTATCTTCTTCAAATAAAAATTCAATAAAAATTTTTCCTACT
Organism: Thysanoteuthis rhombus; assembly: GCA_963457665.1. Taxonomy (NCBI): domain Eukaryota; kingdom Metazoa; phylum Mollusca; class Cephalopoda; order Oegopsida; family Thysanoteuthidae; genus Thysanoteuthis; species Thysanoteuthis major. The sequence goes on along the minus strand of OY735231.1, from coordinate 22,063,374 downwards.
ATGTCAACTATCGAACAATATTAACCAGACATAGATTATTTTGCTTTTAATGACTATTTTCTTGAAGAAAAAACTTTCTTGTTAACTCGAAATTTGTTTCTCTTTGGTTATTATTCATAGTAATATAATTATCATATCGTGAATATTCGATGCGGTCTGGCATTTTCTTTTTAATCTCCTCGTTTTAATGAACTACCCTTCCCTTGGAAAGTCCATAAAAAAAAAGGATTTCTTGTTTGACACAAATTATAAAAGAAAACAGCACTCAGGGAGAAAATTCACTTTTATTAATTCAGACTTTTTGCTTCTGATGAGCTTTTGTGATATGAAGATTTTCCAAATTTTTTTCATACAGCTTGAAGTAAACGTCAAAAACCATTCTTTTTTTGCATAAGTATGATTATACAGATATCTGTAATTGCCTAAAAAATAGACAGAAAAATCAAAATCTATTAAATAAAAAGCTTGATCTATTTTGAATACGATAAGTCATTGTTTGCTACTTTCTTTGTCTCAACGTTTGCAACGTAGTGAATAATGCAACAGAATATTGAAGGAAATCGAGTAATTTGGTCGCTTCTATGGCACTTGTAGAATTGCTTTATTTTCGCATCTCACACTCCAATATGACGATATTCTGTCATTGTACCGCTTCAGGGGTTGGGGTTGGATTAAGGATAGAAAAAGGTAATTTTGAATCACAGTCATTGGAGTATGATATGGTGAAATAAAGCCATACTACTCGGTCTGTAGGAGGGATTGCTCTTCTTGTTCTGGGACGGCAGTACTTCACTTGTACCTTTATGTTTTCTCCTTGTTGAAACTAATTTTGGCTATGACCTACAGGAGGGCAGGAGAACATTAATTTGATTATATAATCACGAAATTACACATACAGGCACCTACAATAAATGTAGGATGTAGTAAGTAGCTCAGTACCCAAGATTGTACATCAAGAGAATGCAAACGATGCAGTAACTCCGGGCCTCAAGATTTTAGGACCCACAAAAATGTCATTAAAATATTTTGATATTTCTATTTTTCGCGGATAAAAAAGTAAATTGTCTGAACTATTCTTTTTGACTATTATGTTACATAAAGACAGATTATTGATCTATAATAAACTCTGCATTTGATTAAACACCATGATATTATCATAATATCATATTTGTGTTTAGATTTGTTGAATGCAAAAGTAGAAGGATTCCAATGAATAGAATAAGGAGTAAATGTTTACATTTTCAGCCCTCTACCCCCATTCATGAAGCCTTTGCTCGCGATATACACATAACTAGCCAGTCAGATCAACTTGAAAAAAACTGAAGAAACCTTCACGAACAGTGTTGGTTGACGGTTTCTAAGAATGAGTGCGAAGATCTTCAACTGTCAACATTTGTCAAAATATTCATGTTAGTGCGTAGTGAGCGTGTTCTTGGCAAAATGTCACCTCTTACCCGAGTCACATCTGACAGTCCACAGCTGCCACGGGGGACCTCTCACCTATGACCCCTAACTGTCTACTGTAACAATATCTGATATCTTTCTTTTCAACAATTCAGTTTTGTTGGCTTTATTTATCCTTCGTTTAAAGGCAGGACATTTATTTTTTTCATTTTCTCCGCGGAAACATATTCCTGTCAAAAACTTGTTTCAAGTAACTCAGAAATTTATGGATAGTAATTTGATTATCAGCCTTTTAGCGTCCGTCGTCCTCTCTCTCTCATGGGCCTCGCGGAGCCAATACTTTCTGAATTGATCTAGCTCGTTACGCCATCTTACTTTCTGTCGGCCACGATTCCGCATACGGTCTCTGGGGATCCACATCGTGAGCCATGATGTCCAACAACCGTTGGATATTTTCGCAACATGTCCAGCCCATTTCCATTTGAGGTTTCTAATGGTTTCCATAATATCTCTGGCTCCTGACTTCTCTCTAATGTGCTGTGCTGTCTGACAATCTCTCCCTGTAAGGTTTCGCATGATTCTTTGGTGTGCAAGTTGTATGGTTCTCAGTTTGAGAGGTCAATCTTTTGATTAGGTTCCATGTTTCAGCTCCATAGGTAATCATCATGAGGATGTATGGCTTTCATAACCTTTCTTTTCTAGGACTAGTGTTATTTTTGTATCCTTGAAAGTCGAGCTTGCTCCATTGAAAGCTTTCCAACCTAATGTGATATAAAGATAGAATGGAAACAAAAGCCTCAGGTATATATTCCTTTTTATTAGATGATACTTTTGGTTGTTCAGTACAAAAGAGCTTTCATTTCGAAAGAAAACACACGCACGCGAGCGCGTGCACATACACAAAAGAAAAGCAAGGTTAGCTGCAGTTGCCCGGAGCGCCAAGTGCCAGGAGGCGTCTATCATGTGTCTAAAGGTGTAGGACTTTCCAAGTACAAATGGCAAAATGGAAAATGAATTTATTAAACTGAACGAAAAAAGTTGAAACAAGACTGTCTGCTGCAGGTTCGAACACCCCTTTAACTTTTATTCCGACCGAAAATGATTATAGCAGTTCTTGTATTGTGTATGTAATAAATAATGAATGATAAAAAAATATATATTTTGAATAAATCTCGATTTTTTCATCGGAATGAAATTACCCAGTGCGTATCCGCATGATACATTTTCGATGATATCCAAAATTTGTCTATTTAGCTCAGTCAGGAAGACAGCCTCCAAGCAATCAGATTGTTGCTTGTTCAGATCATGGTAGGGAAATGTGAATTTTACGTATCTATTCACATCCCTAATTTTGGTGAGGATTGTTCTTGTTGTTCATGTTTTTGTAACGGCAGAAAAATAAAGTCAACTCCAGGCTTGGTGTTTAACATAAGAATATTGGACAAATTCTCAGCGTATAGAGGAAATCGCGGATATCCACTCACCCATGTCATATTCATTTACAACTGAAGCGAAACGAAATGCTTCAGATTTATTCCATATGTTCTAAAGGGGAGAAAAATTCTCAATTAAAAAGCGAATAATTTAACAGTCTTCAAAGTTAGCAAAAGTTTATAGAAACTCCAGCTTCCCACGAGTCTTCATCACAACATAGAGCGAATACCCCCGCCCCACGTCATTTTCTGCCTCGAGGCATCGCTCTATTTCCAGACTGGGTCGTTTCCTTTTAGAATGTGATGTCTCTGTTATTCTAAATATTCAATGTATACGTTTTAATTGTTTCCGTCTTCTGTTGACCCACTTTCATTTGGCAATAGCTTTAATGTTAGAAACAACTTCTTGGGTTGACGTTAACGTTCTACCCCCCGCCCCAGCTCGGTACACACAGCAGGGGCGCACCTAATGATTTTATTGGGGAGCAGGCCTCTAATTTACCGACAGCAATTCGACGATGGAGTGCCAAGAAAAGGTGAGGTTAATCGGACATGGCCTACGAATGTATTTATAAATTCTTCTCCCAATAGTCCCTGAAACATGGAACCCAACCAAGAGATAGATCCGCTAATTGAGAACCATGCAACATGCACATGAAAGAATTATGCTGGGCCTCTCATGGAGAGACCACAAGACAGTACAGTACATTCGGAAGAAAATAGGAGTCAGGGACATCATAGAATCCATTAAAATTCTCAAATGGCATTGGGCTGGCCATGTTGCTAGAATGGCAGACAACCGATGGACATCGCGATTCACGACATGGATCCCCTGAGATCACTTGTGCAACTGAGGCTGGCAGAGTATTAGATGGAGAGACGAGCTAGACAAATTCAGAAAGTACTGGTTTTGCGACGCCCACAATAGAGAAGTGTGGCGAATCCTGGGGAAGGTCTATGTCCAACGACGGACGTTAAAAGACTGATGATGAACTGGCAACCTTGTCCCCATGATTGTTCTTCTTGAACAACGTGACCGCACCTCTGTCAGGGTGCCTCTCTGGTCGAATGAGCTGTTGAAAACATCAAGTACTATTCGTTGAGTAAGCGATCCAACCCAGGGGACTTGTCACTGGCTACCTGCTTCAACGTTTCCCGGACTTCGTACTCTGTAATCGGGCCTTTGCAGCTAGCCACTTACGGTGGCTCCATCGTGAGAAGTCGACCAAATAGCTACCTAATTCCTGCCCACACAGCCCAAGTTCTCTGGTGAAAAGCTTTCGAAAACGCCCCCCGAAAGCTGCCGCAGATGCTGGCAAAAAGAAATCCTGGGGAAGGTCTATGTCCCACGACGGACGTTGAAAGACTGGTGATGATGATGATGATGATCCATTTTGAAGATCTGTTGAAAATATCTTGGAAATTTTACTAGATTCTTTTAATAAATCATCTTACGAGGGGCAGAAAAGAATGCTACGCCACCTGCTCAGTACGCCCCTTACACACACGCGTGCACACACACGTACACACACGTGCAAGCACACACATGCACATGCACACATGCATGCATACATACACTTGTGCTCTTACTTTACTGAGCTCAAAACCTTCGCAATCACACACTTGGGCTAGCCAATCCATCACACTTATATTATTATATGAGAATCGGTGGATGTTCGGGTTTAATCATACGCGATGCTCACCAGCTCCGTTTATTCGCACAGTTCACATTGTCCAACTCAGATACAAAGTCTGTCGTTTCCTATCGTAGCAAAAACAAAAAAATCATGAGAAATCCCTCCAAAATTAGGGGTGTAAACCGATTTGTAAAACACACATTTCCCGACCGTGATTTGAACACATGGCCAACTAAATGCCAGCAGGCTGTTTTACTGACTGAGCTTAATTGGCAATTTTAGATTATAACAAAAATCTATCTTGCCGATACGCACAGGCTACATTTCATTCCAACAAGTAGATTCGTTTCTACAAATATATATATATATATATATATATATATATATATATATATATATATATATATATATATACACCACTGATGATGGGAAGAATCCCGAAACATGTATGGACTATTGACATATAAGGATTAATAAACCTTACCACCAAAAACTTCACTCCCGAGTCTGTCTCACTCTCTAAAGTACACATTATATATATATATATATATGTATATATATATATATATATATATATATATATATATATATATATATATATATGAATAGAAAAAAATATATATATATATTTTTTTCTATTCATATACATATATATATATATATATATAACTATATAACTATATACATATATATATATATATTTTTTTTTTCTATTCATTATAAACAAGGTGATAATCTACAGTCGGACTAGAAGTTGGAATGGTGTTTACCCCTGCAGGTGGGAGAGTATTCGAACCCAAGACCAACACAGATATAGGTCGGATACAAAATCAGTAACTACAGAGTGAGCTAAAACCATTAAATTCAGACTGAAATCGGTGTCTCGTCTTATCTGGAGGTCGCCTTATTCGACGAAATAACTAGTATGTATTTTTTCGAAAAATAAGTACTGCTGTCGTTATCCTTATTGCTTTTTTTTTCACCATGTTAGTTTATGTACAGGGGGGCCCTAGGGTTCTTGGCGCTTCGGGCAAGGTGAACTTCAATGCTCTTCATTTATTTTTTTATGTTTTTCAGTGAGAAAAATACATCTTTAGGAATAAAAAATTGAATGGGGTTGATCATTTAAGAAAATTGGAGTGGGAAACATTAATGAATAAATTACTTCTCTCATCTTTTGTTGGGCAATGATCTCTAAAAAGGTCTGATTTAAAAAAAAAAAAGAAGAGGACACAAACTAAGGGATCAGTTTTGCATGAATTTACATTGCAAATTAGACCCCTACAAAAAACTATTTAGGAGTGGAATTTAAAAAAAAAAACAATAAGAAAACAAATAAGTTCATTCTAGACAAGAGTAAATGTTGATAATTTCAGCCCTCTCGCTTAATTGATGCAGCATGCATGCATAGTACATACTTATATTGCCAGACAGACCAACTTGAAAACAAAAATAAACCTATGTTGACAGAAAGTATTTAACTGTCAGATATTCTTGAAAAATCTGACTTCGGAACAAGTATTTTCTAATTTCGTTTAATCTGTACATTTTTTTCACTTCGTATTTGGAAGGTAGCACTGTGTCACATGACAAGCGTTGCCTAGCACTTGGCTCCATCGCCAACTGTCCATGTTGCCGGCATTTCTTCTCCTAATTCTAATTTCCTTAAACCATCGACGTCACCTGTCTTTTGAAGAGCAATTTCTATCTCAACCAATCCCCTGCAGATGAAGGCAGAAGAAAAATATTTGCAGCCGATCCGATTTCCGGTCTACCATCGACAGAATCGCAAAAAGTCGACAGAACCAAAGTCGCGATTCGATTTTCAGAAACTGTCGACTAAGACTGTCACCAAAACTGTCAACATAGGTTCTTTCAGTTTTTGAGATGCTCTGGCTGGCTCGCTGGTTGGCTTACTGGCTAACTATATACTGCGCATACAGACTGCTCCTATAGAGCTTCAAGGTGTGGAAATTTAAATATTCACTCTTTATGTCTCCGCAAACGTTTTTTGATCATTTTTACCCCCTCCCCGATTTCGAAGGGTGGTTCACCTGGGAGGCTAATTTACAATGTAAGCTCATGCCAAATCGGTCCCTTATTTTCTGCCCGACAGCTTTCACACTTGTTTTTTTCAAAATTGTTTTTTTTTTGTAGTGATCACTGCCCAATCCCCTTTTCCAATTTTTTCACTTGACCATCCCCAACCTTGCATTTTGCCAGAAGATGTCGGTAGCGTAAAGGTTTCTATTGAGCGACTAACCAGACCTGTTTCTTTCAAGCATCGATTTAGCTTTTTTAGATTCAGAGCATCAACTGATTCTATCATCAAATCTTATTAGCTTTGAGCTGAATTGATGAGCAACCAATATTAAGACACAAATCAAACAAACTATAAAATTGAACTTGGGCGGTTTTCACACACACACACACACGCACACGCACAGACTCTCTCCCTCTCTCTCTCTCTCTTTCACTCCCTCTCTCTCTCTCTCTTCAGATGAAACCAATGATTGAATTCAGGTATTATTTGATGGACGAAGTTTACCTTTTGCACCCTGAGACAGACCACTTTGTAAACGGACACATTTGGCTTGACAAAAAAACTACCTTCGATAGAAATTATTTTTTTCTTTTTCTGGTGGTGAGTAATTTTCTATATTTAACAAAAAAAATGCTTTTCTTGTTCGACCTTTTGGGATTGAAAAGATAGAAATTCCTTATTTTAATCAAAAAGTGACTCGTTCATCTGATCATATGCGAAACTGTAACCGACAGAAAATAAAATGGTATGACGAGCCAGACAAATTCAGAAAATACTGGCTCCACAACCCCAACGATTGAAAAGGTCTATGTCCAACGACGAACGCTAAAAGGCTGTTGCGGCTACTGCTGCTGCTGATGATGATAATCGAGCCATCCCGAGGCTTCTGTGGATAGAGAAAATCCTGTTTCATGTCTTTTGTAAAGAGAATTGACCAAAGATTTGAAAGAGAAGTAGTAATAGCAAGAGAATAAGGTTTTCAGTGGCTTAAATTCACCAGACTAAAAAATTATAGATTCATCAGAAAATAAATTTGAAGGATAAGGAAGCAAACCCTCATTTGACTCGTCAAGAAATTTTTAAAAAGTATCAGAAGCAGTCGATTTTCAATCCATGTACCGCAACACATTAGTATGCCGCGAAGCATCTGTATCGTGGGAGTTTTGAAGAGAGCCCTCCCTCAAAAAAGATTCGTTGGACAGTGTTCCCAGATGGATACAAAAATAACATTTGAATACGTTTTGACATTACTAGTATTTTCAAGGAGCGCAGTAAACTTTTTTCAGTGATGGAATAAATTAATGTGTTATTCATTAAAGACCCAAGCAGCAGTTTGAAATTCTCTCCTGAATTACGTAGTCTAGAACCTACGACCTCATATCATTTTTTTCAATGAATGGCTTCTTTTTCAACGACATCTTGTTTCAATTTGTAGTAATAATAAATACAAATAAAACTTTCATAATATTTTAGCAACCATAATCAACAACGTATTTTTGGTAATAAAATTAATCATTAGTTTGTTTAACTTATGAACATATTATTATCATTCATTCTTTTTTCTGAATGATCAAATCTATCCTTAATACTAATGGTATGTCTCCTCTGCTTTAGGGCTTGGCTCACTGTGCTGGGAAGAGAGAAAGGTTGAAAATCAGTGGACCAAATGATGCAATGAAAAAATTGTCCAAACAGGGTTGTCATTCCAAATAGTATACCAAGAACATATAGCGGCCGAAGTGAACAGAGCTCAAAAAAAAAAAAAAAAAAAAAAAAGACCCCGCTTATACTCAAGTATACGAAACAGGGATCACGTCGGATTCCCTGACTAAAATTTGTTCGAAATCTGTTTAACAATCCCGGAAAATTTCAACCACTAAAAACCACAGAAGTACTTTTCAAAAACTCGTCTCTAGAGCCTTCTCTACTTGTCAGACGGCCAGAAAGTCAATTCACCAGTATGCCACTCAAGAACATGCACACGCACACACGCACGCACTAACCATAACACACTTATGCTGGGTAAATTGTACTCCAGCAGAAAGGTCATACTACAAGCAGTATCTCCCTGAAATATCAAAATATGTATTTAGTAGGTGTGAAAAACCCCAAAACATGTTGCCGATTTTATCAACAATGCGCTGGGTAATTTACAGACCAGGATTCATAACGTCATCTCTTGTAGTAATTTCTCATATTACAGACGGATGCAGCTCTTTAGGTGAATACTTGTGATTTCTACAGTGATTTTCCCTAGGGAAATATTCAGTCTGATATTATGTGTAGATACCATCCATTTCGATAATTATTCCATTTTACGAAATCAGTTCTATGACGTTAAATACTGCTGAAATAGTGGCAGTATCGTCTGTTTTGTTATAGGTAAAGAAAAGAGTCCCTCAATTCAACAAGCAAAAACACCGTGAAGCAAAAACCGATGAAGTAGTGACAGTATCGTCCGTTTTGTTATAGGTAAAGAAAACAGTCCCTCAATTTAACTCGCAAAAACACTGTGAAGCAAAAACCGCTGAAGTAGTGACAGTATTGTCTGTTCTGTTATAGTTAAAGGAAACGGTCCCTCAATTCAACAAGCAAAAACATCGTGAAGCAAAAACCACTGAAGTAGTGACAGTATCGTCTGTTTTGTTATAGGTAAAGAAAAGAGTCCCTCAATTCAACTAGCAAAAACACCGTGAAGCAAAAATCGCTTAAGTAGTGACAGTATCGTCTGTTTTGTTATAGGTAAAGGTAACAGTCCCTTAATTCAACTAGCAAAAATGCCGTGCTATTTCTGACTTCCATATTTGCTTTATATGCCAGAGAGATGATACCAGAAAAGTCATCGATGACCGACCGAAATCAGAAAGTCTTTGTCGTCAAAGACCCCAGTACCAAGATCCCTTGGTAACAGAATTTGACCAGCTCAGCTCAACCGGTCAATGCCTGTTCATTGAAAATGTTGTTTACCGCAGAGAGTGCTTCCAGGAATATGCAAATCAATCGAAATGTGACCGTTCTAAACAGAGATTTGAAAAGGCTCATCTGTAGCAAAACACCGGAAAGTCGATCGGGAACCCTTTACACCTTCAACTGCCAACGACAGTGACACGGTAACAAGGCAGCTCCGATTGCAAGTAGATAATTATGACAAACAATCATGTAAAATTTGTATGGAACTCTGTACAAGGGTCACGAAAATTAGCTTACTAGGAGTTGGGTGCAAGCACACTGTATCTGGCAAGCTAGCAGGAGAGCAGGGGATCCTTTCCTCGCAAAGATTTTATAAGCCGTAGCCAGTGACTTCCAGAACCATCTCAAATGTTGATCCACAGTCAAGAGAGAATACCATTCAAAATGGCATCACTGTCGAGACTGCCGAGAAAAGCAAAATTCCTCTTGTATTATGTGACATTGAATTTGTAAACTCAGTTGATAATGAGCTCAAGGGCCCCATTCTCAAAGTTCTTGTTATGAATATCTACACGTATGATAATTACTAGATGTGCAGACGTCCTCTGTCACGCTAAGGGACACACGCAACTGATGTAATAGAATTTCATTCATACACGTGACAAAGTGGAATAGTAAAATTTCACTCGTGTCTTAATGTGGTAAAAGGAATGCTGAGATAGAAGCAATCAATATTGTTTTATTTTGAATACGTCTCGAAAATGATTTGTTGCTCTCGGTCAGAGCAATTAACACAGAGAACAACGCAGATCATTTTCGAGACGTATTCAAAATCTCCAAGCTGTTACAGGGAAAGAAATAGAGAACCTTGTTAGGTGGAAGTTCAGGGGCACTTCCACTGACTTTCATAATCCTGATATCGACTCTGATAAGATAGATTCTGATTGTTCCCCATGAAATTATATCTCAAGAAACACGTCAGAAAGATATCGAACGCTCTGAGTCATCAATTATACAGTTCATTCAACAGTTGCATAAGAGTAAGTCAGATACCAGTCAAAAAGTCATCATCATCATCATCATCATCATCATCATCAGTCTTTTAACGGCCGTCGTTGCACATAGACTTTCCCCAGGATTCGCCACACTTGTCTAGCTCGTCTGTCCATCTAATATTCTGCCGGCCTCGGTTACGCATGTGATCTTGGGGGATCCATGTCGTGAGATGTGATGTCCATCGGTTGTCTTTCATTCTTGCAACATGGCCTGCCCTTTGCCATTTGAGTTTTTTTGATAGTTTCTGTGATGTCACGGACTCCCGTTTTCTTTCCTTATATATTGTGTTGTCTTGCGTTCTCTCCATGTGAGGTTGAGCATGATTCTCTCATGTGCACGTTGCATACTTCTCAGTGTGCAAGTCTAATTTACAGGTTCCATGTTTCAGCTCTATATCAGGAGAATGCATTGGTTGTATACTCTTCTTTTTAGGATTATTGGGATCATCTGGTTCTTGAAAGTTGAGCTTGCTTTGCCAAAGGCTTGCCATCATAGAGTGATTCTTCGCTTGATTTCCTCCTCTTTTGAGGGTCTCATGGAGATTAGTGGTCTACCTTGCTGAGTTTTGCATTTTCTATCTTGACTGTTATGTTCTTATTTTCAATATGATTATTGCACATGATTTTCAGTCAAAAAGTGAAGGTGCTCAAAGGATTAGCACAACGATGGAAACCCCATTTGACTGTTGGTCTTGGAATGCTGGTACATAAAAACAGGGAGCAAGACCCTTATAGCCAATCTGCACAAGGCAAATCTTAAATTTCTGCACAAAAAGTCCTGAAGTATAAAGCAGACTACGGTGGCAGCATTTATGGAGATTCAGGGAAATGATAGTGGTTCCAGCAAATATTTCTGATCATCAACGAGCTTACTTTGCAATTGATAATACTGAATTTAAAATTAATACTATTAATGGAAAATACAAGTTGCATGGTAAAGCCAAAGCAATATACCAGAAAACTGACCTTTCTCCTAACCAGTAACAACCGCTGGATCAGCTAGATCTGACTGCTTTGATGTTGTTTACTACCCTGAGAACATGTGACAAGAAGTATTCATCTTTCTCTGGTAAACCCATGAAGAACTAATGGAGCAGCACAGAATTCTAGACCTTGCATTGACTTTGATGAAGGTTATGAGTGCGTTAAACTCTCTTGACAGTAGCTCCAGTTTCAGCTCTGCCTACTTATCTTTTTCCCCTGATTAATGGCAGTCCGACAGATGGGTTCACTGTGTACATTGCCTTGTGCGTAGTAAAATGGGTTAGAAATTGTCACCTGGGAGTAAGTCTGTAGTTTCCTTGGTCATGAAGCAAAATTGTGAGCAGCTTTAGTCTAGAGATATCGCTGAAACATTTGTATTCGATGTATGGAATTATCGGGAAGCTCGTCGATTATAACAGTCTTGACCGAGCCTTCGTAGAGGCAGATATTCATCGAACGTTAAAAATGGAGCAGACCAAGACGAGAAAACACGTGAAGCAACCACTCGAGGCGTTTATAAATTCGTACCTTGTAATTTTTAGTCTATACCTGCGAAAGTTACTGAATTACAACCCAGAGATTAAAAGGGATGTGAGAGTACCAGTTGAAAGTGCACCAACGTCTTTTGATGGCGGGAATTATGATGACATGTGTAATATAGAGTTGATATGTGCCCTCGCGTCGATTCAGTTCGGGGATATTCGAGGTTGCTTGGGCAATGGCCTCCAGAACCAGGCAAAGTTTTACAGACTATTCTTGAAATTTATTATCATTTTCAAATTTTTTTAAAACTACTTTTTACTTTCATCTTAATTCTATTAGTTGCTGTTGCTCAGGCCTATTACCCTCCGGCAGGCTCCACGACGCCCATGATGGAGAGATGTGGCAGATCCTGGGGAAGGTCTATGTCCAACGACGGACGTTAAAAGACTGATGATGATGATGATGATGATGATGAGTGAGTAAATAGCGTCGGTCGTAGGGCAATAGACCCGAGAGAAAAGTTGTGCTGAAAATCAACTAATAGAACTCGCCATCACAGTTAATAATTGAACGACCGTAGCGTCAAAATTTGGAGTCATGAAAAAAAAAATCCATGGAAGAATGAATATGGTCAGAATAAATTCTATCTATGATACCAATGGCGTTTTCCAGTGGTAAACATCTAGAATAGATTAAAAATACATGTAGATTCCGGAGAATCTAGATGTTATTAATAAACCTGTCAGATTAAGGTCCACCAAAGCCAGAACCTTGTCAGTCTAATTGGAATTCTCAATTAACAAGTCTTGATAGCTTTGCCAAATATTTCTTTGCTTTTGACGTGTTGGATTACGCTCGTACGACCCCAACCTACATGCCCCAGGTGTATGCTTAATAAGATACGAATAAATCTATTTTCTTCGATCGGTGTTTACGATGACAGAGAGCACGCCCATCGTGCAATGAAAGTCCTGGGGCGACATTAAACGTATTGCAAACAAACAGAATGGCTCTTGGCCAATACTTTGTTGTTGCCCAAGAGATAAACACACACCTTAATGAATTTTACTCTACGTTTGCTCTGTCAAACGATTTCCACGAAAGACCGGAACATTATCAATTGAGTGGAAGAATGAATTTCCGATCAACTGATAATACAACCAAACTCTGAGAAGTATTAAGCCAAGATAATGCTAACTTTGATGAAGCTCTTCAACGCAGTATCTAAAGTTGTCCTACCATCTACAGCAGTTCAGTAGCTTATCAAAGAGGTGGCTGATTAGTCGTACGATAGCTTTGTCAATGACCGCATTTTTGGGAGTCCAATTGATTTGGGACATGGTTTCTAAGAAAACCTACTTTGGCGCCAGTCAATTTTGGTGCCAAAATCAAAATGCCAAATAAGGTGGTTGTCTTAAATGAAGGGCGTTTCCTTCTGAAACGGTTTGCAATTTGCCCATTACGGTACGAGATTGACATGCTTTGGTACCGTGGCGAATCTGATTTTTCTGCAGTACCCAGATCTATGTTTACTGGTGATGGTGACCTTTTGCTTGGGAGTGAAATGCCTGTTTAAGTTCACCATGACTGTTTGCATGTCTTCTGAGAACCATCATTTTGAAACATACCTTGCTGTGAAAATAGTGAATAAGGAAAACCTGACTTTGATGAATATTATAATTCACAGTAGAAGTTCATATATCTCCAAGTGATTCTTGATATAGATGTTTTGTTATTTTCCCTTTTATCGTACCTTTTCGTATGTCTACAATAGTGAATTGACGTTTTGGTGATTCTTCTTAGAATGACTGAAACTTTGGTGAGTAATAGTCTATGATAAAATACATCGACTGGCGCCTTTTGCAACCCGGTTATGTGACTATGGTGCACTTTACAGACCAATCTGTAAAATACGAATGGGGCTAAACATTCCAGGAACTACTAGATACATAAATTTACAAATTGTATCAGAATTGGGTATTCACTACTGAAGGAGAGGATGTTTTCGTTTCTGCCGTTTGCATTGTGTATACTGTACTGACTAAAATACCAGCCATCTACTGACCAGTCTGTAAAATACAAGCTAATCAAGGGATCAAAATGAAAACTCCATTGTCAATACCTAAGGACAGTAAATCTTAGCTTGATTGGACCAATACTTTTGGAAGTATAAAAAGTCTATTATATTTCACAGTCGGATCTGTAAAATACCGCCTTTCATGTACAGAGGCACTTTCTTAGCTGTATCTGGGATAGATTATTTTGAGGGCTTTAATGGATCTGATTTAGCCAAAAATTGGCCTCATTTTTTTGTCCAATTCTTCACAACCTGGTTAGTACTTTGATACATAGTTTTTGCTTATAACGTGAACGCGGGAGCAAAACTTCAGACAAAATAGCCTACTCAATGTGCTTTCCTTTTTTTTTCAATTTTATTGTATGAATACAAATGTACTGATATTTGCACTCACACAAGAATATTGACTACAAGCCAAGTCATTGAACTTTCTACACACTATGTTACATACCAGGGCCCCCACTAGGAATTTTATCAGGTGGTCCAGAGCTGTTTCCTCCTTTCCCCATGTACTCTTTACAAACACACTCGTCATTTAGCCATCATGTTTTCAACTCCTTTCATCATCAGTCTTTTAACGTCCGTCGTTGGACATAGACCCCCCCCAGGATTCGCCACACTTCTCTATCATGGGCGTCGCAGAGCCAGTACTTCCTGAACTTGTCTAGCTCGTCTGTCCATCTAATATTCTGCCGGCTTCGGTTATGCATGTGATCTTGGGGGATCCTTGTCGTGAGACGTGATGTCCATCGGTTGTCCACCATTCTTGTAACATGGCCAGTCCATTGCCATTTGAGATTTTTAATGGATTCTATGATGTCCCTGACTCTTGTCTTTTCTCTGATGTACTGTGCTGTCTCGTGGTCTCTCCATGTGAGGCCCAGCAATATTCTTTCATTTGCACGTTGCATGGTTCTCATTTAACCCTTTACGTTCATCCGCCGCTAAACGATAGAGTTATCCTATTCTTTCAAAGGACACATCGTATCGACTTTGAAGTTCCGATTCACGGCTCAATATTATCCCCTGGCATTCTGGTCCACTGCAATGCACTCTCTGCAACCCCTCTTAAGGGCCTAGTTACATACACCAAAGAGCAATATCGAAACAAAAACAATTCAACTTTTCAGACAAATCCAAAGGACAATACAGGTAAGTTCGCTCTTCTCATCACATTGATGTAATTAAATTCCTCTCAGAGACATTCATTCCTTTAAACACGAATGTGCTACATTAACAAATCTACTGGAACTGTTTTCATATATACAGGACCAGCCTCAGGAGCTGTGAGGGCCCAATTAGAAACATTTTTACAGGTTCCCTAATTAACAGCCAGAGATATAGATACACATTATCATAGACTTAATATCTCTACAGTGCAATGGAAAGCGATCGAAATGTGCACATGAAAATGTACGCTGTTCTTTGATTAATTAACATTATTCAATTCAAGTATAATAGAAAAATCATACATAAACAGCGTAAACAAACTCTACAGAGTTTTCAAGAATTCAGAAGAAAATTAAGTTGCTGTTTTCTGTAAAATGCATTTTAAAATCTGTTAGGTGCTTGTTGCGACGTGTTATGTGTATTCAGCAAGAGTAGAATATACTCGATCGCAGGATCGTCCTTGGCACTTGGCTTAATTGCGAGCAATTAATCCAATTGTCTTAAATCCGACCCAGTGTATACATTCCTGCAACGAAAACTCACTATACACGAAAATCCTAAAGAACTCTTACAACATAAAATACTTCAAATATTAGCAGCAATTCTTATTTAAAAAAAAACACGACGACAAATAAATAAAGTTACTTATGAAATAGGCACCGTCATCAAAAAATGTCTCTTAAACAATAACGCAACTTCCATTAACAGTACAAATCAAGTAGAACAACATCTCAATACAAACTTAAAATGACGTAACTAACTCGAGCTATCAATAATTGAGACGAACACAGCGATGGTAAACCAATCTGTAAGAAATAGAATACTCGATAAACTCACTACAAAAATGAACAGACAAAATGACATACTTTTCATTAATACTTGCTTAAAAGAGGGGATGTCACTTAAACACACACACACACACACACACACACACACACACATATATATATATATATATATATATATAAATATATAATGGAATAGGGATTCGCTACTCAAACACGAGTATGTTTCTACCCTGTTTGAGCTCCTACAGGCGAACGATTCGGTTTATCTTGGATTCCTATTTGAGAATTTTTTGTGTGTGTTCATTATTCTAGGTGGTAGGGTCTTTTTAAATTTCATTTATATACTATTTATTTATATTTCAGTTTTGTGGTTGGCTATTGCTGCCTATATTGTTTCGTTCTATTTGATGGGAATGTACGTCTGTTGTTGGTTGTAAATCACAAGCCAAAGGGTATGGTGTTGGTGTTTTCCTTATCAGTAAGTGGTTGTTCCATCGATATATTTGTGATATGTTTCCTCTCTGAGAGTATTGTATTCTCACTTAAATCAATTTCCAAGGGTCCCTTTTATATGACCATAATGGATTATTTATATTGGATTTGATCTATCTCCCCATGTCTTAGATAATTATGTTGATGGGATTGTTCTTTGAGGTGGCTATGTGAATAAGATATATATGTTTATTATTCCAAGTATATCTATATGTGGGTTATTGAGTTATGTTTGTTCATAGAAATTTTGTGTAGTATCGGCATTTTAACGCTATTTCGTTTTTTCTGAACAATAATTCTGTTTAAAAGATTAACTTGACCACAGGATGAACATAAGATAGGTGGTGGTGACCTCTAATGGTCAATTTGGGGTCCGGTCAATTTTGCCATTTTCATATCTAACGGTGACGGATGCATCCCGGAAGCTGCAAATTTGGATACAAGGGTAACTTGACCCCAGGACTAATAAAGGATAGATCGTGCTAACCCTGGGTGACCACTCAATGTCATTTCCAGGTCAGGTGAACTTTAGTGAGGTCAATTTTGGCATTTTCTAATCTAATGTAAATTTGATGCTAAGTGCTGCAAATTGGTGTACAAAAGAAACTTCACTCAGGATGAGTAAAAGACAGGTGATGCTGACCTCTGATGACCTTCAAAGGTAAATTTCAGGTCAAGTCAATTTTGGCAGGCATTTTTGAATCTACGTAGATGGCTACATTCTATGGGCTGTCAATTTTTGATCAAGGGTAACTTAACACCATGATGAACATAGGATAGGCAATGCTGACCTCTAGTGATTTTTGCGGTTCAATTTGAAGTCAGGTCAATTTTGGCATTTTCAGGTCCAACGGAGCTGGGTACATCCTATGGGCTCCAAATTTGTGTACGAGGGTAACTTGGCCATAGTATGAACATAAGATTGGAGGCACTCTCCGGTATCTACCTCTAAAGGTAAATTTAGGTAAATTTAGGTATTTTAAAGCCCAAGGAAATCGGCTGC